>OW388292.1:68625575-68975575 GCA_936450465.1 Gibbula magus
GTGGATGATGCAGATATAGAGATGAGCGAGATGCGAAGAGCTGAATAAATAGTTCGAGTGGTCTGTGACAGTTGCAAGTATGGGCGTATTTTACTGAGATCATTATTCAAGTAAAGCGGTACAATAAATCAAAGCTATTGTATGAGCGACAAGCGCATGCATGACTCAAGCGCAACAGTCAGGAAATGCGCATAAATGCACACAAAACAGGCAATCGTAGAATAAGGATTACAAGCTAGGACATTGATATATGATATGGTCGTTTTACTCTGATGTAATCAATACTGAACATGTATGAGTGAAGCTCTTGTGAACATGTCGTCAGTTTTGGTATATCCTCCACATGTCTCTCTATATCTCTTTAGTTGTGTCTCTCTATATCTCTTTAGTTGTGTCTCTCTATATCTCTTTATTTGTGTCTCTCTATATCTATTATATTGTGTATATATGTGACTCTTTACTTTTGTCTCTCTGTATATCTCTAGTCTTGTATCTCTCCATATGTATCTCCCTTTTTCTCTGTTTCTCATTACGTCTCTCCTTATCGCTTTCTGGGTTTTTTCTCCTTATTATATATATTTCCTTCCTTATGTCTCTCCGTTTCTCTCACCTAGTGTCTCTTCACATCTCTCACTGTATGACTCCCCGTATCTCTCACTTTGTGTCTCTTCACATCTCTCACTGTATGTCTCTCCGTATCTCTCACCTTGTGTCTCTCCGTATCTCTCACCTTGTGTCTCTTCACATCTCTCGCCTTGTGTCTCTCCGTATCTCTCAGCTTGTGTCTCTTCACATCTCTCACCTTGTGTCTCTCCGTATCTCTCAGCTTGTGTCTCTTCACATCTCTCACCTTGTGTCTCTCCGTTTCTCTCACCTTGTGTCTCTTCACATCTCTCACTGTATGTCTCTCCGTATCTCTCACCTTGTGTCTCTTCACATCTCTCACTGTGTGTCTCTCCGTATTTCTCACCTTGTGTCTATCCGTATCTCTCGCCTTGTGTCTCTCCGTATCTCTTACCTTGTGTCTCTTCACATCTCTCACCTTGTGTCTATCCGTATCTCTCACTGTGTCTATCCGTATCTCTCACCTTGTGTCTCTCCGTATCTCTCACCTTGTGTCTCTCCGTATCTCTCACCTTGTGTCTCTTCACATCTCTCACCTTGTGTCTCTTCACATCTCTCACCTTGTGTCTCTCCGTATGTCTCACTGTGTGTCTCTCCGTATCTCTCACCCTATGTCCTCGTGACCATACATGTAGAAGTATATGGATATATCATAGCGCTCGTCAGTTTTTCTTTGATATTTCTACTCATTCATCACAGCAGTGTCACCTGCACAGTGGAGACTAAACGCACTATGGTACGCAGCGCTTCGTCACAGACATTCGACATGGTTGTATCCCTGTGAACACAGCTGTCACAGCTGTCACAGACTGTGAACTCGGTAGGTGTATGAGGCAGCCCTATCAGTTAAACAAATCAGAGAGGAAGCTCCATTTCAAACCCATGCTATCTCTATCAGCCTTCTTCTTCACACTTGGCGCAGTCGCCGGCAGAATGAAGGGCGAGAAGAGATAAAATCGAGAGAAAAACATAAATGGCAATATACAAGGTCTCGATGTTTTCACGTGAAATGACACATCACAGCTCGGCAACAGTGTCGGGTGAAACTCGCTCTCTCTAATTAGCTTTCCTCAATGCTAACATGACAAGAAAATGGAACATTTCGCATCATTAAAACTTAAATGCGATAATAACATGTTTTTACTACTAGTTCTTTCTTCAAAGACTGTTTTGTCGTTCCATGAAGTAAAAAGTTTTTTCCCTTTCTTTATTGCTATCCAACTAGAAGCTGACATGTTAAAACAGTTAGAGAGATACCATCAGTCAACTGGTATCTGGCGATGATGCGATGCGCTAGTTATCTTCACAATAGGTAGCTTCTGCCAACCTGTTAACTTCTGTTGCGAGTAGGACACACAGCAAGTTATCTCCCCTTTCCATCTCTATCTATCTGCTTCTCCACTCTGTCCGCGCCAATCAGCCTCGTTCTCGTTTCTCAAGCTCAACTTGTTTAGATATATGTTCCTTCATGGCAAAACAATAAATACTGATATCTCAAAATGTGTATATGCAGCGATTTTACTTGTGTTGTCATGATTATAGGACCGTTATTATGTAGAATTAAAAGTAGGAGCCTCAAAGTCACTTATACTTACTTACTTATCTACACGATGTTATAGATGTAAACTCATCTACTCACCTGGTAAATGAAATGATGGAATACAATAGTCCACCAGATTCAACCGAAGGGACCAACACATAATCACAGGGGCTTGTAGAGTCGAAAAACTGGCGATTAGAAAGACTATATGAAGTCGATGATCAAGCCCCTCAATATACTATTAAAAAAGGTAAAGGGTCAACTACCCATGTCCGTTTGAAATTATATTTCAGAATGTTGTCATCATTCAATAGTGTATACCACGTTAAAGCCAATTCAGTTTTCGTTAAAATAAGCCATCAAACACAAAAGTCGATCCGGTAATAACAAAGATATGATTTTTCAAAGATTTTAATATTACCATATTCGTTATCCGAGCCGCCCCACCAAATTGATTAAAAAATCTCTTGAAATATTTGATAAAATCGCTTAAATATGCTGTCAGCCTGTTACAAAGCCCAGTACTTGGTGCATCAGATCGCGCAAGAAATATAACATAACGGACACTGTAATTGACCTTATGTGGTATTGTTGAGGTATTCAGAAAAGCAAAACCTTGCTTGTTTACCGAACCAAATTCATTTTATTTGAATAAAATATGTTTAAGCCACATCCCTTTAAAAAGTATAAGTATATAATTTATAGTATGAGGGGTTTGATCGTCGAATTCACATGCTTTCCAGTTGATATTTTTTGGACAATACAAGACCCTGTGCATATAATATTATATCAATAAACGGCATCTGTGTAAAACAAAGGTTCGGGAAGTAGGGAAGTTTCTTTAACTTCAACCAAAAGTGCCCGACTCAACAATATTACAGTACGGTGACCTGCCAACTATGTCCTGGTGATGACAAGTGATCAGAATAAAGTTTAATAATACATGTTGCTGGGGTACGCGTAGTCCAGCTTCAGGACTGTAAATAAAAAGGAGCCTTTAATACAGTCTAGGTTCTCCTTCAGCAAGTCTAGGCTACAGCAATGAAATGAGACCTAGAAATAAAAATGTTGAAAAGCATGTAATTATTTATTTCAAAAATTATATATTTCATAGACAAAATTTTAGTCTAGGGTACGCGGTGAGTCCGATGTGTGTTGAGTGTGAGTCGGACAGGGGAGAGACGAGGGATGGGGGAGGAGAGACGAGGGGTGGCGGAGGAGAGACCATCTCCCGACACAGGTGTAGATCAGTTGTCAGTAGAGATAGGGCCTTATCAAACCAGCTCTCTACAACACCCGAGCGTGACGAACCCTCCACTTTTTTCAGTGGTGCTAGGCTGCAAAAGAACTCTTGCTCCTCTGGGATTAGCTCCATGGGAAGTTGATACTGGGGAGGTGAAATGTGAAATAACCACCTCTTGTCCTGTACTCACGAAATTCTGCCTCTTGTTACATCGGTAGCACATTCTCGTTTGGTACAGGTAAACTGTCCCATCTCGTGGTTTACAAGAATTTACGTAATTCAGACATACAATTTTAAAGACCTTAGACTTCAATAGTGCTCCGTTGAACATGACTAATAGATTATGAAATCCGTTCTAAGTAGTAACATATTTAACTTTAATCTTTGAAGGAATAGAACAAATTCGAGTGAGAACAATGGACACTGACTAGCTTGTGTACATGGAAATAACCAACCATTTCAGAAGAGAAACATTTGCGGGATCTGTACTTGAATCTAAAATAGAATGCCCATCAGAAAGAAAAATTTGATTTATACCCTCTGGTTGTCACTCTAAGGGTCACTCTATCCATTAAGCGTATCATACGGCAGTGTAAGGGAACATATTCCCAGTCTACGGCACGTATCACATAGTCTCCCCTCTGCACTGTAGGCAGCAGGAGACGGCAACTTGTTTAGACAATTGTATTGATTCACCCTATCGTTTTTCTATCATAAGCTATTGAAGTAATTCATCTCTTTTCCGAGACCAAATTGAATCGCCCACAATCTCCCAGTTTATATACAGTCCAATACATCAACGTCCGGGGAAAGATAGCGTTCAGATTGCCCGGCAGTGAGTCGCAGTGCTGTTGGACGCCAGAGCGGCGCTGCTCATCTACACACGGAACTCAATCGGGCACCGCGCTCAGATCACACTTCGTCTTGCTTATCCATCCACTGCACATGGAATAGGTCTATTACAATGGTGCCATTCAAAAGTGTCTCAATTCCGTTTGCTTGTTAGCGGTTTGATTCAATTATATACAAATTCGAGACTACACTAGCTCATACAAAGGATAGTAAGTTAAACAAGGTATCGCTGAATGGACAAGTATACACTTTGTCAATCTGATCCAAGAGAAAACTTATAAATTCTCTCTTTGCGTACTTCTCAATTCCGTACATAATCTCACGGGCAAAAGAAAGTATAGGTACAACAACGCAAGATATTTTAATCAACGAGTGATGAACAAGATTGCAACACAGTTACACCATGTCTCTAAATAGACTATAAAGAAAAGCAAACTTACTTAGTCTGTAAATTTTGAAACATTATCTGTTCATAATTCTGAAAAACACGGCTTTTTAAAAATCGTCGTTATAGAATCTCCTTAACCAGGCGAGATAGGGGGAGTGAAATAGGGCTTTCAGGCTTGTTTTATGATGCCCTACAGCAACGATGCGTCATTGATTTAAAGTCAAAGGAAGTACATTATGTCGATACTATTTTGTACTAACATTCTTTCCATATTTCATAAAATTTTACCTTTCATTTCCCAAAATACATTTTTGAAATAGCTATTTCAACACCCCATGTGTGCTTGAACAGATATAAAATATTAAGTATCATACTCTCATGAATGAAATGATGTACATCTCTTGACGAGATATATCCTCATCACCAACATTCAAAACCGAGTTTATCCGGCAGAAATATTTGTGTTTGACTCTGTTGAAAAGAAGATATACTTTCCGTGAGTTGTATATACAATGCGTGTACTATGGACGCCAAGTGCTGTTCCTAGTTACGACTACATCAGAGTACCTCGACTCTGGGAGTCGAACTGACCACTGTCACTTTGGCAGATCAGCAGACCAATAGAGCTCAACAGGATTTCAGAATTGATTTTGATTTTTCAAATTTTAATTTTATATAAAATTAAAGAGACCTCTGAGAGACCAATCACTCCCTAAGAGACCATTTAGATTTACAACAAATTCCTAGTCTTAAGGATACATTTTCCTGTGCTCTAAATAACAGATTGGTAGACCTGGATGATGAAACTGAACTTCATATTGACGTCTCATCATTAGAACAGTGGATGAGTATGAACGATCATAAGCAATTGCTGAACTCTACCTTAAAACTACAACTCCTTGACCACTTGTTGACATCGTCTGGACTGACTTGATGACCATGGGAGTGGAGCCGTGTTGTTTAACACTACAGTGTAACATAAATATTAAATGTTTCTTTAAAGGGGCAGAAGCACGTTTTTTGAAAATTTTATTTTTTCAAATTTTCGCTTTATAATGATAGTGTATGTCATTTGAAATTACTTTAGAGGGTAAAACATCTTCTTAAACAAACCAATTATCCGTAGGGGTAATAACGGTGTTGCGTATAAAGCAAAAATTGCATGACGGCCATTTTTTTGTGAACACATTTTATTATTTCAAATGACAGAAACGATTTCCATTGATTTAAAGAACCATGTACGCTCATTTAAACTTGATTTTCTGAAGAGAGAAGGGTGTTTTACTTTTGGTGACATTATTTTTCAAATACATTTCATCAACTTATTTCAGCGAAAAAACGTGCTACAGCGCCTTTAAAATACATGTCTTTTACATAATTACACGTATATAAATTGTGTAGCTTAGTTATTTTTACCAAACGTTGTATACAGTTGGAGCACGGCGTTTTGGAATGCAATGCGCTGAGAGAAGGAAAACTGTGCAGGTGTTTATAGACACCAAACATTCAATGTTGAACGTTTAATTAGGTACTCACGAAATACTGAAGAAAGTAAAATACTATTTTCGTCGGAGAGAATCATTGACATGTGCTACTTAGCGAATGCGCTACATGGGTATGGATAGCTGAGGAAATGATAATGTTTATGGGATGGATGGGATGCATGCTATTATCGATACATTGTAACGTGATCTAACTGGCGAGGGGTTGGTGAGGGGGTTAATTGAGTTAACCCGGTATGCATGATTCTGCTTATAGTCCGAGTTCTTCACATGTTGGCGGGCACGTGTTCGATTGGCACACCTCCAGTGTTAGGATATGATGGATACATACAGAGGAAATACCTGGCGGGACCTGCATCCCTCACATACCTGCCCCAGGTAATGGTTGGGCGGGACATGCCACGGGAAGACAACAGGGTGCGGACACACAACATGTCTTGATGTCATGAACAGTATGATGAATCCATATATAAATAAGTATTTATTCTAATATACATTGACTTCATATGAGATTTTCAAATTGTGAAAATGATATCTACTGAAAGTGTCGTCTGAAGTATTTTATTTATATATATTGATTAATTTACAAGAATAACAAGAACTAAGGTTGGAAGAAGCTTGGGTTGATTATATATATTTGTGTGTGTATGCTTTAAAAACAACATTATACAGATTTTAATAGACGCGGCGTTGTGAAATCTATAGTGAAATTAATTAAATTTGTATAATATGAGGAAGCCAAGGATCATAAACTACTTCAGACAAAATATTGTTCAGCATACACCTTAAACAGCTTATACCATAATCATTTCAGGTCAAACTCAACTTCAACTATGTATCGGGAAATTTAACAACGAGATATGTATAAAAAGAATACATTTAGTTATTTCGATATCACAATTAGCAAGATTTTGACCATAAAAGAAATGTGTTCAGCTTTAATTGTTCATGGCCCAAAGGTGAGACGCTTCTGAAAGCTAAGCATGTACCGACCTACTGTTGGCACCCACCAATATGTCCTGATTTACAATAGGCAATCAGGCGATGTTAGTATGTTGGTTTTCTCCTAAATAGTCTACATTCTGATTTCTACAAATTGTCCCTTTGTGTTCCGAGCAGACACTGTCCTGCACAGATAAGATCTCTGATTGGTTACTAGACCAGACTGTAGACAAAACATCTAGTCGTTTATGTTTGCGAGAATTCTGCACATTGTTCTTCGAAATTGTTCAGATTTGTTTATACACGCCAGTGGTTTCCCTATTAGCATCTTTATATGCAACCATCAAAAGACTTGTGTAATCCTAGAAGATAGAGTCGACTCTCCTGCCTCCTGTGTCTGGAACTCTGCCGTGTTAGAGAATTCGTGTATCTTCACTGATTTTATTCCTGTTTTAATCCCGAGTCTATATTTTGCCATTAGAACCATGTGACTTTTCGGCTCTTGGCTTTCCTCTTGTTTTATAAGTGATGATTATGAAAACTAAAGTTCCGGGAGGTATGAGGCGATGATTTGAAAACTTAAGTTCCGGGAGGTATAAGGCGATGATTTGAAAACTAAGATTAGGATACGTTTAGGCGATGATTTGGAAACCAAGATTAGGAGACGTTTAGGCGATGATTTGAAAACTAAGATTAGGAGACGTTTAGGCGATGATTTGAAAACTAAGATGAGGAGACGTTTAGGCGATGATTTGAAAACTAAGATTAGGAGACGTTTAGGCGATGATTTGAAAACTAAGATTAGGAGACGTTTAGGCGATGATTTGAAAACTAAGATTAGGAGACGTTTAGGCGATGATTTGAAAACTAAAGTTCCGAGAGGTCGGTCTTGCAGACACATTGGACAGGTAGAGATGTTCGTGGATGACTGACGTTTTATAATTAAAATTATTAGTTGATAATTCATCCACATTGATTCGTTGATCAGTCAAAATCAAATTGTCGATGCGTGCGACGTTCTCATCTCATGATTCTAACAGTGGTTCACTTAGTTCAAATAATCTAAACTGCAGACCCGACGTAGGACGCAGGAAGACGTCTAGCATGCTGGACTATGGTTCACTGGGATCACCCTGACATTGCTCAATCATGATCACCCTGACATTGCTCAATCATGATCACCCTGACACTATTTCTACCCATTGACACAAACGTGGAAAGAACGGTCTTCATTTGGTCACGAGTAAATAACTAGGGCGTACTAGGCCAACCAAAACAATGAATAAGTGTATCATCATACTTTAACTGCATGACTTTAGAATATAATACGTACTTAACGTAAAATGTCGAAATTTAGTTGAATTGGTGATATTAAAAAATTGGTTCAATGCAGAAGTGAAAAACTCGAAATAGTGTTTTCTCCAATTTATTACTGTTAAAATTCCATACGATTTTATTCCGAAATCCTGCGTTATAAAGAGTACTTCTCCCTCGTTCGCATTATGTTGAGGAAAAGATGTTACTATAAAATAGTTATCAGAGTCGACAGTTTCAGACAGTTTTCTAGGTAGTGCCAAGATACCGAATCTTAATCCAGCCATCTCAATTTTGAAAATTCAAGCTTTTTATACTTTTCAATAATAATTGTTGTTATTGGTCTGAAAAATCATTCTGACCCATACGGGTTATTCTCGGAAGAATAACATTATAAGGTGTCATTCCAAGAAAAACAATATACAACACAATCTCGATTCCTACTTCTGTACAGATTATAGCAATGTTAGTGCTATCATTGCTTAGTGTTGCAACATGCACATACATCTGTAGAAAGATCAAGTTATGAAGTGCATCTCACAATATTCTACAAGTGAGTTCTCAAAGTTCTTGACTGGCTCTTGTCGGACCCTCAGGTGGCACTCAAAGCAAGTTATGATATCATAATTATTAAAGATAACTGATTCAATATACATTTGACTGTAATGAAAGTTTCATATATATAGTACAGTTTATCAAAGAGGCATTTCAGATTGTTTTTCTTCTTAATTGCAAATCAGTATGCACCCAAAAAACGCTATTTAAAATCAATTTGGTGACTTACTTCACATCAGGGTCGAGCTCTTCCATGATAAATGCTTTCATGAAAAATAAAGAGATAAAAGTTATGTGAAATCAGGTAAATGCGGCAATGTTTTGACCTAGTCATTCAAGGTGGTCAGAACCTTCCTGACCCCCACTTCATCTGAGTCTGATCCCTGCAGGACTACTCGCTAGGTGGCGCTATCATCACAGATCAAGCGAAGGAGCTGAAACAGCGGGGACATTGCCGATAAACGTTTTATGGAAACATGTTTTATATAAAACTGATAAGTATATTTGGTAATCATCAAAGGAAAAAAACTCTCAGTACCTACCGCAGTTACCTCCCTTTCAAAGAACGGTAATAACACGATTTCACATTTATAAAACATCGATCACTCGGGTCAAGTGATGTAGATTCTCTGGCCAGAGATAAATCACATGACCATCTTAGGGTGTGCAACACGAGTTACATCTACACTGCGGTGATGGTGTGGTGTACAGTTTGACGACTCCTGTCAATAAATCTTCAGTTTATATCAGTCATGCAACGTTGCATCTCGTGTGGAAAGATTAGTGAGACATGTAAGCATGTGACGCAACATGTAAAACACCAACCAGCCCATCCTGAGCAACTGCTCACATGATGGTAGATTGAAGATCCAGAAGTTGAGGTGACGAAGAATGATTAACTTCTTTATTCTATGTAGGAGACGTTTCGACATTGATTCATCATTTGCTTGACAACGAAATAAGAATCTATGATGTAAAGGCTCCTCAATAGAATAAAGAAATTATCTATATGTGTTTACCTTATTCTTGGGAATAATAATAATAATTCTTATGAATTGGACGTTTAACTGTTTGTCTACCACAGATACATGGGCAAACAGTATGTATTTGTAGTTAGGGTGAAACTCACATATGCTGATGAACATTAGCAAACGACTTGCGGTCATTAAAAGTGTACATATATCGTGGTTTACTTCTAACAGCGCTGTCTGGTCCACATTCCGACAAAAAATTCTCTTTTCATCTCCGCTCTCCAAATCATAATTCGTCTCCTCGTGTCCGGTTGATGGCCGACGAAATCTCGCGAGAGTTGAGGGCCATTCCATTAGTCCTCCCAAGGGCGCGTGTTTGATCTCGTAGTGTTCTGTGTTAGGCACTGCGATATCGCGCTGACGAGCAAATTGCACAGTTGGGGGAATTTAATAGTCACAAAACAACTCCTACCACATTACGTCCGTACAACAGGGTCTTACAGTCGGATAACTGTGCGGAAATGCAACAAATTTCTTCAACTTGATTCAATCCTGTGGTGCTAATGTGCAACTCGGGAATCTGCTAGAGAAGAGACTGGATGATCCAAGAACTCACTCAACATCTAATCCAAGCATCGTCAATCAAAGACAATACTTATCGATATACTACAATAAGGTTTATTATTCAAACGGCATCTAAATTTATGTAATTTGTGTCCGCAGTTTGTTTTTTCAATAATTTTTTTCTTAATCAAACAACGTGACTAAAAGGTAAGAACAATTTACCAGATACTATCCAAATGAAAATGTTTTAAAGTATGTTTGGTATATTCGCCTTGTAACAAGTCTGGCACTGCGAGTAATGTAATTGTTTCATTTGAAGGGATTGCATAGAGTCATTTAGTTTTAGTGCGGGGCAATCATTTACTTCAAACTAGCAAAATTATGAACATTTCAAATTCAGTAACATTTTCTTCAATAAGAAAATTAAGGCTCAGTCAATATTACTTATATAGAATATAAGTAAATTATCATTAGTAATAAGGATCTATGTTGTAAAGGTTTCGCTTCATCTTTTAGGAAATACACCGAATCATTGAAATTCCTACATTGAACGTCATGACAATTGACTGGAAGCGTACGTAAGCTTGCGCGTGCAACCGTCTGTTTGTTTGCGCATGTGCGCGTGTTGCGTTGTTAGTTTTTGTGAGAAATATCATTTCTGCTCAATTCTAGACGACCAAGGAACTTTTTATGTCTCTTCTTTATATAATACGTCCACAACTGACAAACAGAGTCGGGTAATAAAATACGCCCCTATAGGAAGGTTACCGTGAGAGTGCAGTTGAGAGAATAGCGTATAAAGACGAGGTGTCAGCCTTGGTGCTTCTTCTTTTCTGTACTTGGAGCTTTGCCGGAAAATGTTTGAGAAAAAAAATAGTATATTTAAGATATAAACATATATCCAGCATCACATAATAAAACTATTTTAGACTCAGCTAGCATGTTTTAATGTTATTCAATAAAAACAACTGTCTAATAACGGTATTTAAAATCATCTATCTACCAAAAGTTACATTACATACGGCGGACTACACTTCCTAATCAGTCTGCTGCTGAACATATGGTAAACTCTTCCACAAGGCATCGGCGATGCCAGGATTTCATCTCGTTCTGTTGAGAACATAATGTCCCCAGTGGACGGTGTGATGGTGTTCCACTCCTGTCAGTGTACATACCTGATTGCGGTATGACTGAGCGGACCCTGTGAGCCGCACGGGATGCAGGCGATGCTCTACGTGTGTAATGAGTTGCCGTTCGTCGTAAAACCAACACTTACATCCACTGTCACTCGACTGGAAAATGTACAACATTTATTTGTCTCTACCGGCTATAACGATGAGGATAAACATGACGAGCACAGATTACAGTCCGGCTACACGTGCATACAAGCCGCACACCTCCACGATGCGTAACGGCTGAACTACAGAGAGCTAAGTAGAGAACATACCGAGCATACAGCACGGCGTACTGCTATCTGTGTCGCATCTCTTCGCGGCCAATTACAAACAACATGAAATTAGTTGGACATAAAATTACATGCTTTAATTATGACTCCCCGTAGGATTTCACCTATCTGAAGCGAGAACACGTGTGGATTCATAGAGTTCAGTACCAAGCATGGTATCTCCAGGACTTCTCCGAGACCGAATGTGTATAGCAGACACGATAAGTCACTGTCAACATCGCGAAAAAAGTCCAAGAAGCTGCGCTGCAAAACATCAGAAGTCATTACTTACTATACGACTTGCCTCAGGAACCGATTTCAAAACAATTTATATTTATATGCATGTACATAATTTATTTACATACATAATTGCTGAAACAGATTTGTTTTTCTGTCGTTCTCACAATTATTCATTATACAACCCAAAGTGTCATCATTCAGCCATGAGCGTGTACATGAATTACCATCACCCTGCAGTGTTGAACAGTGTCATGTTAGGCTACAAGGAGCCTGTTGTACCAGTTATATACAAGAAACAAATACAGAAAATATCATCTCGGATCAGTAATGTTTCTCTTTCGGATACCTTCACCAACCAAATAGTTTGTTCTTACAGCATTTGATGATTCAATTGCTTTAATTGTGACGATATATCGTAGTATAGACTATCTTGATACTTAATATGACGATGCTTAAATTAACGATTTAACCTGATACGTAATTGATTGTGACAATAGGGGCGACGATATATCGTAGAAAAGAGTATCGGTGTCTTGATGCGCATCCTTGACACTAAAATAGTTTTCACTTAAACAATTAACTAAAATAGGATATTGTGAAATGTATCGTATCGAACCGTACGTTTATGAGATACCGTGATTTGTATCGTATAGTGTTAGTTCTGTATCATCACATATTAATAAATATCAAACACGAATTTAAAACCCCCTATCTGAAGCCCAACCATCTAGATGCTCTACACTGTAATGTACGTTTCATTCACGTTTAGCGACACGCAGAGGAATACCCAGTATCTTACTGTATGCAATGTAGATACAAGTATTCCCTCTGTACCATTAGTCTAAAAAGTTGACAGCGTCTATTTCAGATTCGATATCAAAGGTCCGACTACATTCGTGGCTTATATTTCAAACATGTTCCCATTGACACCTCCAATAACTTACCGCCGAAACTTTATTGGGTTTTATATGAATCGGAAATGGGAAAACTTTACGATAATGTACTAACTTTTTTATATTTATTTATATTCTCCCGGCTTAAACTGTCACTGCCATAAGAGTGTGGATACGTTTATCTAAATTGTATACAGGAATATATCGGTGTTCTCAATTTCCTGATGAGCGCAACCGACAATACTACGTATCGCGCAGTTATGTAAGGTTACTACTTACATGTATCTAAAGCGCTAACTCCATTTTGTCATATTGTGTTTACTTACATTAAATGTGCTTTGCACCTATGAGATAGAGAAACGTTATCAAGCAGTAATGTATGTGCACTTCTGGTATCGCATTACAACCCGGGAAACTTTGTTCTTGTTAACAAAGCAATCTTATCACAAGATAGTGTTATCAGGCACTAGTTCCATCAAAGCGCCAGTCCGATGAAAGTAAACTCATCTCAGAACAATAAGTGTCATCACTACTGTACTATATCTGGCAATCGCTCATCTACACGTTAAACTCTCCATACCAAATAGCGCCCGTGTGCTTCACACAGAACTCGGCGCTTTTTGCTTCAGAAACAAATGTTTTTATGCCACTCTATTCTCCCGAGTGTTCACAACAAGATTATACAACTCTAATCTCTAATCGTAATTGCATTTTCAAATTAGGGCTGCTTTTTTTGGGTGTTGGTTGGCAACATGTCGCGTGGAGTGGAGCTCATCATTGCTATTCAGGGAACAGACACCGGCAGGCCGTGTGGGAGAAAAAAGGACAACTCTAAATTGCCTTTGTTGGAGTTTTTAGCTTCTCTATCGTCCTCCAACATCAAAGCTTTAAGGGATGAAGCGACCAACTTCAATCAGAGACAATCTTATCACAGCCGTGCAGAAACTAACCACTTGCGTAACAAATCTGGACAGTTTGAAGGTTGCAAGAAGAAGGTTAGAGTTAATCTGATGTCTGACTGTGTGCAGGTGACCCTTGTCCTGGGTACTGAGATGAGGGCAGCAACAGGTACAGCGGCTCAATGTCGGACAGAGTTCTTATGCTTACCTTGTGTATGGTCATGTGGTATACATTCACTTTTATGAATAAATGAACAGTATTCTACATATGTAAATTCAACTTAACCTTTATATTAAAATAAGACTCAATTTACAATCGATTTTAAGAATAATTCAAAATTATTTGTAAATTACATTTAGTTTTAATAATAACCCATATTTATTCTGCAATATACTTATATGGTCAGATATGAATAATCAAACCAATGATGTGAGTGTACTTGGTGGTAAATAAACAATTACATTATCTTGTAAAACCCTTTCAGTTATGATTGTATGAATAACTTAAAAGAGGATTTGTATTTTTTATGACCTAAGGTTGAACAGTTTTAATAAATGTTTTATCAAGTAATATATTGTTAAACAATTGTCTCCAACCCTCATCCCTTAGCTTCTTATTAGTTGAAATAACTGGGCTTGGTAAATATGTTGTGTAAAGCGTTGGGAAGCAACTAACAGGACCCAGCCAGCCCAGTGATACCACTCCCCCAATACACACAACCGATTCTGTATTGTGTGCGATATATTTTGTAAGAATATAAATTCTTCTTACAGGAAGAACACCCGACAAAAATATATGTCAATTATATTACTTCTGACGAACAAAATTGGATACGAAATAGAACATTTTATAACTTCCCACATGCCCCGACCCTATAGAAGTGCTATGTCAACATTCAGACTAGGAGTAGCACCTATAAGACTAGAAACAGGGCGATATGAACAGTTACTCGTGGAAGAGAGGATATGCCCTATGTGTAAAAATTGTTGTGTTCAGAAAGAATATCATGTTATTTTAAACTGTCTTTTATATGATGATTTACGATATGCTCTTTTTAAAGAAGAATATTTATGTCCGATGTTTAGTGTTTTAACAGCTGCAGGAAAGTGCTCTGTACATACGTTGATTTAACTATGTCGTTATGCCAAAGCCTGTTTTAATATTTTAAGAAGTAGAAGACGGTGTTCATAGAAGTGATATAATTGTAGCATGTATATTGCCATATTTACAGTTAACCTTTTAATACCCCAATGATGTGTACAATTACTCTTAACGCAAGTTCTATCGTATATTGACCCCGTCTCTCATAATTCCTACCAAATGGCTTGTGTAAATTGTTTTGTTATATAATTATGTATATATGTTATGTATACGCAAAGTGAGACGTTTATAATTAAAAAATATATATGTTTGTCTGTCCGATAACTGAATTGAGTTATTTTTACGTGATCATCTTCTTCAAATATTTTCTACCAATAAAGTTGACAAGAGATTAGCTTTATCTCCACATCGCACATTATGGGAATGTGTACAGATGTTTTAAACGGACCACACCTACACCCGGGTACTACTTGTACAATTACACGTGTGTGGATTTACAGGGACGCAACAGGAAGCTAAAAGGGACAAGAAGTCGACCCTGCCTGACACCCGCCGGGATTAACTGTGTTTGATTTGCCACTTGTCTTTAAAGTATTCTGTCTGGTAATTAGCCTGCGTACTCAGATATCCTTATGACAACTTGCGGTATTCTAAAGCATACATCAGAGGCATTTCGTATTTACCGAGAGATTCGCAGTTCTTTGAAGGTGGTGTTTAGGAAGATGTAATTGTGCGTGCAGGACGAGCGAGGAAAGTGTTTGAAGCCAACACAAGTATCTGGTGGCAGTGTTTGCGTGCCCGTCACGCCGCCCGGGATATTGTCTCTAACACGCGGACAAACAGAGTAGCAAGTCGGAGTGATGCAACACACGACAGTTCCGTGTATCTCCCTGTCCTTCTGTCCGCTACACCACTCCACGGATAAATAGCCTGGTTACGTAAACTGCACAGAACATACACATACAGTTGAGTCCGGGCATAGCGTAGTATGTGCTGTCTCTGGTGGGTGTCCGACTGAACGACAAGTCAGCTTATAGTACCCTGTAAAAGGTTGCGAAGTCGAAATTATAATTAATTTAACCTATGAGGGAAAGATATTAACTCAGTAGTTCAGTACTGGACTCTCTCTCTCTCTATATATATATATATATACTAATATTTGATGAAACTATGAATCTTTTAATAATATTACGGTTCCCATGTCCATTGTTATTCAGTAAACATATACAAGACATTATTCACGGTGGGTCGAGCTGGTTGATTTCTAATTTGTGCAGTAGAAACGATGATGTAACGAGATGAGATGCCTGTAATCTATATGGATTAAAAAAAAGAGGGAGAGAGTGCAAGTTTTATGTTTTCATTTTTCTAATTGTGCTTGTAATTTCATGATTTTTCATAAGACTGTCTCTTATTGAGTGGTTCCGTTTCTTCATCTATGTTCAATGCCTATTGATACATCATTATTAATATTAATAACATATATGTGTAAACAGGAATATCCCACTGAATTTCGTTTCCACAAAAAAATATCCCGATAGAACCCTCCTTTTAAGACAGGATAACTAAATTTGGTGTGTGCACGTGGCTTGAGGGCATAAATACCTTGATGGAGTTTTAAAATGAGAAGCGTGCAATTATTATTTCCGGAGTTATTGCCAATGTTCCGTAATTTCTCCAAAGGGGACAGGTTTTCTCAGAAACCGTTTAAGATAGGAAAACCAAATTTTGTGTGATGCTTGAGGGCATAAATACCTTGATGAAGTTCGAAAATAAGGAGCGTGTGATTATTTTTCCCGGAGTTATTGCCCTTGATCTGTTTCTTCGACTCTCTTCCAGGTATCTTCAAAGGGGACAGCTTTTCTCATAAACTGTTTAAGATAGGATAACCAAATTTGGTGTGTGGCTTGAGGGTATCGATACCTTGATGGAGTTCGACAATAAGAATCATGTGATTATTTTTTCCGGAGTTATTGCCCTTGTTCCGTTTTTTCGACTCTGTTCCAGGTATCTTCAAAGGGGATAGCTTTTCTCAGAAATTATTTAAAATCAATTGTGTGGCTTGAGGGTATCAATACCTTTATAACATGATAATGAAAAGAGAACAATTATTTCTTCTCAAATTATTGCCCTTGATCCGATTTCTTGGGTTTGGCGGGGGATGTTGATGACTATGTCTTCTTGTTTCGCATACTTCACACCCTGCTCTCCCCACATCCCGAGAATAATGCAGGTACTGTATATTACAATGTAACGATTTATCTTTCCCTATATTTAAGTTGGTATCTACACAAGTAGAACGTGCTTACTGCTATGTGGTGCGACAAGGGAGAATGTTGCGGTGGAAACTGAGTCATGAAGATTAATGAAGAAAGGCTAGTGTCATAAGTAGAGTATAAGTACACGCTGACATGTCTCTCTCTCACTTTCCTTTCTTTCTCATGTCCTCTCTCTCTCTCTCTCTCTCTCTCTCTCTCTCTCTCTCTCTCTCTCTCTCTCTCTCTCTCTCTCTCTCTCTCTCTCTCTCTCTCTTTCACGTTCACCAATTCCCGATTCTGAGGGACTATAAACCAGGTACATACAAGTATAGTTGTTCCAGACCCGCTACACGTTCTGCAAACTTGTATTCGTCAAGCCTTAACACTTACCTGCCTTTCTCATAATTAATTTGAGACAAGAAACTTAACTTTAAAGCACAAAAAGTTGTTTGTAAATTCCTGGTGCACAATTGGCGTGAGTGGAGCGGCGTACGGTGCAGGTGTGGGAGGGTTCCTCAGGAAATGTACAAACGGGATGGAAACTGACAAGTAAGAGGCACTAAAATGTTTTATTGGTGATTAAAGTCAGTCGAGATACATCTCTAGTAATGAGGTGGTGCCCACTCTGCTCTATCATGGTGCATGCAGACGAGTGCACACATACAGCCCTCCCTGGCGCATCGTGCACTTCTGCAGCCGAGGAAGGGACGGCCAATTTAGACCATACATAAACCGAGCTGCGGGGGGCACTGTTTTCTGCCTCTCTGCATATGCCTAATCGGCTGTAGTATTAATCAATGCTTAAGACACCATTAAGCCAGAGACAATTTAAGTGAGTAGAAAAGTAACTGTGAATGTCATCCTTAGCCGTTGTGTTTGTACACACGTGTGTCTAATTCTGCAGATAATGAATCATAAAACGACAGTGATGTGAGCGAGCGTGGAGGATTCTACCGAGCTGTACACTAAGGAAGATTTCCACATGTCTCCACCTCCAGCACGCAGCCCTCCAGCCGGGTGGGAGTCCTACTCTGAGCTTATGGGTTTACCTTAGTTTTCTATAATTCATATATACACCTGGGAAAAGGTATTCCAACGCCTGTTCAAAGACTGCCGTGATATAAATTAGTGTTGTTCCATTGATAAGGTTCCAAACCATGTTATAGTATTTTTCTATGGTTAAACCATATCTGGAGATAGGCAAACCAATACAATCTTCTGTAATTACTCAGATTATCATTTTAAACAGTCCAATGTGATAGTCGAAGGAGTGTTAGTTTGACAACAATGTTCTCGTAGTAGAGATTAATGTGGACAGTTACTGACGAAGTCCCGTCACTGAAGACACAACCAAAAAGGAAATTCAGTATTTGTTGTAACTCCAAATGACAAGAAGACGCTGATGAGGTCTGTCTTGTTGAATGTGATCAGTTCATCATCAGGAATGGAAGCAACTGTCTCACGAGTGATCAGTTCATCATCAGGAATGGAAGCAACTGTCTCACGACAGTTGCTTCCATTCCTGATGATGAACTGATCACATTCAACAAGGTTTTGAATCTGAGGTTGTCTAAACATACAGCATATTTGAATATTGCAATACTTTTTCCTGCCGTATACATACTGTAAGGAACAATTGCTCAATATATTTCTACTACATACAATATAGTAATGAGAAACAATCTCGAAAGACAAAGGAAGTGTATATCTCCAAACATACAGTATAGTGATTTCGGGGGATCTGAACTTTGAGTTATATTAGTAAATGTTCCTCAAACACTTCAGGTTTGCTTTTCATCGTCTTTTATTTTAATGTTTGATTGATAACATGTTCTTCAGGCACAACCTATCAGATGTTTTCCTTAAAACTATGAACTTGAACTATACTCTTGGTGCCAAGGTGCCGGTTCTGTTGAAGAGTAGGTGAGATCACTTTCAAGGTGCCAACTTCTTTATTTCGATACCAATCTCTATCGGGCATGTACTTTATAATGTTTTGTTTTTTTACTGATCGATTGTAGTATAGCAACATAGTTCCGAAAGAAAAGAGTCTAACTCATAATGCAAGTACAATGCACTATGACTCAAGAGGTATGACACAAAATTGTTATCCAGAACAGATAAGCTCATAATATGTGAAACTACTCGTTACAGGGCATATAACCGTTGCAAACTACTCCTGAACCGACAACCTCGCTGTATGATCTAATATATCCTACAACAGAACCGACAACCTCACTGTTTGATCTAATATATCCTCCAACAGAACCGACAACCTCACTCTATGATCTAATATATCCTTCAACAGAACCGACAACCTCACTCTATGATCTAATATATCCTTCGACAGAACCGACAACCTCACTGTATGATCTAATATATCCTCCAACAGAACCGACAACCTCACTGTATGATCTAATATATCCTTCAACAGAACCGACAACCTCACTGTTTGATCTAATATATCCTCCAACAGAACCGACAACCTCACTGTATGATCTAATATATCCTTCAACAGAACCGACAACCTCACTGTTTGATCTAATATATCCTTCAACAGAACCGACAACATCACTGTATGATCTAATATATCCTTCAACAGAACCGACAACCTCACTGTATGATCTAATCTATCCTCCAACAGAACCGACAACCTCACTGTTTGATCTAATATATCCTCCAACAGAACCGACAACCTCACTGTATGATCTAATATATCCTTCAACAGAACCGACAACCTCACTGTATGATCTAATCTATCCTCCAACAGAACCGACAACCTCACTGTATGATCTAATATATCCTTCAACAGAACCGACAACATCACTGTATGATCTAATATATCCTTCAACAGAACCGACAACCTCACTCTATGATCTAATATATCCTTCAACAGAACCGACAACCTCACTCTATGATCTAATATATCCTCCAACAGAACCGACAACCTCACTGTATGATCTAATATATCCTCCAACAGAACCGACAACCTCACTGTTTGATCTAATATATCCTTCAACAGAACCGACAACCTCACTGTATGATCTAATATATCCTTCAACAGAACCGACAACCTCACTGTATGATCTAATCTATCCTCCAACAGAACCGACAACCTCACTGCATGATCTAATATATCCTTCAACAGAACCGACAACCTCACTGTATGATCTAATATATCCTCCAACAGAACCGACAACCTCACTGTTTGATCTAATATATCCTCCAACAGAACCGACAACCTCACTCTATGATCTAATATATCCTTCAACAGAACCGACAACCTCACTCTATGATCTAATCTATCCTCCAACAGAACCGACAACCTCACTGTATGATCTAATATATCCTTCAACAGAACCGACAACATCACTGTATGATCTAATATATCCTTCAACAGAACCGACAACCTCACTGTATGATCTAATATATCCTTCAACAGAACCGACAACCTCACTGTATGATCTAATATATCCTTCAACAGAACCGACAACCTCACTGTATGATCTAATATATCCTCCAACAGAACCGACAACCTCACTGTATGATCTAATCTATCCTCCAACAGAACCGACAACCTCACTGTATGATCTAATATATCCTTCAACAGAACCGACAACCTCACTGTATGATCTAATATATCCTCCAACAGAACCGACAACATCACTGTATGATCTAATATATCCTTCAACAGAACCGACAACCTCACTGTATGATCTAATATATCCTCCAACAGAACCGACAACATCACTGTATGATCTAATATATCCTCCAACAGAACCGACAACCTCACTGTATGATCTAATATATCCTTCAACAGAACCGACAACCTCACTCTTTGATCTAATATATCCTCCAACAGAACCGACAACCTCACTGTTTGATCTAATATATCCTTCAACAGAACCGACAACCTCACTGTATGATCTAATATATCCTCCAACAGAACCGACAACATCACTGTATGATCTAATATATCCTTCAACAGAACCGACAACCTCACTGTATGATCTAATATATCCTCCAACAGAACCGACAACATCACTGTATGATCTAATATATCCTCCAACAGAACCGACAACCTCACTCTATGATCTAATATATCCTTCAACAGAACCGACAACCTCACTCTTTGATCTAATATATCCTCCAACAGAACCGACAACCTCACTGTTTGATCTAATATATCCTTCAACAGAACCGACAACCTCACTGTATGATCTAATCTATCCTCCAACAGAACCGACAACCTCACTGTATGATCTAATCTATCCTCCAACAGAACCGACAACCTCACTGTATGATCTAATATATCCTTCAACAGAACCGACAACATCACTGTATGATCTAATATATCCTTCAACAGAACCGACAACCTCACTGTATGATCTAATATATCCTTCAACAGAACCGACAACCTCACTGTATGATCTAATATATCCTTCGACAGAACCGACAACCTCACTGTATGATCTAATATATCCTCCAACAGAACCGACAACCTCACTGTATGATCTAATATATCCTTCAACAGAACCGACAACCTCACTGTTTGATCTAATATATCCTCCAACAGAACCGACAACCTCACTCTATGATCTAATATATCCTCCAACAGAACCGACAACATCACTGTATGATCTAATATATCCTTCAACAGAACCGACAACCTCACTGTATGATCTAATATATCCTACAACAGAACCGACAACCTCACTGTATGATCTAATATATCCTCCAACAGAACCGACAACATCACTGTATGATCTAATATATCCTCCAACAGAACCGACAACCTCACTGTATGATCTAATATATCCTTCAACAGAACCGACAACCTCACTGTATGATCTAATATATCCTTCAACAGAACCGACAACCTCACTGTATGATCTAATATATCCTCCAACAGAACCGACAACATCACTGTATGATCTAATATATCCTTCAACAGAACCGACAACCTCACTGTATGATCTAATATATCCTTCAACAGAACCGACAACCTCACTGTATGATCTAATATATCCTCCAACAGAACCGACAACATCACTGTATGATCTAATATATCCTTCAACAGAACCGACAACCTCACTGTATGATCTAATATATCCTACAACAGAACCGACAACCTCACTGTATGATCCAATATATCCTACAACAGAACCGACAACCTCACTGTATGATCTAATATATCCTCCAACAGAACCGACAACATCACTGTATGATCTAATATATCCTCCAACAGAACCGACAACCTCACTGTATGATCTAATATATCCTCCAACAGAACCGACAACCTCACTGTATGATCTAATATATCCTTCAACAGAACCGACAACCTCACTGTATGATCTAATATATCCTTCAACAGAACCGACAACCTCACTGTATGATCTAATATATCCTCCAACAGAACCGACAACATCACTGTATGATCTAATATATCCTTCGACAGAACCGACAACCTCACTGTATGATCTAATATATCCTACAACAGAACCGACAACCTCACTGTATGATCTAATATATCCTTCAACAGAACCGACAACCTCACTGTATGATCTAATATATCCTCCAACAGAACCGACAACCTCACTGTATGATCTAATATATCCTTCAACAGAACCGACAACCTCACTGTATGATCTAATATATCCTTCAACAGAACCGACAACCTCACTGTATGATCTAATATATCCTCCAACAGAACCGACAACATCACTGTATGATCTAATATATCCTTCAACAGAACCGACAACCTCACTCTATGATCTAATATATCCTTCAACAGAACCGACAACCTCACTGTATGATCTAATATATCCTTCAACAGAACCGACAACATCACTGTATGATCTAATATATCCTTCAACAGAACCGACAACCTCACTGTATGATCTAATATATCCTCCAACAGAACCGACAACATCACTGTATGATCTAATATATCCTCCAACAGAACCGACAACCTCACTGTTTGATCTAATATATCCTCCAACAGAACCGACAACCTCACTCTATGATCTAATATATCCTTCAACAGAACCGACAACCTCACTGTATGATCTAATATATCCTTCAACAGAACCGACAACCTCACTCTATGATCTAATATATCCTTCAACAGAACCGACAACCTCACTGTATGATCTAATATATCCTCCAACAGAACCGACAACCTCACTGTATGATCTAATATATCCTTCAACAGAACCGACAACATCACTGTATGATCTAATCTATCCTCCAACAGAACCGACAACCTCACTGTATGATCTAATATATCCTTCAACAGAACCGACAACCTCACTGTATGATCTAATATATCCTTCAACAGAACCGACAACATCACTGTATGATCTAATCTATCCTCCAACAGAACCGACAACCTCACTGTTTGATCTAATATATCCTCCAACAGAACCGACAACATCACTGTATGATCTAATATATCCTCCAACAGAACCGACAACCTCACTGTATGATCTAATATATCATTCAACAGAACCGACAACCTCACTGTATGATCTAATATATCCTTCAACAGAACCGACAACCTCACTGTATGATCTAATATATCCTCCAACAGAACCGACAACCTCACTGTATGATCTAATATATCCTCCAACAGAACCGACAACCTCACTGTATGATCTAATATATCCTTCAACAGAACCGACAACCTCACTGTATGATCTAATATATCCTTCAACAGAACCGACAACATCACTGTATGATCTAATATATCCTACAACAGAACCGACAACCTCACTGTATGATCTAATATATCCTTCAACAGAACCGACAACATCACTGTATGATCTAATATATCCTTCAACAGAACCGACAACCTCACTGTATGATCTAATATATCCTTCAACAGAACCGACAACCTCACTCTATGATCTAATATATCCTTCAACAGAACCGACAACCTCACTGTATGATCTAATATATCCTCCAACAGAACCGACAACCTCACTGTATGATCTAATATATCCTTCAACAGAACCGACAACCTCACTGTATGATCTAATATATCCTACAACAGAACCGACAACCTCACTGTATGATTTCACTTACTCTTCAACAGAACCGACAACATCACTGTATGATCTAATATATCCTTCAACAGAACCGACAACCTCACTGTTTGATCTAATATATCCTCCAACAGAACCGACAACCTCACTGTATGATCTAATATATCCTTCAACAGAACCGACAACCTCACTGTTTGATCTAATATATCCTTCAACAGAACCGACAACATCACTGTATGAT
Source organism: Gibbula magus (assembly GCA_936450465.1). Classification (NCBI taxonomy): domain Eukaryota; kingdom Metazoa; phylum Mollusca; class Gastropoda; order Trochida; family Trochidae; genus Gibbula; species Gibbula magus. Next base: position 68,650,194 of record OW388292.1, read on the forward strand.
CTAATATATCCTTCAACAGAACCGACAACCTCACTGTATGATCTAATATATCCTTCAACAGAACCGACAACCTCACTGTATGATCTAATATATCCTACAACAGAACCGACAACCTCACTGTATGATCTAATCTATCCTCCAACAGAACCGACAACATCACTGTATGATCTAATATATCCTTCAACAGAACCGACAACCTCACTGTATGATCTAATATATCCTTCAACAGAACCGACAACCTCACTGTATGATCTAATATATCCTCCAACAGAACCGACAACCTCACTGTATGATCTAATATATCCTTCAACAGAACCGACAACCTCACTGTATGATCTAATATATCCTTCAACAGAACCGACAACCTCACTGTATGATCTAATATATCCTTCAACAGAACCGACAACCTCACTGTATGATCTAATATATCCTTCAACAGAACCGACAACATCACTGTATGATCTAATATATCCTTCAACAGAACCGACAACATCACTCTATGATCTAATATATCCTCCAACAGAACCGACAACATCACTCTATGATCTAATATATCCTTCAACAGAACCGACAACCTCACTGTATGATCTAATATATCCTTCAACAGAACCGACAACATCACTGTATGATCTAATATATCCTTCAACAGAACCGACAACCTCACTGTATGATCTAATATATCCTTCAACAGAACCGACAACCTCACTGTATGATCTAATCTATCCTCCAACAGAACCGACAACCTCACTGTATGATCTAATATATCCTTCAACAGAACCGACAACCTCACTGTATGATCTAATATATCCTCCAACAGAACCGACAACCTCACTGTATGATCTAATATATCCTTCAACAGAACCGACAACCTCACTGTATGATCTAATATATCCTCCAACAGAACCGACAACCTCACTGTTTGATCTAATATATCCTCCAACAGAACCGACAACCTCACTGTATGATCTAATCTATCCTCCAACAGAACCGACAACCTCACTGTTTGATCTAATATATCCTCCAACAGAACCGACAACATCACTGTATGATCTAATCTATCCTCCAACAGAACCGACAACCTCACTGTTTGATCTAATGTATCCTCCAACAGAACCGACAACATCACTGTATGATCTAATCTATCCTCCAACAGAACCGACAACCTCACTGTTTGATCTAATATATCCTCCAACAGAACCGACAACATCACTGTATGATCTAATCTATCCTCCAACAGAACCGACAACCTCACTGTATGATCTAATATATCCTCCAACAGAACCGACAACATCACTGTATGATCTAATCTATCCTCCAACAGAACCGACAACCTCACTGTTTGATCTAATATATCCTCCAACAGAACCGACAACATCACTGTATGATCTAATCTATCCTCCAACAGAACCGACAACCTCACTGTATGATCTAATATATCCTTCAACAGAACCGACAACATCACTGTATGATCTAATCTATCCTCCAACAGAACCGACAACCTCACTGTATGATTTCACTTACTCTTCAACAGAACCGACAACCTCATTGTATGATCTCACCTACTCTCCAACAGAACCGACATCCTCGTTGTATGATCTCACATACTCTTTAACAGAACCGACAACCTAATTGTATGATCTCACCTAATCTTCAACACAACCGGCAACCTCACTGTGTGATCTTACCTACCCTCCAACACAACCGGCAACCTCATTGTATGATCTCACCTACCCTCCAACAGAACCGACAACCTCACTGTGTGATCTCACCTACTCTCTAACAGAACCGACAACCTCATTGTATGATCGTATCTACTCTCCAACACAACCGACAACCTCATTGTATGATCGTAACTTCTCTCCAACAGAACCGACAACCTCGTTGTATGAACGTACCTACTTTCCAAAAGAACCGACATTGTATGATTTCACATACTCTTTAACAGAACCGACAACCTCATTGTACGATCTCGCCTACCCTCCAACACAACCGACAACCTTACTGTGTGATCTTACCTACCCTCCAACAGAACCGACAATCTCACTGTAATGATCTCACCTACTCTCCAACAGAACCGACAACCTCACTGTATGATCTCACCTAATCTTCAACACAACCGGCAACCTCATTGTATGATCTCACCTACCCTCCAACAGAACCGACAACCTCACTGTGTGATCTCACCTACTCTTCAACAGAACCGACAGCCTCAATGTGTGATCTCACCGACCCTAAAACAGATGTTTTAAAAGAACAAATTGTTCGTAAGCAATCCTAAATAACTGTGCCTTGTGCAAAGTGTCGCATAATGTTTTCCAAGACAGTTTCTCTGAAAAAAATATTTTGGGTTCACACTTAGGGAGTTACCTCCCTTCCACAAGACGGCGAGACCACCGGTCAGAGTCTTGCCTGCCTTGTGAGTTGAAACTCACATTCATCTGCACACGTACAGTTGCATCCCGATGGTGTGTTCACCTACGTGTGTATCACAGTGCAAATATCGTGTGTATTTGGGTTTCACAATGACATCAATTAGAATGACAAAGAAGCATCCTATATCGATGGACCATATTATGACTCGGCCCATTCGACCAGATCCCCATATTAATGTGTACGATATTCATTCTCAAACCAACCTTGTGACATGATGACATGATCACTGTTTGACGCAGTTAATCACTTACGGTACTGAATATTTTACAGAAGAAAATAAAAACTAGTTTAAAAGGTGTGCCCCTGGTCACTTCAAAGAGCTGCCAAAACATTTTCGGTTTACTATGAAGTATAAATTTATGTTATGGTTCACTGTTACATTTAACTGTTTTTTTCTGAAGCGAAAATGCAAAATGATCGGTTGAAATATATGTACAGATTAAAACAAGCGAATAGTCACGCTCGAACAAACATACGTGTACACATATGAATTCAAATATGACAGATGCGATTCAATGTTAGCTCACAACAGCACGTGCATATCATCACTGAGTAGTAGTGCTGTTCCCTGTGCAATGTTTGAAAACATGCAAAGTACCAACAAATACATGATTTATATATTACTTACACACTTTCTGTTTGAGAATTGACTGTTATCTATCGAGATCTGACAAATGCTTCAATGTCCTGTCTATGTATACGTGTGTTTTCATAATAAAGTGTTTATGAAGTGCCAGTGTACTGGTGATGTGTGACCTCCTACACTAACATGTCAATATCGAGCGTCAGGGGCGACAGGTTGTCAAACTGTACTGGAGTTGTGTCGAGTTGACTGGTTGAGACGAGGAGTAGTACTCGGGTGAGATCCATATCGGTGAGTGCAGATCTCCAGCTTGCCAACACCGTTATGTCACACGTGTATACAGACCCACCCCCCCCCCCCCCCCCCCCCCCCCCCCCTCCTTCAAAGGACTCGTTCCGCTCGTGTGAGTGGCGAGATAGCGCTCACCTGTCCTCACGTATTGTGTTTACCAGTCTTTTCTCATTAACACCTGCGCTAATCACCGGCGTATTCATCAGCCTGTAGGTACTGTTATAGCCGCTGTGATACCGAGGACGAGCTAACGAGTTGTTTGTGCGTCTCTATTCAGAATGAGATGAACGCATCACATCCAGGCACATCGAGGGAGTTACGTGGAAGAGTTACCGATTAGCCGGCTTCACCTCTACCTCGTGAATTAAACATGTACATAATCCCGCTGCGGGCGATATTACTTATCAGGTGTGTGCGTTATTAATGAAATGATATACATCACGTTGCCTGGTGACCGGTGATTTAACCTTGCAATTAAAGGAGCTGGTGGACATGAGGTAATACATGCGATACATAAATTGGCTGAAGCCGTCAGTCCGTGGAAGCAAGGGCTCAGCCAGCGAGTGCTAGCACACACACATTGAGCCAGCGGATCTGCACGCTGTCGTAAACACTCCGCTTATATTTGTCAAAGCCTTACACATTGACAACGCTGGTGACTTGTTCAAACTTTCCACAAGCAATCTTAATTTATAAACGATTGTCAGCATGGTCAATGACCAACTGTTGACAAAGAAATGAAATATCTGAAAGCATTTTTTACAGTAAAGTATCCATATGATATGCTGTCATATCGGTCACTTCTGACAACACACCCCCTCCAACCACCATCATCTATAAATACAGTGCTTCATTCAGGATGTACATATATTGTGTCAGCTGCTCATATTAAGACGGAAATGACTACACGATCAATAACAATAGTTCATTCACATCTGACATCTAACATCTAACGCTAATTTCTGAAGTTAAACGTGCAAATATCAAATACTTAAATGCTGTAGCTGGTGATATGAATTCTCATCAGATCCGCGGATGAGCTCGATATGAGAGTCACATCACAGACAGAGTCGAGGAGCTCCAGCGGATTATGATGTGACGCAAGATTGTGTGTGTGGTGGTTTAAGCTCCCGACTGACCCTGAGAAATTACACAATTCTCCGGTCTACATACATTGCGTTAATATTCCTTGAGCCTCTCGTGGACGACATTAACCGAGGCGTGACAGAGGACTTGAGGTGTACCCTATACTCTCGTCCTGGAGCCGTGTGCTAGGTCTGTTACTGTACGAGACACAGAGACAGCTGTGACAGCACGTGTATACAGCAACACTCTGCGAGACAGAAACAAGCTTCCTTCCTCCACAGACTCCGGGTCATCATCAGCACTGTGCGCAGAACCGTTACACCAGCGGATCACACACTTGTCATCTCTAGAGATGTGCCGTTATGCACAATGATGATCACCGAACACCGGTTATTGTTCCATCGTATTAGTTTGCATTATTTAGAAGCACGTGCGATGAATGGTCAGTGAATCATTCAATGTTCTTTGTTCAGAAGCTTTGCCAAGCGAAGTATGTAGCTTAGAACAGTGGGCAAATAAACACTTTCTACGAGCTTTTGACTTTTAGTGTCTATAAGCATTATCTGGATGTAAACAAACCCATGCTGCCAGTTGGGCGCAGACATTTTGGTTCATAGTTCACGGGAATTTGGTCGTGACAAACGAAAACACGAGCGCGGATTGGCTCGGGACACCTGAGGCCAGAGTTTGCGTGAAGTGGAGCGGGACAGCCCGGCCTCTGTGCTGTGCGAGTGTGTGCGCGAAAACATTTCAAATGCTCTGCGAGTAGCGAAGGCTCACTAGTTCGCTAGCATTACATCGAGTCCTGTCTATCTCCTGGTTCCCCGTGCTTCCTTCGGAACCTGTATGAGGATATAGCAGTTATCACTTTCTGCGAGAATGGCGCGGGGGACTGTTTTATGTGTGTTGTTATTCTTATTTGGACGAAGCGGTAAGTTTGCTTTTCTCATATGCATAGATTCGTCTGCTAGTGGGACTGACACATGTGCCCGAGGCGGGTGTTTCTAAGCCCGCGGCCCCACTTGTGTTATATTTGGTGAATAATCAATGTTCTTGCATGGTTTGTTGACTCCTCACAAAGTACGGGGTGTACTTGAGCGGGGGATACTATATTAATCCGAAACCCACACTTTACAAAGTGCAAAATGAGGTATGTTCAGCTTTGAATAGTGTGGTGTAGTGGAATATGTACTTGATGTCAATGAGACACATGTATGTGCCATCACTCTGTTAGTGTTCAAATACCCTGTAAAAGGGGCGGACTAGCTATAAGAATGTGTAGCTCGCTGAGTGGAAACAAATGCTTCCTTATTACTCGTGTGAGAGAAGAACAATGTAACGTAATTACTGAAATCTGTCTTCACTCCCCCGGTGATGGATGGTGTTATCCCTGTTTCACGAGAAGAATTCGGAATGTCAGTTAGACAACTACTGTTGGTGTTATTAACAGACGAGTGACAGAGATACACAGTTATCATACAGAACGACGGTACTGTATGTCCACTAACTGGTGGTGGGTAGCTTCATCAGCTGACGGCAATGGTTTCCGCTTGGAATGTTTCTCTCTCCCTAGCCCTCAGTTCAGCCAGTTTTCGGTCAGCTCCGAATTCCACACTCTCTGCTGGTGAGAAACTCTAGCTGGGTCAGAGAGCAGGGAGGGTCGGGGTTTGCCCCTTGTAGTGCAGAAATAATACACACATCTCACACTGCCACCCCCAACGTGATGCTTAATACTCTACTCTTGTGCTATATAATCAGAATTTATTTATCATCTTCTTTAACAACATAGGCACCGACACAGACCGGACTCTTATAAAAGTTCAGTCAGTGTCGAGTAACTTTTCTGTGGATAAAGATATCAGTTTTCAGTGAAAACTTTCTCAGCGTGAAGAGACTTGTCGGTCAGATAACGGTTTCAGAATCTCGCATAGCTTGGAAACATAATAGTGGAGCTTGCTCTGAGAGAGGGAGGGAGGGAGAGAGAGATGGAGAGAGTGTGAGCTGAGTCGGGTGTTGTGGGTTGCTAGTGGGCCTCCTCCTCCTCCCGCTGCCTGCTTGCCACGGTATGCGAGAGGAGAAGTCACTCGTAACAGCACTAAAATAAACTTCTGCTGTCTAACTAGAAGCAGACATTCTGCCAATTATGTTTACATGTCTATTCCTTAGATACATAGCCGCGGAAAACTTGTGGGCGAATTACCAAGATTTAGGCTAATGTTTCCTATCGTAGTCTCATCAAAATGATCCGTTCTTGAAGTAATGTGTAAGTAGTTGCGCAACAATTACAAGGAAGCGAAGTACGTGCTGGAGAATATGCTTGGATAATGGTGATGAAGAGATCACTTTCTGTAACCTGGCCCAGACGAGATTCACCAGACAATCAGTACAAGGGATGTGTATCACTCACCCTCGCTGTCTACCTGGACACATCTCTGCACACCTGTACTGCATCTCCTCCTACCATTGTCCACCACTGTCCTAACCAATTGTTTCTAAATTTGTCAACCATTCGACATCTTAGATAAGTTATATCGTGTGATCTCAAATTTTGCAAAAAAGACTCACATACTTTCGAATCGCTATGATTAAATCAAATTTGTGTGGAATATGTTGACGTCTTGAAAATTTTCTTAAACATATCATATAATGTCTTTCCACGAATCTAAAGTTCATTGAAAGATCAAATCATGACAACTATTCCCTTTCACAATTAACCTCTGAAATATTTATCGCTAATATATTTCCCTAGATGGTGTCAACTTTGTCATACACAAGAGGAGGAGATGGATGATATTATATCACGCACAAGATCCAACGAGGAATGTCAATGTTTTTTCCGTATCCACTGGAGATAATACTTTCAAAAGCCTTAATAAACACAATCAGTTTATTTATTTCATCAAATAGTCGACTCAAGTTGATTGAAACCATCGGTTACTTTATCCCCTGCTTGGCAATAATGACAGCCATTAAAGAGGCTGTAGCACATTTTTAGTAAATTTTATTTCTTCAAAATTCCCATTTATAATGTAGTTTATGTCATTTATATTTACTTTAGAGAGTACAAAAGCTTATTACACAAACCAATTATCCGTAGTAGTAGTAATAACGGTGGTGCTTATAAAGCAAAAATTGCATGGCGGCCATTTTTTAATGAACACCTTTGTGAACACATTTTATTATTTCGAATGACAAAAACGATTTTCATGGCCTTACCTCATTTTTAACGTGATTTTCCAAAGAGAGAAGGCTGTTTTACTATTGGTGACATTATTTTTCAAATACATTACATCGACTTTAAGATATTAACCATATTATCGTTGATTGTTACCAATGTCCATTGTCCATCTGTCGTAATGTGTTTATGATTATCGTATGTAGCATTGGAATATTGTTTGTTTCCATGTGGAATGTTAGACAATAAAATCATCTTATCCTGTCTTATCTTACCTATATCTGAGATTGCTGTATATACATTCGAGTTCAAGTGAACTGTCAGCTGAACTGGAAATGATAAAATTCAAATTCAATTCGAACAGTAATATTATGGTAGTTCATGTTTATATCGAGAAATTTAACAGAAAGGGATGAGTACAAAAACAAAATTAAGGATGAAATGGTCATAACTAATTGGTGCTATTAGCTTTACCATTCTGTTGCTATTAGCAGTAAGAATGCATGTAGGTAGGTCAACAATCAGGCAACAATGTGCTAAGTCTATCACTCTACTTTCCTCTAATTGCATATGCATAGAAGCGTGGCAGCATCGCTCTGTAGCGAGTTTGCCCCCGTGCCCAGAGTAAATAAATTCATTGTGGATAATATTGTTTCTATGAAGTAGCGTGCTGTCAGCAGCCTGGTTTGCAGGTATCCGCGTGTGGCTGTAAGCGTGTTCTGTACGTGTAGTGTGGTCAGGAAACCTCCCTGGGACTGCACAGCATCTCCTCATGGCATCAGTAAACAATAGAGGGCCATTCTGATGGCTTTATCACTCATCCAGTTCAATAAATCATGTTCAAAGGTTCTTCTCTGTGTTAGAGCAAGCAGTTACTATCAGGGTAATCCTCCAACCATGCTCCGTACACAAGCAAGGTACTTGACGGTCTCAGTTAAACAATATTTACTGCGGCCCCTCTGCGGTGTGGTTGGCCGGGTATGTGAAGGGATGAGGGGAGAGGAGGGCTCCGGGGAGAGAGGCAATCACAGCAGATATGTAGAGCAGGCAGGAATCCCGTGTCTCCAGTGGGTTCCTCCTCTCTACTTACTTATATCCCTCTGTCTGGCGGAATGTGCACCCCATCAGGACCGCTGGTACACTGGGAGTCGGGCATATATCAGCCAAGTTCAGTGCCGCCATCTTCTAGTGTTTTTGAAGACATGCCCACACACTGTAGTTATGCAGTGCTGTGTTTCGAGTTGTGTACATGAACATGATTTTTGTTTAGTATAATGAACTCACGAATATTGTCGTTTTGTTCTTGGTTGACTTTCTCACTATCAAACCAATAAGAGAACTGATAAGCTTTATTCTTTGTCACCTGAGTGTGCAACCATATTTGATAAATCAGTTCAGTATTAGATAAAACATTATATTGTTAGTTGTTCAGCGATTTGTACAGTTATGTCCGACTACATTATATAAACTACACGCAACCCTGAAACGTGACTCCTTTATGATAACTGCGTCTTGATATTTGACAATTGCTACATGCTTATTTTCGTTGCATTCGAATTTCATGCCATTTCTTACGAAGACACGAATATCAAAGCGAAAGCAAGTGCAGCCGTGTTGCCGTGAGGTAGTGTATTATACATATAATATGAGTTACATGTAGAGACAGACAGCAAGTTGAATCAAGCCCGATATTCTCCATTACAACTAGTGGAGAGAGAGAGAGGGAGAGAAGACCGCGGTGTTATCGGGGCCCAGCAAGCTATCTTCTCTGCTTTCTGTTATAAAGCATATTACTTTGTCTCGCTAATCAGAGCTTGTTTGTCTTCTTGTAATAACGCGGAACTCAGTCCACGGTGTGCTACCCGGCTCGTACACCAGCAAGAAAGGCTTCCCATAAACCAGGCGTTCCACCCTTCCCATAAACCAGGCGTCCCACCCTTCCCATAAACCAGGCGTTCCACCCTCCCTCTGTCATTGTTGTATGGGGTCAGCAAGAGCTTGTCTACGTTTCAGATTGAACTTAGCTCTCTACCAAAACGTTTCAGATATAACTTAACTCTCTACCAAAACGTTTCAAATATAACTTAACTCTCTACCAAAACGTTTCAGATATAACTTAACTCTCTACCAAAACGTTTCAGATATAACTTTACTCTCTACCAAAACGTTTCAGATATAACTTAACTCTCTACCAAAACGTTTCAGATTGAACTTAACTCTCTACCAAAACGTTTCAGATATAACTTAACTCTCTACCAAAACGTTTCAGATATAACTTAACTCTCTACCAAAACGTTTCAGATATAACTTAACTCTCTACCGAAACGTTTAAGATATAACTTAACTCTCTACCAAAACGGTTCAGATATAACTTAACTCTCTACCAAAACGTTTCAGATATAACTTAACTCTCTACCAAAACGTTTCAGATTGAACTTAGCTCTCTTCCAAAACGTTTCAAATATAACTTAACTCTCTACCAAAACGTTTCAGATATAACTTAACTGTCTACCAAAACGTTTCAGATATAACTTAACTCTCTACCAAAACGTTTCAGATTGAACTTAACTCTCTACCAAAACGTTTCAGATTGAACTTAGCTCTCTACCAAAACGTTTCAAATATAACTTAACTCTCTACCAAAACGGTTCAGATATAACTTAACTCTCTACCAAAACGTTTCAGATATAACTTAACTCTCTACCAAAACGTTTCAGATATAACTTAACTCTCTACCAAAACGTTTCAGATTGAACTTAACTCTCTACCAAAACGTTTCAGATATAACTTAACTCTCTACCAAAACGTTTCAGATATAACTTAACTCTCTACCAAAACGTTTCAGATATAACTTAACTCTCTACCAAAACGTTTAAGATATAACTTAACTCTCTACCAAAACGGTTCAGATATAACTTAACTCTCTACCAAAACGTTTCAGATATAACTTAACTCTCTACCAAAACGTTTCAGATTGAACTTAGCTCTCTTCCAAAACGTTTCAAATATAACTTAACTCTCTACCAAAACGTTTCAGATATAACTTAACTGTCTACCAAAACGTTTCAGATATAACTTAACTCTCTACCAAAACGTTTCAGATTGAACTTAACTCTCTACCAAAACGTTTCAGATTGAACTTAGCTCTCTACCAAAACGTTTCAAATATAACTTAACTCTCTACCAAAACGTTTCAGATATAACTTAACTCTCTACCAAAACGTTTAAGATATGACTTAACTCTCTACCAAAACGTTTAAGATATGACCTAACTCTCTACCCAAACGTTTCAGATATAACTTAACTCTCTACCAAAACGTTTCAGATATAACTTAACTCTCTACCAAAACGTTTCAGATATAACTTAACTCTCTACCAAAACGTTTCAGATATAACTTAACTCTCTACCAAAACGTTTCAGATATAACTTAACTCTCTACCAAAACGTTTCAGATTGAACTAAGCTCTCTACCAAAACGTTTAAAATATAACTTAACTCTCTACCAAAACGTTTCAGATATAACTTAACTCTCTACCAAAACGTTTAAGATATAACTTAACTCTCTATCAAAACGTTTTATATATGACCTAACTCTCTACCAAAAGGATTGATCAACAACCCGTTTTAGTTTGCTCATTCCAGTTTTTACCAATATTTGTGTCGTACTTGAAGGTATCGTTTTGACATACACAATGTAACAGTGAACATTACGATTTAATTGATCTTATAAGTTTCTGTCTTAGGAAACACCATATCGATATAGTTTTAGATTGACTGTATCTTTCTGTTACAAAACGGCATATTATCGATATAGTTTTAAATTGACCAGATGTTTCTGTTACACATGCCATATCATCGAAATAATTTTATATTGGCCAGATGTTCTGAAATACAAAAAGGGCGATTTTATCGATTTAGCTTTAGATTGACCATATCTTGCGTTTACAAAACGCCATTTTATGCATATAGTTTTCGATTAACACTATTTAATATATATATTTTCTGTATTTCAAAACCACATTTTATCGATATATTTTCAAATTGACCATATGTTTCCGTATAATAAAACGCCACATTGACTATATACTTATGAATAATAACTATGTTTCCGTATCACAAAACGCCACATTGACTATACTTATGAATAATAACTATGTTGCCGTATCACAAAACGCCAGGTTGACTAAATACTTATGAATAATAACTATGTTTCCGTATCACAAAACGCCTCATTGACTATATATACTTATGAATAATAACTATGTTTCCGTATCACAAAACGCCACATTGACTATATACTTATGAATAATAACTATGTTTCCGTATCACAAAACGCCACATTGACTAAATACTTATGAATAATAACTATGTTTCCGTATCACAAAACGCCAGGTTGACTAAATACTTATGAATAATAACTATGTTTCCGTATCACAAAACGCCACATTGACTATATACTTATGAATAATAACTATGTTTCTGTTTCACAAAACGCCACATTGACTATATACTTATGAATAATAACTTATGTTTCCGTATCACAAAACGCCTCATTGACTATATATACTTATGAATAATAACTTATGTTTCCGTATCACAAAACGCCTCATTGACTATATATACTTATGAATAATAACTTATGTTTCCGTATCACAAAACGCCTCATTGACTATATATACTTAAGAATAATAACTATGTTTCCGTATCACAAAACGCCAGGTTGACTAAATACTTATGAATAATAACTATGTTTCCGTATCACAAAACGCCACATTGACTATATACTTATGAATAATAACTTATGTTTCCGTATCACAAAACGCCTCATTGACTATATATACTTATGAATAATAACTATGTTTCCGTATCACAAAATGCCACATTGACTATATATACTTATGAATAATAACTATGTTGCCGTATCACAAAATGCCACATTGACTATATACTTATGAATAATAACTATGTTGCCGTATCACAAAACGCCAGGTTGACTAAATACTTATGAATAATAACTATGTTTCCGTATCACAAAATGCCACATTGACTATATACTTATGAATAATAACTATGTTGCCGTATCACAAAACGCCAGGTTGACTAAATACTTATGAATAATAACTATGTTTCCGTATCACAAAACGCCACATTGACTATATACTTATGAATAATAACTATGTTGCCGTATCACAAAACGCCACATTGACTATATACTTATGAATAATAACTTATGTTTTCCGTATCACAAAACGCCTCATTTACGATGTAGGTGTACCTTTAGATTGATTACGTGTTTCTGTCACTTGTTAGTTCTTACGTATTTAAATGGCCTTCGCAAACTTGATATGTATATAACAAATGTTTTTGTCGCACAAAAAAACTAGACTGATGATGAAGTTTTAGAATGATCATATGGTTCTGAACTTTCAGTTTTCCATCTCAACTTTCAGTTTATATTAGACAAAGCAAGATGCACACGTGGTTTCAGCTCTCATCATTATGGTCTCTGTCTCAGCTCCAGTGTCCTGCACAGACTCGTCTCACATGTTAGCTGGGGTACACGGAGGAAGACAGGTTCAGGTGTGTGTATGAACTCTGATGCGACTAGTGAAGGGGTAGGAGATGTAAGTGAAGACAGACTGTGGGGGGAGGGGGTCAGGTGCCCTCACTACCCCTGGGACTCGTGTCCCCAGTCTGGCTTCACAGCGTGTTTACTGTGTAGAAGACACGTTGACCCAGGAGGTGACCCCCACAATGAGGGGTCAGGCAGCACCAATGTTGTGTTGACCCCATCCCCCTCTGACCAGGGTTGGAGTCATGCATAGTCACACGTCGACCCGACATGAATTATCTCCGCGATGTAAGCTCTATTATTAATATTCATCTCATGTTTGTCCCACCTAGGGGAGAAAAGGGCAAGGAATGTACAACTTGTGTCGAGTTGATGTATTTAGTTCCTATGGCACAATGACTAGGGTGAGGTTGCTGCATGCCCTGACTGACTGTATGTTTTGATGGCCGGCCACCTAAGCAGCCCCCTGGGACCCCAATGCCTCCCTGGCCCTCCGTACAGCTGTGTTATGCTTTCCCCAACCCGCTTGAGATCAGACGCTCTCTAATGTTCCCATGTAATGCTGTAGAAAATGTCCATTTGACCTGAACAGGAAGAGCTTGCGAATCTTTGAAATTCCGACTTCTGGCATATTTGAAATGAGTGGATCCCTGACAGTGTGTGTAGAGGCCTGGGGGCTGGGGAGGATTATGCATTTTGTGCTGATTTAATTGCTGTTGACAGTTTAGTGCTGGCTCTAGCGGCTCAAGGAGCTTCACATCCTCGACTTCATAACGCGAGAGGCAGCAAGCATGACCCGATAAATCTCTCCATTCCAAGCTCCCTGCAAATGGCATCTGTTTTCAATTGATTTCCAACCACTTGTCAAAATTGTCACTTTTGGGTATTTACTTCATGAATGTCAATTATGTCAGTGACTCTAACAGTTATGACTGTAAAAACCTTACAAACTGATGCATCTGCTTCGACTGGGCCTTGTATAACCTAACATTTACACTCTGAAAGGATTTTTTTTTTGTAAAATGTTTTAAAAATTTAACAAATTGAGAATAAAAATAAAAAGAAGCCTCTGAGATGTGTTCATGTTCAGATTGAGCTCTGTAGTCTTGTAGCAGACTTGGCTAAGCTCTATAAGAATTAGGGGTCTGGATGGCAGACGAGGCCAAGTTTCTTCTTCAATACCTCTGTGTTTCTTTGTGAATTATGCTGATATCAGTATCAACAAAGTTGATAAGATGATGGTTTCAGGTGGTAATATATTCCAAAACAAATGTCATTTATTATTTTTATTTTTTTCTAAAACATAATAGCTTGCTCTCATGAACATGATGCTGAATTACGTTTTTAAAATAAAGGAAACTCAGATTGTCTTGAATCTGTCAAAAAGGTCTACTCCAAATGTCCAATTTCAATTGCATGCGTGTGTCCTGTTCATGCATTAGTATAAAAGCTTGTTAAGTCAAGAAGAAATCCTAGGTGATGAAGAAGAAGTAATGAATATGGCTCAAGGTGTGTTAATGCAAGTCTCATGCCTGATGTTGAACTAATTGATGTGTAGGATGATGGTCCCTGTGAAATTATAACCTTGTGGAAGCTGTGACAGTTCCAGGGAACACATGCATATCACTCCTTACCATCTGGATCTACATAGTGCTTATGTCAATCCGTTGATCTGCAGACATAGAATTTGTGGATTCCGTGGAAAGTGGGGAAGATATTTTACAAGATAGATGTTACCTCTAATTTTGACCTGATATACAATTTTGATTGTATACTTATATATACTTATGTTGAAATGAACCATTGATATGAAATATACTATTTCTCATTCAGAATGTATTTATTTATATATCTTCCTTGGAAGTAATGTTATGCATATTCTTTTGTTTTATTTGCTCATTGAAGGTTGTCATTAGATATTAGAACAATACAGATAAAAGTGAACAATCAATTGATCAACCTTGTAAGAATTGCTAATACAATGTATTTAAGAATATAAGTCTCTAAGATGAATTGTTTCTATGACTTTACATTCTGTGACTGAAACTTTCTTTTATGGATTACAATATTTACCTAATTTATTTTTTTCTTATATTTGGTTGCTTGTTAAATATGAAGAAAATTGTGATATGGGAATACGTACATGGAGTTAATGGTATACACTGAGCTCATTGTGAATGACAGATCACAACTGGGGTACTTATCCCTTTTTATGTGTTTTGGAATAACACAAAGAATGCCCTAAGTAAATATTCATAGCAATTTGGGTATCAGATTAACACTGCAGTGTTGATGTTATTGCAACTTTATTTTTACATGAAAAGTTTGCTCAGATCTAAAGTGATGAAAGGAAAATTCTATTTGCAGTGTTTTTGTCTCCTTGTCTAAAACAGTTGATGAGATGCGTTGCTTTGAGCTGTCTTGACAGCTGCTTGTGCAGAATGGAGGTATGGAGGAGTAGGGAGATGTGAGCTACCTTCTAGACTGGTTGGTCTGTCTCCTCACAGTAGTACCGTGAGCTACCTTCTAGACTGGTTGGTCTGTCTCCTCACAGTAGTACTGTGAGCTACCTTCTAGACTGGTTGGTCTGTCTTCTCACACTTGTACTATGAGCTGCCATCTGGACTGCCTGGTCTGTCTCCTCATACTAGTACTGTGAGCTGCCATCTAGACTGCCTGGTCTGTTTCCTCACACTAGTACCATGGGCTGCCTTCTAGACTGCCTGGTCTGTTTCCTCATACTAGTACCATGGGCTGCCATCTAGACTGCCTGGTCTGTTTCCTCACACTAGTACCATGGGCTGCCTTCTAGACTGCCTGGTCTGTTTCCTCATACTAGTACCATGGGCTGCCATCTAGACTGCCTGGTCTGTTTCCTCATACTAGTACCATGGGCTGCCTTCTAGACTGCCTGGTCTGTCTCCGCACACTAGTACTGTGAGCTACCTTCTAAACTGGTTGGTGTGTCTCCTCACACTAGTACTGTGAGCTATGATCTAGACTGGTTGGACTGTCTCCTCACACTAGTACTGTGAGCTACCTTCTAAACTGGTTGGTCTGTCTCCGCACACTAGTACTGTGAGCTACCTTCTAAACTGGTTGGTGTGTCTCCTCACACTAGTACTGTGAGCTATGATCTAGACTGGTTGGACTGTCTCCTCACATTAGTACTGTGAGCTGCCATCTAGACTGCCTGGTCTGTTTCCTCATACTAGTACTGTGAGCTGCCATCTAGACTGCCTGGTCTGTTTCCTCACACTAGTACTGTGAGCTGCCATATAGACTGCCTGGTCTGTTTCCTCACACTGGTACTGTGAGCTATCATCTAGACTGGTTGGACTGTCTCCTCACACTAGTACTGTGAGCTGCCATCTAGACTGCCTGGTCTGTCTCCTCACACTAGTACTGTGAGCTGACATCTAGACTGCCTGGTCTGTTTCCCCACAAGGATACTATAACCTTACATATTTTGCTTTTAAAACAAATAGTCACCTGTAAACTTGTACATTACCGACTTATCCTCACTCCAACTCAAAAGTTGAGATTTTTAGGAGGATAAAGCTAAAATTTTCAGAATGGTATCTATGTTACAAAGAGAAAAAGTTTATGCAATCGGTCTTTATCCCCCGCAACTACACTTAAATTGATTTGACTTCTCTCCAGGAACTAAGAATAAGAGAAAAAAACAATTTGAACAGTTTCTTTGTTGGATAGAGACTAAGATTTATAAATGTTATTGCCCGACTCCCAATAACGCCATTGATAAAATGGTCAGTGTAATCACATTGGTCAGCTTAAATTTTAATTTTCCTTTCATTTTGAAGTTGATATGATAATACAAGACAAATGTTACTGGCATTCAAACAAACTCAATTTCTTGTCTGTAGTACCAAATAGAGGCATTTTATCAATAATTTACTTGCTTGTTCACAGTTACAGCAAAGCATTGTGTATTTGCTATTGGCTGGTGTATTGACTATTGAGTGCAGGTGTAGAGCTCTGTGCTTGGATATCAGTACAGGATATGTTGAGTAGGTTGTGTGTATTGTGGGGAGTGGTGTAGCTGAGGGGGTCACAAAGTTGCCTGGGGAACAGTTAGTTGCTACCCATGACATTACACATTCTGCACATGTATAATGATGTTGCTCGATTTTAATGAGAAAGTAGTAAATATGATAAAGTTGACGATTGGGGATGAATATGCATGTTGAGTGAAATTGTTTCAACTGAAATCAGCACATTTTGTATGTTGGCATGTATTGAAGCAAAATATAATTTTATGAAACACAATGGATGCATCTTTAAGCCTTGTTAGTTTCTACTAATAAGAAGACAAGGAGTGAATGGTTAGAGCAAAACTGTCCCTCAAACTTGGGAGGGGATTGTTGCACGAGGTTGAGGTTAAAAACTTGAGTTTTTGCTGATAGAGGCACAGCTATTTTCTTTTATTCATCATTTGAAATAACAATACATTGCATATGTATTTCTAGTAGGGTATCTCTCAAGTAAGTGTGTATTGTTTTGATGAAGACATTTGTTTTCTGAATAACTCTCAGTCTGAGCTTAGTGTTCATGTTTCAACCATCTCTACAATCGGTTAAAGCCAGTGTATGTAGTGGACTGATTGCTGCCAGCAAACAGGAGACAAGAGTCTGGTTGCAGATCAGATGTGAGACACACAGACAAGCAGATGGACAGGCCAGAAGCAGCTGTATTCTCATGGAGGTGAAGAAACTCCTGTTTGCCTTGTCTGACTTGCCACGATCAAATATTGATCTCTTAGTGTCTAAATGAAAATTTCCTCATCTTCACGGTGATAGTCCACGAAGAGATAGATTGGCCAATGCTTGGATGAAAAATACAGATCTGTTGATTTGAAAATATCCCTGTTTCAGCAGTGAAGGACTGGATGCCTTTGAAGATTATTGTCATTGATTTCTGGGGAGAGAGCTGTTACTGCAGCCACCACTGCTTTGTCTGTTTGAGTAGACCCTGATAACTTAGGTAATTGAAGACAAACATAGAGCACTGTACTGGGACAAGTGGATGGAAGAACCTGCACCAGAGATGCTGGTTTAGTCAGAACAGCAACACTATCTGGTGATAATCAGAATCTGGCTTGGCATATGTGTCACTGAACCTGGTCATGTGATGCTGTATGTTACATCTACTTTCAAAATCAATACTTTTATAATCTTCACTTTCTTTAAATGGATTTCAGTTCATTCATATTCAGTATTTTGAGAGCATTTATCAAAAGCTGGTTCCTCAGTTGACATTTTGAAACAAGGTATTTTCAAGAAAGGTAGGCTCTCCTGAAGCCTTTAGCTCAGATCCCTACACAATCACAGTCATGCATGTCTGTGTGAGAGGAGACTGTGAGAACTTGTGTATATCACCAGTGTAAGAAGTAGACTGACAACTCCAGTGTCTGTCAGTGACACAGTCCCAAACTTCTTCTCAGTGCAAGAAAAACTGGAACAATTTCTTGCTGTCAACATTTCTCATTTAATAAGTCTACATGCCTGCCTGAGATAGGGCTTCATATATTAGGACTTGGACTTGGATTGTTAAAGATTTTCTCAATTTTAAATTTCATAAGATTTAGCAATAAATACCTCATTTGGAATCTATCCCAGGCATCCATCACCATGGCGAGAGGAAACCAGTGATGGACTGAGTGTAGAGTCTCATTCTCATCAGCTTATTTGCTAGCAGTATAACAACACTGGTAGTGTTTTGAAACATTTGATTTTTTAATTTTGGGCGCAACTAACTAACTTCCAGGATACCCTTCCAAGTTGTTCCAAGTTGTTCCAAGTTGTTCCAAGTTGTTCCAAGTTGTTCCAAGTTGTTCCAAGTTGTTCCAAGGGTATTTGTTTATGGTGTCTACTCTGCAGACTATGGTAGTTGTTAGGAAGAGGGTACACGTGTAGTCCACCATTACACACACAGGGCAATCATACCCACTTGAATGATATCCACGTAATTGTGCGACTTAGGTATCCAGTGTTGGATTGAGTGATGGTAATTGTTGGTGGTGTGAGTTACACAGGGAGCATGTCATTACAACAGGGTCATGGCCAGGCTAATATTTCTCTAAAAGGGCAAACTATTTGTCTGAGTTCAGTTGGCAGCAGTCCTGTACAGGCGGCTAATGACATGGATATGGGCACAGTTTATGTACAATATACAGATGTGCACCTCAATGATTGGGTTTAGTGTTGACTGCTTATTTGAAAGGTTAGACTACAGCACCATCTTAGATGTCAGATGTGACAGAAATTTGCAGGGCATGTTCGAAGGCCTTCAAATGGCAAACAGTCACGTCTGAGATAAAGAGAGACAGATTCAGCTATAGCTGGAAAGTCAAAACATTCGCTGATATTGTCTTCTGCTCAATTACCGCTGGCATTTCAATCCCTCTGTGTTGCTTGTTCATGCTGTATATACAATAGGTCTTTTGCTATGATATAGTGTAGTTTTAAATGATATGAAAATTGTCTTCAGTTTTGGCCTTTGATGTGAGAGTTTAAAGTTTATTTTGTGTGAAGAGTTGAGTGTATGATTCTGAGAGTGGGGCAGCATAAGCCAGGAGAGAGTGCGTCTGTCTGTCAGTTGGGTAGCGCTGCCTGGCGATGGAAGGAGATGGGAGTGATAAGGCGCTAAGCACTGCAGCACATATCTCAAGCTGTGATAGGCAGCCCCTTGTGGGACCAGAGCTTAAAATGTCAAGATCTACCTTAGATAGGACCTGGCAAATGAAGATTTGTACCTCATTTATAATTAGTCATGTGAGAAATATATAGCCTGTCCTACATAATTTCCTTCATGTTTTATACGAGGTGCAACAGCGGGCCAGTGTATCAACTGCATGTCAAGGAATCAGACAGAACTGTTTTTATACCGAGTCTCATTACTGGATGATGGGTGCCTCTGAGCAAACACTCGTATGATAGCTTCATACTTTCACTTTACCTCGCTCTCCACTCCACTTCTATTGGATGTTCAAACAGCTTAATGGAACATCAAAGCCTTGTCTACATGTGTATCTATATAGCCCTTTAATCATTATGTGAGGGGAATGGAATGTCAAACATGCTGCTCAAATATGACATCAAAACCAAGAGAGAATCTCTGCCACTCTGTGTTGACAAAGCACAACACAAGTCTCAGGATCTTCTTTATAGAGAACTCAACTTTAACCTTTACCCTTTACATTAAAACAACTGTCACAGAAAAAATAAGTAATGAATACATCAGATGTAATTAAAGAACTAATTTATGTTCAAGAATGAACACAGCGTGAGTGAAATATGTCACAAGACATTATGCCCAACTTGTCAGTGTGTGTACGAGTGTGAGGGTGGTAGACATCTGCTTGAAGCTAGAGGGCGTTGGCCCAGGTAGTGTGTTATGTCCTTAACTGTCAGCGGCTGACGGACCTGGTGTCAGCTCTGCTTGACGTGTTGCGGTCATCTGATGACTTGGCCACCTTATGGGTCCTTGAAACACTGTCCTCTTGGTTATTCTTTCTGGATGAAATATGGACCACGATTAACACTTATTATTTTACCTCTGTGGTAGTGTAGTCCTAAAGATTCTGTATGAGACCATCTCAGTTTTTCATGGATAAGTATTTGTTAAAAGTGAGTTAAATCAGATAAGACAGTTTGCTCATTAATTTCATTCCTGCTAGATAGTCTGCAAAAAGATTAAAGATAGGAAGAATACCAGGCATTAGTGTTGCGTGCAGCAATGCCACGGTGTGATGGTAGTGATGATTGTGCTACTGAAGCCTATGAGAGTGTATGTATGTAAAGGAGCAGCAGGCCACTGTCGGACAGCAGTTTCATGTTGTTTCACCGCTTATGACACTCCCTAACCCCCCTGGCTTGCCAGAATACAGACGGAAGTGGTCCCCAATGTGGATGATATGGCACAGGCTTGTTTACACAAACCAGGCTTTTATTGGTTGCAAGATGATAAAGAAGATTGGAGTGCCCATTTTCTCAAGTCTGCACTACCTTGGCAAGACATTACCAGCATTGTAGATGTTTCGTGGCAAAACTAATTTTCCGGAGTAATTCTGTGTTTAGAAATCTGTCACAGTATGTTTGAGAGATGAAAGGTGTTGGTTGTAAGAAATGTAGTGTTAAAGAGACAACATTGTTGTAGCAGTGCTCCAAGGTGCTGCAGGTCACAGCAGACTGGCTCCCAGCATAAACATCTCCACCTTAAGTAGGGACTGGCATCTTCCTCCCTCTGTCCTGGAATCACAGCAATTCTCTGATGCACAGCACTTTCTAAACTCAAAGTACTTTCAAGGCTCAAAGCAGTTCCAGACTCACAGTACTTTTCAGACTCAAAGCAGCACTCTTGGGACTCACAGCACTCTTGGTCTTGTGGTGTTGTTCACAGATCTGTGAGTCCCATGAGTGTAGTGACTCCTTCGTTAAGTGCTGTGAGTTCTGATTCTACACTGTCAGGACTCACAGCTCTCTACAAGTTCAGGAAACACAAATCTCTGCTCATGACACAAGACTTTCTACAAATGCAAGTTCATGACTCACAGCTCTGTTCAGGACTCACACAGGTCTACCAAAGAAAAATTTGAATTGCAACGAAAAGAATCGAGTTGCACACATAAAGACACAAATCTGCATCGTAAATAAGCGATACGGAATGAACAGAAGCGAATCTGCACACAAAAGAGACAATCAGCCATTATAAATACACAAGTAAGCGAATGAAAGATGGGAAGCGCAACACTGTGACTGCGCATGCGCTTTCCGATTCCAAAATGGCGGATGAAAGTTTGACCCCTTCGACTGGGAAGATAAAATGTCTTTTCTGCTTCTTACATCTTATTTTCATGGCAGTATGAATGGAAATGGTTAACTAAAATGTTTCTGAAATAAATAACCAACCTTCATCACATTGGAGAAATGTGATGTTTTGCTTCGCTTTGGTCACATAGTGGCGCTTTGCGTCTTTCATTTCGTGTCCTCTTGTATTTATAATCGTTGATCGTCTCTTTTGTGTGCAGATTTGCTTCTTTTCATTCCGTATCGCATCTTTACGATGCAGATTCGTGTCTTTATGTGTGCATTTCGATTCTTTATGTTGCAATTAAAAATTTTCTTTGGAAGGCCTGTCACAGCTCTCTACAAGTTCAAGACACACAACTCTCTGCTCATGACACAAGACTCTCTACATGTTCAGGACTCGCAGCTACAGGCAGCTGCAGTTCTGATCCAAACAAACTTCAAACCAGTCTCGGCACAATAACTCACAATTATCCTTCTTCAGCACAATAAATTCTAAAGACAGGGGGTTGCTGTTATTGAGATGTAATATGGTTAGAGGTAATTAAACTTCTTTTAGTGGGCCATTAAATTTATTTTCATTTGCCACTACAGCTTCTTTGATGCCAGTTCAAAGAAATTAAGAAATAATGCTTTGGTATCATTTGCTCTTTTTCCATTATTCTATTCTGTTTTAGCAAAAGTGAATAACAGCAAATCATCATTATTGATTAAAAAATGCACTCCATATCAAAATAACTAATTTTGTTACTATAATTGTGAGACAGAGCTAATTTTAATTGTTTAAAGGATTCGGACAAGAATAATCAATATTTCTAGCTTGTGTACTTCAGACAATTGTCAAGGGGAGTTTCAACTTAAATACTTAAAACTTTTTAATAGACATCTGTGAGCTGCACGGACAGTGAAATGCACGGACGGTGAAATGCACGGACAGTAAGCTGGGGGGACGGTGAGCTGCATGGACGGTGAGCTGCACGGACGGTGAAATGCACGGACAGTGAAATGCACGGACAGTGAAATGCACGGACAGTGAAATGCACTGACAGTGAGCTGCACGGACGGTGAGCTGCATGGACGTGAAATGCACGTACAGTGAGCTGCACGTACATAAAGCCGAGACCAGGAGTACATATATCTAGTTTCTCATTCCAGGGATAATGCTCCATTACAAATTCCACTGTTGATTATATAGTTTCTGCTTGAAGTATACAATAAAGTCAGCTGGATTTTGATGTCTGAGAGAGAATTAATTGCAGAGACTAAATACTGGCATCTGGTTGTCATTAATTACTCATGCTCCCAGGATGGGTTGCCAACAGCAAGGCAAGTATGTGTTAATCGGTAGGGGTTTCGCTTGACTCCTCGCTGTCAAACCAGGCTAATGGGATTATGAACAGTTAACTATATCCTCAAAAATGATGTATTAATTTTTCAAAATCCGGATAGATTCAAAGCAGATTGGATATCAATATATCTTGTCAGGATTAGTTTTAATCTGTTAGTGAAGTAAGTGAATGGCTTGGGAGTATTTTAAGTGCTGTTTTCCAGTTGAGTGAGTGGCAATGGGGGAGTAACGGGTAGTAAGAGTGGCAAGTAGTCTCCGACTCCTCACTGTAGCCAGTGTATTGGAGATGTTCCCAGCAGTTGGCTGAATGGAGGAAGCATGTCCCCCAGTGTAATGTTCACACGGCTTCCACCCTCCTGCTTCAGCTGTTGAGCAGCCATACAACTTCATCCATTCACTCAAGGAAATGCCCATTACCACATCGTAAAAAGTGCACCTACCTCTCCACGTACTGGTGCATGAGAGTTTTATTTAATCGGGAATAGCAGTTTTGTATGGTGTCACCTGACCCTGAAATGTGACAAACGAGTCTTTATATGCCTCACCCTGCCTCTGTAGCTGGCTGCCGGGGAGGGAGTATCGGTGGGTAGTGTGTGTTGATCACCAGTGCTGTGTATTGTGGCTTACTACAAGTTTGTCAATGAATGATGCCGCTGGGTGACCAGATATACATGGTGTCCACAATCAGAGCCTGATGCTCTCTTTAGCAGTCAACTAGATCAAGTTGAGCTTTGTTGTCAAGTCAAGCTGGCTCTGTTGTCAGTGTGCATGTGAAAAGTGGGTCTGTGAGGGTTACCCAAGCAGAGCATGTGGTACACAATGGCACTGCGTAAGTCAATGTGAAGTGTGAAATGAGGCATATGGACAAGAACCACCTCTCCCCTTCTCTCCGTCTGCCTGCCTGGCGGGGCTGTGTGCTGGCTCTCCTCCTGAGGTTCAGCCTAAGTTTCAGCCTCAGTTTAGTCTCAGTTTCAGCCTCAGTGTCAGCCCCAGTTTCAGCCCCAGTTTCAGCCTCAGTTTCAGCCTCAGTTTAGCCTCAGTTCAGTCTCAGTTTAGCCTCAGGTTCAGCTTCAGTTCAGCTTCAGTTCAGCCTCAGTTTAGCCTCAGTTCAACCTCAGTATCAGCCTCAGTGTCAGCCCCAGTTTCAGCCCCAGTTTCAGCCTCAGTTTCAGCCTCAGTTTAGCCTCAGTTCAGTCTCAGTTTAGCCTCAGGTTCAGCTTCAGTTCAGCTTCAGTTAAGCCTCAGTTTAGCCTCAGTTCAGCCTCAGTATCAGCCTCAGTTTCAGCCCCAGTTTCAGCCCCAGTTTCAGCCTCAGTTTCAGCCTCAGTTTAGTCTCAGTTCAGTCTCAGTTTAGCCTCAGGTTCAGCTTCAGTTCAGCTTCAGTTAAGCCTCAGTTTAGCCTCAGTTCAGCCTCAGTATCAGCCTCAGTTTCAGCTCAGTGTCAGCCCCAGTTTCAGCACTCTGGGTATTAATCTCTGCGGTTTGTTGAAATACGCATTAGTACTCATATGCTACCTCAATCTCAGCAATCAGCCACTGCTTGTACACTGATTACATGCTTTATTTTCACCTATAAACTGGTACCCATTTTCAGATTTCTGTACATGAGAGTTTGGCATTAATTGACTTATCTGTATGATCGACTTGCAGCATGAACATGTGTATATCTCTCTGCACCCTCCACTCTGCTCTCAAATCTTGGATCTGTGTAATAGATTTGATATTGTGTAAATCTGTGGTGTTGAGAGCAGAGCAGATAAGCCCACAAACCAGTGTATTGAATGTGTATGATAGCGGGAGTTGACACTATCTGTGCACTGCAAGACTGGGGCTCATCACCTGCTGCTAGCACCAGCAGATTATCTGCGGGCTCAGATCAGCACACATGTGCGTGCACGGATTAGGCTAATCCTCTCGCTGGGCCATAGATTTACTCCCCTCCCACTCCTGGCAGTCCCCCCCTGCTGGGTTCACTTGCTCAAGCTTCTGCCCAGTAATCCAACATTGCTGAGAACATGGATACTTGGGACTTGATAGAGATTCAATACTTATAATATCTTTGGTGTCAAAGTGCTTAAAAAACATTATAACAAGTAGTAAAACAGTGAGAAAATCAGACTGAAAAATACTTAAAGAGAGGTATGGAGGTATTTTTTGTGGAAACAAAATTTGTGTTGACATTCTTGTTTACACATATATATGATATTAATACATGATTATAACTCAATCCAATTGAAACATATAACTAAGGGTATTACTTTGATGATTTTATATGTGACAATTTGATATGGATGTATGCAACATTCATTGAAATAAAACCAATGAGCAGTGAAGCCACTCATCAGTGTGGAAAGCTTTGGTATTGACAAACATTACATTGGTCATTCCAATGATAAATTATTTGGGACTTTGTGGATATTATATCAATATATATATTTGTAATTAAAAAGATGTAAAATAAGTAAATATATAGCATTTTTCACACTTCACATAAACAAAATAGCACTATCGGATATACTCCAGATAGAACCCCCAATTAAAGCTATATTTTTAATATAAAAAAATTAAAATGTGACAGTTTTCAAAATGATTGAGGATTGGGTTAAAGGCCATGTTATGTTGAATGATATGGATGAACGCATCCTACTTGTATTCACAAACATGTCACGCTTCACTGCTGGCACCTGCCTCTCTCAGGGTTATATTTTAGATTAGGTAAATATGCACGATGTAGCGATCAGTTTTTTCTTTTTTGAATAATGAAATCTGATTTAAAGCATTCAACTGAATAACTGGTATTTGGTGATGAATATAAAGTTATATGAACATTGCAAATAAGCTTGTGTAACAACCATGCATGATTGCAGTCCAATGTATCAATTGTCTCCAACACTTTGTGTCTATGTTGATGGTATAGAAGAGAACAAACAGCCGCACACACCACACAGCAAGTTCGTCTCTCTAGTTCAGGGATCTTTCATCGCCACAATGGCTAGATTGTCTGGCTGAATTGGAAAATCCAACTTAACCCTAAAAGCTAAATTCACTCTTACTAAATTGCTCTTATCGACTTTGTTGGTAAAGCAATGTCTGAATGGTTAAGACACATGTTGGAGTCCGCTTCTGGAAAATCCATTTGTATCCTCATTGAATGAAGTTAATTGTCCAGCCAAGAGGTCTGTGATCTCCGGGGTGACCTTTCAGAGAGAGCATCAGCCGCCATGTAGCTCACAGTCCTGCTTTCATCTTCCGTGTCTGACCACTCATAAACACTGTGGACAAGGACTGGTCTGGTGGAGCATTGTTACTAGAGACTGCATGGCTCACTGCCTCCCAGTGTTTACATCACCACTCTGTACACAGGCCAGGGACATATGTTTAAACAAGAGGGAAACAGGGAGAGGGAGGGAGGGAGCGTGGAATCATTAATAAAGGTGGGAGTGGAAGACGTAAAATATGGAGAAAAGAACTAAATGGAGGGGAAGATTCCCACAAAACAGAAGACAAATAATAGAAAAGAAATTAGGTAAGAGCAAAGGGGATAGAATATTGAGGGGTGGAAGACAGATAGTGGCCATATAAAGGTGCAAATTGGATAGGGGTTAATTACAAGGACTGGAAGACATGGAGAGGTTTGAAGACAAGGAGGGGTTTGAAGACAAGGAGGGGTTGGAAGACAAGGAGGGGTGGAAGACAAGGAGGGTGGAAGACATGGAGGGGTTGGAAGACAGGGAGGGGTGGAAGACAGGGAGGGGTTGGAAGACAAGGAGGGGTTGGAAGACAGGGAGGGGTGGAAGACAAGGAGGGTGGAAGACATGGAGGGGTTGGAAGACAGGGAGGGGTGGAAGACAGGGAGGGGTGGAAGACAAGGAGGGTGGAAGACATTGAGGGGTGGAAGACAGGGAGGGGTGGAAGACAGGGAGGGGTTAGAAGACAGGGAGGGGTGGAAGACAGGGAGGGGTTGAAAATAGGGAGGGGTGGAAGACAGGGAGGGGTAGAAGACAGAATATATAAGGTCACCTGTTGGGTATATGTGTCTATGAAGGAAGCTCTGAACAAAAGTATCCAACTCATGTGTATCTTTGTGTACATCTATCGTCACATCCCACTAGTTCTGTCCACTAGCTATCTCACTTCCTGTCACCTGCAGTCACCACAATAACACGCATAAAACCAATAGCTTTAGAGGTTTTACACACATTGTGCCATGATAAAAGATTTATCTCTCAGAACCCTATTTTTCTATCTTTATTGGATGTATTTTAATCTTGATAAATCAGTTACTTGTCTTTTATGTTTAAACATTACATTTGAAAAATGAATTATTAAGTGTTGGTGCTTGAGATGGAGATTAGTGATGTTGAGAGTTGATTTGTAAAGAGGTGTGCAGTGATCTGGAGAGAGAAGGGGAAGGACTAGTGGGAGGGGACATTGACAGTAGACTGAGTGGGGTGATGTTGTCAACTGTAGATACATTATAACAGTCATCAAGTATCACTCAGGTAAGGGAGATATGTTAGTGTAACAAGAACTTTGCATTATAACAGTCATCAACTATCACTCAGGTAAGGGAGATATGTTAGTGTAACAAGAACTTGACCTCCTGCCTTTATTAATTCTTTGCCAGTTTAAATGTTTATTGAAAAAGGTACAAGTATATTCTTATTATCCTTTTTTTTCTCTTTGTGGAATATTCAATGCTTAAAATGATAGCTTTGTATATGAAATGGACAGTATAAAGATTGGAGAGAGAGGAGAACTGCCATGGAGTACACAAATCTGGCGTTTAGGTAATTTGCTATCAAACTGTCACTCTTATCGCTTACAAAGACATAAGTGAAGGCTGCTTTCCGATATTGCCTGGGTAATCTTGCTAATTTAGAAAGCAGACTTGTGTATTGATAAGCAGCAGTGCTTATAGTGCAGAACAAACATAAACAAGCATACGTGCAGTTGTGGTATAATTTGGATTTGGGTTTATCGTCTAATAGTCGGTAGCTTGAGATATATTCTTAGCTCCAGTATTTGATGAGCGCTTACTTCTAACAGTGAGGTTGTTACTGAAAAAGAAAGTAGAAGTGGAGTTGTGAGTGGTAGAGATATTGGTAGATGCTTTACCCTGACACAGAATGTGGAAGTGGGGTTGTGAGTGGTAGAGATATCGGTAGATGCTTTACCCTGACACAGAATGTGGATGTGGGGTTGTGAGTGGTAGAGATATCGGTAAATGCTTTACCCTGACACAGAATGTGGAAGTGGGGTTGTGAGTGGTAGAGATATCGGTAGATGCTTTACCCTGACACAGAATGTGGAAGTGGGGTTGTGAGTGGTAGAGATATCGATAGATGCTTTACCCTGACACAGAATGTGGATGTGGGGTTGTGAGTGGTAGAGATATAGGTAGATGCTTTACCCTGACACAGAATGTGGAAGTGGGGTTGTGAGTGGTAGAGATATTGGTAAATGCTTTACCCTGACACAGAATGTGGATGTGGGGTTGTGAGTGGTAGAGATATCGGTAGATGCTTTACCCTGACTAAGAATATGGATGTGGGGTTGCGAGTGGTAGAGATATTGGTAGATGCTTTACCCTGACAAAGAATGTGGATGTGGGGTTGTGACTGGTAGAGATATAGGTAGATGCTTTACCCTGACACAGAATGTGGATGTGGGGTTGTGAGTGGTAGAGATATTGGTAAATGCTTTACCCTGACACAGAATGTGGATGTGGGGTTGTGAGTGGTAGAGATATCGGTAGATGCTTTACCCTGACACAGAATGTGGAAGTGGGGTTGTGAGTGGTAGAGATATCGGTAGATGCTTTACCCTGACACAGAATGTGGAAGTGGGGTTGTGAGTGGTAGAGATATCGATAGATGCTTTACCCTGACACAGAATGTGGATGTGGGGTTGTGAGTGGTAGAGATATAGGTAGATGCTTTACCCTGACACAGAATGTGGAAGTGGGGTTGTGAGTGGTAGAGATATTGGTAAATGCTTTACCCTGACACAGAATGTGGATGTGGGGTTGTGAGTGGTAGAGATATCGGTAGATGCTTTACCCTGACTAAGAATATGGATGTGGGGTTGCGAGTGGTAGAGATATTGGTAGATGCTTTACCCTGACAAAGAATGTGGATGTGGGGTTGTGACTGGTAGAGATATAGGTAGATGCTTTACCCTGACACAGAATGTGGATGTGGGGTTGTGAGTGGTAGAGATATTGGTAAATGCTTTACCCTGACACAGAATGTGGATGTGGGGTTGTGACTGGTAGAGATATAGGTAGATGCTTTACCCTGACACAGAATGTGGATGTGGGGTTGTGACTGGTAGAGATATTGGTAGATGCTTTACCCTGACACAGAATGTGGATGTGGGGTTGTGAGTGGTAGAGATATCAGTAGATGCTTTACCCTGACACAGAATGTGGATGTGGGGTTGTGAGTGGTAGAGATATCAGTAGATGCTTTACCCTGACACAGAATGTGGAAGTGGGGTTGTGATAGGTAGAGATATCGGTAGATGCTTTACCCTGACACAGAATGTGGATGTGGGGTTGTGAGTGGTAGAGATATTGGTCGATGCTTTACCCTGACACAGAATGTGGATGTGGGGTTGTGAGTGGTAGAGATATCAGTAGATGCTTTACCCTGACACAGAATGTGGAAGTGGGGCTGTGAGTGGTGGATGTGTTGTTTAGAGGACTGATGTTCTAGTTAAACTGGAGATGTGTGCTGGTGGATGGGTAGTTTAGAGGACTGATGTTCTAGTTAAACTGGAGTTGTGTGCTGGTGGATGTGTTGTTTAGAGGACTGATGTTCTAGTTAAACTGGAGATGTGTGCTGGTGGATGGGTAGTTTAGAGGACTGATGTTCTAGTTAAACTGGAGTTGTGTGCTGGTGGATGGGTAGTTTAGAGGACTGATGTTCTAGTTAAACTGGAGTTGTGAGTGGTGGATGTGTTGTTTAGAGGACTGATGTTCTAGTTAAACTGGAGTTGTGAGTGGTGGATGGGTAGTTTAGAGGACTGATGTTCTAGTTAAACTGGAGTTGTGTGCTGCAGATGTGTTGTTTAGAGGACTGATGTTCTAGTTAAACTGGAGTTGTGAGTGGTGAATGTGTTGTTTAGAGGACTGATGTTCTTGTTAAACTGGAGTTGTGAGTGGTGGATGTGTTGTTTAGAGGACTGATGTTCTTGTTAAACTGGAGTTGTGAGTGGTGGATGTGTTGTTTAGAGGACTGATGTTCTTGTTAAACTGGAGTTGTGAGTGGTGGATGTGTTGTTTAGAGGACTGATGTTCTAGTTAAACTGGAGTTGTGAGTGGTGAATGTGTTGTTTAGAGGACTGATGTTCTTGTTAAACTGGAGTTGTGAGTGGTGGATGTGTTGTTTAGAGGACTGATGTTCTAGTTAAACTGGAGTTGTGAGTGGTGAATGTGTTGTTTAGAGGACTGATGTTCTTGTTAAACTGGAGTTGTGAGTGGTGGATGTGTTGTTTAGAGGACTGATGTTCTTGTTAAACTGGAGTTGTGAGTGGTGGATGTGTTGTTTAGAGGACTGATGTTCTTGTTAAACTGGAGTTGTGAGTGGTGGATGTGTTGTTTAGAGGACTGATGTTCTAGTTAAACTGGAGTTGTGAGTGGTGGATGTGTTGTTTAGAGGACTGATGTTCTTGTTAAACTGGAGTTGTGAGTGGTGGATGTGTTGTTTAGAGGACTGATGTTCTTGTTAAACTGGAGTTGTGAGTGGTGGATGTGTTGTTTAGAGGACTGATGTTCTAGTTAAACTGGAGTTGTGAGTGGTGGATGTGTTGTTTAGAGGACTGATGTTCTAGTTAAACTGGAGTTGTGAGTGGTGGATGTGTTGTTTAGAGGACTGATGTTCTTGTTAAACTGGAGTTGTGAGTGGTGGATGTGTTGTTTAGAGGACTGATGTTCTTGTTAAACTGGAGTTGTGAGTGGTGGATGTGTTGTTTAGAGGACTGATGTTCTTGTTAAACTGGAGTTGTGAGTGGTGGATGTGTTGTTTAGAGGACTGATGTTCTAGTTAAACTGGAGTTGTGAGTGGTGGATGTGTTGTTTAGAGGACTGATGTTCTTGTTAAACTGGAGTTGTGAGTGGTGGATGTGTTGTTTAGAGGACTGATGTTCTTGTTAAACTGGAGTTGTGAGTGGTGGATGTGTTGTTTAGAGGACTGATGTTCTAGTTAAACTGGAGTTGTGAGTGGTGGATGTGTTGTTTAGAGGACTGATGTTCTAATTAAACTGGAGTTGTGAGTGGTGAATGTGTTGTTTAGAGGACTGATGTTCTAGTTAAACTGGAGTTGTGTGCTGGTGCTGGTGACTAGATAAAGCAGACATATTACTGCCGGTGCTGCGGTGCATGTCAAAGCAGCACCGGAGTGAGCTAAATAGTGGGAAGGAGAGGGCGGAGTAGGAAGTGAAGGTGTTGAGGGCTGCTACGTATGGGCCGCAGTGAGGGTGATTGACACCTTGCCTAGTGAACGAAGCAAGGTCTAGACAGGATATGAATATAAACACCTGCCTTCCCCTACTCCTGCAAACAAAGTGCACTGCTAATAGAGTGTACATGTTTTCTCAAGTTCCTTAACCTGTTGAGAAGCTTCAACTCCTCTCATTTCCGTATATTATATGTCAGTATGCTTTCAGTCGGTATGAATGGTATCTCCAGTCATTAATGTTTTTGCTCGGTTAGAATATCCTTCTTATAAGTCATGCCAAATATTTGCCAAAACAACAAGAAGGAGCACGTGAAACGTCATGTAATATTTTTCCGCAATGACAAGTCTTGGTGGAAGAATTGGAGGAAGTTCACTTTTTGTGCTTCTTTTGTTTTTTGGCAGGTTTTGTACATGTTGGGTATCATAAGGTTAATATGAATGATGGAACAGAAGAGTTTATTGGAAGATAAGAAACCAACAAGCCTGACAATTATAACAACACTCACTTTCACGTTTTTGTGAACCTCAATAATGTGTTAAACGTCAACAAGCATATCAGTATCCTGGCATCAATGGTTAGTGTTTGACACTGATCAGCCTGTCCAGTTGTGTTACAAAGTAAACCTGTAAGTTGAACTGCTGACAAATAGGAGGTAGAGAGAGTAGAGTCCTCCGCCGTGTGATTAGGGTAGGCAGATAATTACGGTGCAGGAGGAGCTAGAGAGCTAGAGAGTGTAGGGGTGTGGTTGGACCAGGACTGTCATCAGCCTACTCTTCCCTGCAACCAAGTTGCAATATACCCTTCAACTTCTACCTTTATAAAACATGAAACATCACCAGCCTGAACCTAGGATTGTATCAACTTTCATGGTAAAACCTAAAATAATTATCAGCTTGAACCAAAAGTTACTTGCTATAGACTAAAATTTAATCTATGGAATTTTTTTTTATAATTACTGAACTTTGTTTATGTTTGTTTTTTGTTTACTTTGAATATGTTTTTAATACTGTATATATTTGTCTAGACTTGTTAAATTAGGATCTAGACTGTATAAAAGGCTCTTTTTTCTTACACAGTCGTGGAGAAGGACTAAACCAGCTACGGGGATTTACCCTGTATAACATTATTTTCTAAAAGGGAGAAATTAAGAGGTCTCATTGTGAATAAAGTGATAACATTTGTGTACAGAATTAGAAAAGGTGAAAACGAGTAAATCTACCCAGCAATACAGTGTGTGATTTGGCAGGAGATAGTGTGTCAGTGGGAGGGTACAGTGAGTGACCAGGTTGCCATGCGGTGACAGTAAGCCTGGCTGACACTGAGCTGTGTTACCTGCTCTGTCAGCACTGATCTGCACCGGGCTAGATAACCACCCTGTGACACTCCAGCCCTGTAATTAACTCTCCACTGATGGACACTCCAGGAAATCGGATCGGATCATAGATTCCTGCTTGCGTCCAGGCTGGGTAAAAATTAATCCTTTATTAACTGAGTGGAAACTGCTGTTGAGTTCACGGTGAGGCTGGGTGGATGTGACTATAGGGCTGCCCACTCAACCGGAGGACTGACCCCTTGACCATCTAACCTACCATTGCTGGACAATAGGACCATGGGAGCGTACTCAACCATAACATGTCCATGTTATATGACATGGTGTCCTTCAGTCTAGGTCGCAGTACATCTCACTAAGAGATAGATTCTACAGTTAGTTCTATTATCATGTCAGTGCTCTCATCATTATCTGAGCAAAGGAAATTTGCCAGGTAACTGTGGTGGTGCCCATGTTAGTTTAGCCGTGACTGTTTGACATGATACAGGAAGCAGTGGAGGGCTAAACATGGTAATGACTGTAATCAGGGCCTGAATCAGCTGGTGTATGTATAGATTTACTGTCAGCAGTGATGCTTCTCCTAGGGTGCAGTGCACAAATCAATATGGTCAGACCTGTCACTGCTAACTGCAGTCTTCCCCCGTGTCACATAGCAGGTACACGAGACACGTAACTCTCTATCCTTTACGTTAAGGTCTTTTATTACTCAACCGTGGTGAGATCACTCATTAGATAACAATTAGTTGGTCACACATATGTGTGATACCACTACATGCTGCCGTAACGTCATAATCGGCATGTGACATCATAGTTGTTTTTGGATGACGTCACAATGTTAGCCATGCGACTGCAATAGCGGGTGACCTATTTGCAAGTGAGTGTCACTAAAAACAATTTTATTGCAATTCAGCTCTATTTACATCATTGATTAATAAATAAAATACTAAACTCGGTCGCATTTGATATCAACCGGGACATCATTTAGTATTCTATATATATCATCTACAGATCCACAGTAGATGCAGCACTCACAATAAGTTATAGAACTTCATGCTTGTGATAATAGCCACATTCGGAAATTCTCAGGTTATATCCCTTAAGAATTCAAGAACCCTTTTGCTTGCAGATATTTCAAAATACATCAAATTGATGATACGTACTAAGATAAGACACTCATGGTTCGCTAGTTCAAGCCGATGCTCGCAGGTTTCACCACAATGAAGAGCCACTGTGGCATTGCAGGCTTTCTTCCTGCAAATATACTTGTAGCCGTGATATGAAATATTCTCTTGAAGGCAGCGTTAAAACACAACTCACCTCACTAACATAAGACCATCACCTGAACACATCAGGCCAATTTAAAAGCACACACTTTCAAACAATTGTATCTACATAGATGAAAAATGCTATATTACAATATAACTTTGTAGAAAAGTGATATTTTGCATGTTACACAATCCACAATAAAGTCTGATCCTGAGACTATGCAGAAGGTCTCACAAAGTGGAGTTTATTCAGACTGGGTAACGTCATCTCTGTAACACAGAGTTAATTTACTACTGACCCACTGCGTTTTATGTCCCTCGGCTAAATTGTGATGAAGTGTTGTCAACATCAGGTAGAAGTTTAATTATTACATCTTACTTTCCTGTGTGTATGTTGGGATTGTGGACAGATAGCGTGAGTGATGTGGAAGTATGTGGCACCTTGATTTACCAGCTACAAGACCAGTCCTAACTGTGATAGATGAAGTGCCTCTCCCCACTCTCTGTCTCTCTCTATTTACAGAACAGGTCGCTCACACACCATCTAGCTGGATGTATGTGTGTATATATGTGGTGTTAAGTGGAGGTTCATTGATGTTGATGATGATGATGATGATGATGATGATGATGATGATGTTGATGATGTTGATGATGGTCATAATGATATTTATCATGTTGAAGATGATTATGATGATTGTGATGATTGTGATGATGGTGATGATGATGATTGTGATGATTGTGATGATTGTGATGATTGTGATGATGGTGATGATGATGATGATGGTGTTGATGATGGTCATAATGATGTTTATTATGTTGAAGATGATTGTGATGATTGTGATGATGGTGATGATGATGATGATGATGGTGGTGATGATGATGATGGTGATGATGATGATGATGATGATGATGATGATGGTGATGATGATGATGATGATGATGATGATGATGGTGATGGTGATGATGATGGTGATGATGATGATGATGATGATGATGATGATGATGATGATGGTGATGATGATGGTGATGATGATGATGATGATGATGATGATGATGATGATGATGATGATGATGATGATGATGATGATGATGATGATGATGATGATGATGATGATGATGATGATGATTGTGATGATGATGATTGTGATGGTGTTGATGATTATGATTATGATTATGATGTTGTCGGTACTGAAAATGATCACGATGACTGAATTTAAGATTTATTTCAAAGTTCAAATAAAACAAAATGAACAATTTATTTGC
Organism: Gibbula magus; assembly: GCA_936450465.1. NCBI lineage: Eukaryota > Metazoa > Mollusca > Gastropoda > Trochida > Trochidae > Gibbula > Gibbula magus. The sequence continues at coordinate 68,685,832 of OW388292.1, forward strand.
CATAAAGAAAGAGCAGCACCGACTGATTGAGAAACCTCACCTAGTTCTTGTTAACAGTGCTGGCAATGAGAAAATCACAGTTACTCAGTTGCTAGAGTCAAGTAGATGGTAGGTGTGTTTGTTTATGCCATCACCTTGTGCAGCAAGGGTATCGCGTGTCCTGTATTAGAAGCCACTTGTCAGCTGGCTGAGGATGAAGTCTCTCCCTCTCTCCCTCTCTCCCTCTCTCCCTCCATCCCCTACTCTCTCTCTCTCTCTGTTGTCCAGAACAATTTGATACATTCCTCCTGTATGCTGACTGGGTATGCTGACAGTGGAGCCCTAAATGTATGGAGATAATGACCATTAATGGTGGAGCCTATGGCAATTAGGCTATGACAGTGATAATGATGATTTATTGCATTGAGCTCTTAAAGTTATTAGCTAATATACAACGAGTATTTGTGAAAGTGGAAAAGGCCAGGATAAGCTGGAGAGGCCTTTGCTATTATTTGGTTTCTGTAATTGCTGTTTATGAGCAGGAAGCCAAAAGTAGAAACAAGAGTAATTTCCAGTGGTATGGACTTTGAAAGAGGACCCATTCAAAAGAACTGAACTAATAGAAGGAACTAGCCACTTACTTCTCAGTGCTTCACGTTGTAACTGTTGTGTATTTATGTACACACTCTGGAGTAGGCAAGAGCTGCACTGCAAACTGTGCACATACAATTGTACGCGTAATTGTTGACTCAGGCATTTCTACATCATTTACATCTTGATTCCATAATGTTAAACTTCTTTATTTGATCGCATTATTATGTGATATCAAATGAATGCAGGTTGAATTTACATTTTGACCCTTACAAGTTATGTTTATATTATAAATTTTGTTCTCCATGTAATAAAATATGAATTTTGCGAATTTGAGAGCAAATATTTCGGGTTAACTGCTGTTACTATGACTCTGAGATATCTTAATCTGCTGGCTCATTTAGCTGTTCTAAAGAACATGGACACACAGGTCTGGTGTAGCACTCTCGGTCCATGTAGCTGTTCTAAAGAACATGGACACACAGGTCTGGGCTCCGTTCCATATAAGCGAGCGCTTAAATTGCTCATTGATCGCTCAATGTAGCGCTCAAGTAGCGCTCCTCATTCTCTCTTGAACGACACAGTGCAAATTCCTCAAAGTTTGCTCACCTTGCTACAGAGCGCTACATTGAGCAATTGCGTTCAAGAGAGGTTTAAAAGTAATCGCCTCTCTTGAACATGGCCATGGTGTATCACTCTCGGGCCATGTCGCTAGTCAGTGCAACCAGCAAGGCAACAATAATAGCCCACAATGAAGGGCGAGTTACTCTCTTTGCGTCTCTCCAGGTGGACAAGAAAAACATGTAAAAAAGTTCATCAACGCAATGATGATCTGTTAAATTGTCTTGGGATTACTTGTATTGTAAAGCTAATGTGATTTTAACGGTGTGTAGGGCTGGCTGTCCTAGTGTGTGTTCTTATCAGAGCAGGGTTGTAATGCGGTGTACATCTGGAGCTGAGCGGGATCCTCCAACAATGTGTTAACTTGTTAATCACTTACCTCCCCGCACACTGCACCGCACCACTCGGTCCTGCTTAATTACATGCCAAATTTGCCAGATCCAACACCCTGCGTGTTAATGGCTGCAGCAACAAAGCATGACCAGATATGTGTATGAAAGAACTAACCTGTGAGATTGTCCCCCTCCTCGGGTAAGAGGAATGTAGATATGAATACAGATCACATCCAGGTATGTTTTATACTGATAGGTTTGAGGGGTGAAGAAGGGCAGGAGTAGCATAATGTCATTAAGTAGGCATGTTTTATCTGCTGGAGAACTTCCCACACATGGGGATAGTTGTTGATGCTGTTCGGCCCTCTTTGTTCTTGCCTTTTGTCCACAGTGTAGAGTGTTAAGATTAAGACATGACATTTAAGCACTCTAATTGATAATTCATCCTGCACTGTTCAAATGACAATTAATGACATTAACGGCTTCTTAGCCGCATTATTCAAGTTAATTGCAGTATGACTGTACAAACCATCGGAGATTTTCTGACTGGGTTATTAGTAGACTCCACACCAGGTTTGTTGTATAAAGTTCTAATTGTCACTATAGATGCAAATAAAAGAATTTTACATTCATATTAACTTCAGAGAAAATGCAACTTGTAAAGCAATTGTTCCTTTATTTTTGGTGCAGCAAATTTAGTAAATAAGGAAAGAAAAGTAAGTAAATGATGCATATAGAGGTGTAATGTACACACAACAGGCCCACACAAGAGATCGGTTTGTGCTCGGGAAAAACTGGAGAGGAGAACTACAGGCCCCCTTGGGTTGTTTGAATCACAGGGAATACATCCATGTCTGAAAATGGTTTTCAGTGAAAGTCCAATATTTGAAATATTCAAATAATATTAATGCCAGATTTGTTGTATGATAGCTGTAGTTAAAGGGGTTTAACTTAAGTTCATTGATTTAATAAAGCAAACACTTAATTTCAGGTGGAATTTCTACATAAATTTTAAGCAGTGACCTTCAACACTCTATGCAATTCAGCCTTTTCTCGGAAAGTTCATTATATATGTCAATATGTATATTATATTCATTATATTGTATTTTCAAGTTCACTGTCTTTACAATGGCGTCAATACTCCGCGGATGACAAATTGCTGTTTGAGTATCTATGTAAACAGGAATAGCTTCTAATCCTCTCCAGCTGAACAGCTTACTTAACAAACTGTGTTGACTGTGTTGAGAGTGTTCAGACAGTTATGAGGCACATTGACAGAACTATAGTGTGCTTCTCAATGACCACTGTGTTACTCTCAAGTGCTGTCAATTATTGATACGAGGTGTAGTGCTTGTAGGAGTCAGCTTGAAGAGACTTCTTTGTGTAGGGGACGTGTGTGTTGGTTGGGGGGGAGGGGGTGCTGAAGTAAGGGGAGCCGGAACGTGTGTTGGTTTGGGGAGGGGGGGGCTGAAGTAAGGGGAGTCGGGTCGAGTCACCTGAGGAGGGACCCCACAAAGCATGATTGATTCCACCAAGTGTCGCTCTGTCACAGTACGGCCACGCTGCCTCACACACCATTCACAAGACTCACACACCCGAATTATTTATGATTTATCTTAACTTGTCACCGCTTCTCTAAAGTTGGGATTAGAGTTGAATTTCACTGTAATTTGCTGACTCATTTCATTGTGAGTTGTGAAGAATTAATTTTACGTATCAATCATTTGTACCATTTGTGTGCAGCATTACAAAGGCCTGTTGGATTATTTACAGCTACCATGATTAGAAGGTAGGAAGGAGGGTAATCACTACCCTTTTGGAGTCACATTTGTAAACATTCAAAGTAACTTTGCTGTGAGTATCTCCCACTTCAAGATTGTTGTGACAAGGGTGAGAACTTTCCTTCATCAGATACTGGTCCGGTGTCAGGTGACACTCAGTATAATAACAACTGGAAACATGTATTTGTACAAGGTACAGAAACAAGTAATATGGTTCTCAAAGAGTTGTCCTTCTACAGAACCAGTTTTTCTTGCAACTGGAACAGGTACAGGTGAAGTCAGGTACATAGAGGTCAGTCTTCAGTAGTTTGTATACTACAGGGGTGTCAGGCAGAACTGGGGGGTCTTCACAACCACAGTCTCTATACTGCAGGGACGTCACAGGTATCAGGGACGTCAAGGGTGTCGGAGACATCAAGGGTGTCAGGGACGTCAAGGGTGTCAGGGATGTCAGTGGTGTAAGGGGTGTAAGGCAAAACTGGGGGGTTTTCACAACCACAGTCTCTATCCTGCAGGGACGTCACAGGTATCAGGGACATCAAGGGTGTCAGGGATGTCAGAGGTGTAAGGGGTGTCAGACAGAAGTGAGTCTTCACAACCACAGTCTCTATCCTGCAGGGACGTCACAGGTATCAGGGACATCAAGGGTGTCAGGGACGTCAGTGGTGTAAGGGGTGTCAGACAGAAGTGAGTCTTCACAACCACAGTCTCTATCCTGCAGGGACGTCACAGGTATCAGGGACATCAAGGGTGTCAGGGACGTCAGAGGTGTAAGGGGTGTCAGACAGAAGTGAGTCTTCACAACCACAGTCTCTATCCTGCAGGGACATCAATGGAATCAGGCAGACCTCAGAAAGTCATCTGACATCGATATCTGCACCATATGCCCTTATCAGAGAAAAAGTGCAAATTAGCAGATGAAATAAGAAGGTCATAGTCTGCAGGTATATGATCCTCAATTAAAACTGCCTTTATTTCATTTGGTCTGAAGTCTTGTATAACTTGAAACTACACACCATGCAACAATATTATCTCGATACTGTCAAGAAAGGGTTCTTTATTAGAGTGGAGGAGAAAGTGATGCCTAGATGCTGGTGATTATCAGGAGGGAGATGGGCCGGTCTGTCCCCTGATCACAGAGAGTCCCCTATCTTCCCCCTGTAATCAGCACTCCTGCAGGACGAGGTCACCGGGGTCACGTAGACAGATGTTAGCAGACTAGTGTGGACCCATCGGCCCCTGTCGGGATATGCAGATTGTCCCCGCCTTATGCAGACACACTGTCACACTGTTTTGTCATGTAATCCATAATGATTGTAACCTAATTCAAGGTGCTTTTGAATCACTTAAGTGTTTCTATTAAGGAGGTGGCTGGTGAAAGGAATAGCTAATCACCTTTTAATGGTTATTGCACAAGGCCTTTGACAATAGCTATACAGTGCTTGCAGTGTTTCTCCCGCCAATGTTGGCTGTATGATAATTGCACCTTGAAATAGATGTAGACACATAAACATGCTATTTGGAATGTGAAACATTGAAATTGTTCCTCATTCAACATAATTCAAGTGATAAGTTTACTTAATGCATTATGTTGAAAGTTTATATTTCTAGGTACTCCTTCACCAATGATAATTGACTGTTTCAGAGACAACGTGACATTTCAGAGAAGAATAGTCCTGGGGACTTACTTTGCTTCTACATTCTGAGATTAAATTCACTTGAGTTGAGATTGGAAAACATGAATTTATTTGAGAATTCTTTTATTTTTTTAAAGCAAGTTTATTGTGTTTTTTATTGTGTTATTTAATGCACTTTTATATTAAAGAGTAATCGCTGTATATAACACTACTGCCGTCTGCATATTTCTTTCCATGAATAAGCTCAAAATACATTTCAAATACAGTCTCTATGTTGTAAGTTGATCACAATAGCAGAAGAAACAATATTATATTATACACCTTTTTGAAGACACATTTTCGTTATTGCTCAAAATGTAATATGATTCTTCAGTTGAATAAACAAATAAATTCAGAAATAATCAAAAGGGATCACTGAAAGTTAAATGGCATTTTTTAAATTGCCTTATTTAACATAAAAACTTGTCATCAAGGCAGCTTTAATAAATTCAAGTGTAATTTTGATTGTCTATCACAGAATTATTGTCTATCACAGAATTATTAATGAAGATACAATCAAACCAAGAATGCAGATTGTTGTAGAAGGCAATTTAAATTCATCACTCATATCATAAATGTATGTAATTGGAATTACAAGCATATAAGCATTTCAAATAGAACTTTATGATAATATGATGCAGCATGTCATCAAATAATCGTTAAAAAGGTGTTACGGTTAATTCAAGCACCTTGTGTTAATGTAGGGATAGGCCTTTATTCCCCAAAAGAGTAATGAATATATTTTTATACTTACAATAAAATGTATAAAACGCAAAATGTTATCATAAGTGAGTTCTAGTTTCTGGGTACCATCTCTCATACATATGCATCATTTGGTTAGAGAATGACTGTTATGTCAGGTTCATTTACTAACTTTAGGTTAAATAATGTAATATTGTTAGGGCTTGTAACAAGGCCTTTCACCCACTTATGTCTCTAGTATGGCCTTCCACGTCGTCTTTGCGGCAATCCAATCTGAAACCTTTTGCGTTTTCAAATTCTTTGAATAAAACACTAAGCTGAAACAAGTGACTGGAAATATTTAATGTACACATATTTTGATTAATCATATGTATTTAATTATATAAATGCAACAGTGTTTCTCATAAATTTGCTGAGCGATTGGTTGTGTACACAATTGAGACAATAATAAAATGTTCTGTCTGTCTGTACTTACCCAATGATGACCATAGATTGTGTGACTGTGAGCAACACTTTGTCTATCTCCTTCTCAATTAGTTTCATATTTGTAAATGTGGTAACAATCCAACCTGATATACGGTCCACAGGGCCATGTCCTATAAACCTAGTCTTCTTCTCTACAGGAATTTTATTCTAAAATCGGAAGAATTACAGAGCCATTGAGCTCCTTTTTTTAAAATGTTATTTTATCCCTTAAAAGGGAAGAATACAGAGTTATATATTATATAAAAACAGCCCTCGGCTTGAACCAATGATTCTTTAAGGTAGTAACCATTTCAGCATGTAACTATCCACTTCAGTTAACTGTGGACAATGTTATATGTATACCAGACAATAGTAGGTAGACTGAAACCATCTGATGCTCTCTGTTATTGTTCCCCATCTGTCGCAGATGTAACATATAGTTTACGTTGCTGTGTAAAGTAATACCTTAGTGCTGAGGGACTGATATCTTAAAATATGGAGAGGGGTTGATGTACCCGGCAAACATATAAAAGACAAAAGGATAACTGCTTCAAGGATTGTTTAGTTACATTTCGGGGAACGGGTGCTCCCCTTCAACAGACAATTTGTACAGCAAAACAGTGAGGCAGTTACCCTTCTGTCTTTTATATGTTTGCCGGATACAGTCACCCGTCTCTTTATTTACTAATGTCACCCACCCACCCATTTGCTGTACCAGCCTGTATCCTTCAGTGCATCCATGTACTAACAGATTACTAACTCCATCAAGCCACCCGTGGACAAGCGCTGCCCCCTATAACATTTTAAAATATGGCAATTTAATTTCACTTGAGATATATATAATTAATAATATATTTACGTATGTTTTAATGGTATCGGTGTATTTTATGAGGATATCGGATCACTTGGCAACTGCCACATGATCATGCCACATGATGACATTCTGTTTAGGGTCCTGTCAATTTATAGTTATGTTGTTGTAAATCATTTTTCTGTTACATAGATGACAAATGTTACTCTTCTGTTTCCTATTGTCCATACCACTTTCCTTACAACTACTCTACATGAAGGAAATATTTGTATCTGTTGAGTGGCGATGACAATTGCTATGTCTATCTCTCCCTTGTTATTTCCCTTGGGCGATTCAGACGATGTTGTTACATTCAAAGGATGACATGAGTACTTGTATAATATCCTCTTGATATGAATAAACATGTTGTAAGTGACAACCAGAGAAGTAAAACCATAGCTGCATCAGGCTATTGACTTTCACTCGATAAATGTCAGCATGGTGGACTAGTTCATTACTAGATCTGGAAATATACAGATGATGTATTCTCACCAGGGGTTGACTTATTGGTTTTACTAATGACTTTTACTGATAGGTTTACTAACAAGTTTTGCTGATGGGTTTTACTCTTTACTTTGAGTTTTGCTGATTGGTTTTACTCATGAGTTTTACTGACAGGTTTTACTCATGAGTTTTACTGATGGGTTTTACTCATGAGTTTTGCTGATGGGTTTTACTCATGAGTTTTACTGATGGGTTTTCGTCATGATTTTACTGATGAATTAACCTTTTTCTCATTCACCCAATTCACAAGGAAAGGTTTAAAAGTTCATTGACCTCTAACACAAAGATGAAAGACGTGGACATTGATAAAGTCACAGGCATTGTTATAATGAGCCGCAAATAAAAATTTCAAACAAAGAAGATTTAAGTAAATGTATTTATATATATGTACATTGCATTAACGTTTTACAGAACGGTTTAAAGGCGTTGAGCACTTTTTTGCATATTATTTTTTCTCAAATTTGTCATTATTTTACTTATGGTTTACTGATTGTTATTATTTATTGAAATATTACTGTTTATTACTAACTGACTGTTTGAGCATCGAATTAGAGATAGATTATATATCAGCATCTTGTCCACATTGTGCTATATGATGTGAATGAACAAATATGATCTCAGTAAATGATGTTCAGTAAGGCTGCCCTTTGCTGTTAAGATATTGAAATACATCAATAGGTTTGTCCTTTATTGAAGGTTTATTATCCCCCCGCCAGGAAAAGCTATCTGTTTACAACATGTAATTTAACAATATCTTCCAAAATGACCCCAACAGGGGATTTGAGTATTTCATTCTTGTTGTTAATGATGTTTAATTAAACTAGTCCGTCCCCTGGAGATGGCCTGCTGTGTGGAGATACAAGAGCTCCAGTGATTACCTCCAGAGATAGAAGCTGATCAAGGATAGACCGGTGATCTATCGCTTATCCAGACCATTATGTGTGCACTATCTGTAGTTGCCCCTTGAACAGAGCATATGAAAAGGCAGTAGCACCATTAGAGACCATGCTTAGCTGCTCAATACGAAGCGTGAGGGGGAGGGGGGAGGTGGATGCATAGTGAATTATCTGCACCCTGTAATCCAATCAGCAATTAGTCCCCCTGGGTGACCACATCAGCTTTCTAATGATCCATTGTTGTGATGAGAGAACACCTGCATATTCTGCTATCAAACAGTCACCAGTAGATAAATAGCCTCGCCTTCGAGACAGTAAACAAAGCATCAGGTGGACAGTGAGTGCTGATCGAGGCCAGGTAACAGACTACTCGTCATGGCATCTTGTAGGTTGGAGCTGTCAGTCACTTTGCATCCATGTTTAGATGGCTGCTCATTCTGTTTCATGCAGTCCCACTGTTTGCTTTTGGAAGACATGGGACCAGGTGATATTATATGCAATGCTATTTGTTTAATGTGGTGACTGTTTACTGTCGTTACAAGGTGATGACTATTGTTCCCAGTGAGAGGTGCTGGTATTCAGTGTCATCGTGTTGAGTTGAGATGTAGGGTTTGTTATGTTGAAGTCTTGGTGATCTATGTTGCAATACTGAAGCGCAAGAAATAATGCTGCCACACATTTGGAGTGATGAGTGCATTATCTCACACTGCCGCAGTTTATCCGTCATACTGGACAAAGCTGACAATCATGTGGTCCTAGCTGTGGCTTTGACAGACTGCACAGGCAGGGAGACTGCACAGAAGGGATGACACAGAGTCATATGTACTGCAGACTGCATCAAGCACTGCAGTCCAGTCATCTCCTAGGGTTGTCAGTGCTGAATGAGCTCACAGTGATGTTCAGTCCTCTTGAAGAGAGCAGATTCTGTCCATTGGTTTGTGGGTTCACAGTATGTGACAGCCACAGGCTAATGGGGACTTGGTTTGCAAATACCCATAATTACAGCAAGAATTGCTATCTAATTATCCAGGCACAGGGGAGGTGCCCCATCAAATATGGAAGCTTCTGTTGACTGGTCCTGGAAAATCACAGACAAGTGGCACTGTGAAATGCTGAACTTAATTAATTGGACCTGCTGCTGAATCATAAAGGACGACATGATATGCAGCCGCTGGGCAGGGGTTTAGTAGGATTGTTTACATTGTAAATTATTGACATGCTGATAGAAAGACAGATAATAAGAAAAAGACATTTATGGATTTATAATTGCCTGCCTCTGGGCATCCATTATGAATTGATTCTCTGTGGTGACATGGCTCACAAATGATAGAAAGAAATACTTTCTCATTTTCATTTACTAAACTGTTGGTATTGTCAGAGCTTCAACTGTTTATGGTGATGTATGTGCAAGTTTGTTTTTAGTGTAATAGAAGCTGCAGACCTGTGATTGTAGCTGGTGTGACTCCTGTATATCCATGAATGTACACATAGTGTGTGGTGTGAGGCTATGGACTGGGCTTGGGGTGAAGGCTGGACAGATAGATAGGGAGCCCACTCTGTGCTTCCTGATTCCAGCCATGCTAAGCTGTACATGGTTACTGGAACAGTGCTTATGACTCACAAGGGACTTGGTAATAAGGGCCACTTGTGGTCCAGCTGATCCCTAAGGGAAGCACATCGGTGTAAGCTGAAAATTGGGGGCATGTATTCTACATATTGGATTAAAGCAATCTGATTATTATAGATTGGAATTAGCATATATATGGATGATTTTGGTGCGTGTCTGACTTGATGACGATGGAAGGTCGGCTGTGTGCTGAGGTCAGACAGTATCTGCTTTGTCTCTTCGTCACACAGTGTGTCGACGTCATTTCCATGCCATCAACAACAACTCCTTGTACTCTAAACCAATATTTTCTGATTTTGTTAATTCATAATAAAAATTGTTTTTAGGTATTTCTTGCAAGTCTTACCTATATGTATATTCCTGAAACTCAGATGTACTCATCAATCATGGTTAGAGCTGAAACATGGAATTCTGAAACAGCTGCAAGGTCAGAGAGCCTTGATCTACAATACCAATGTGGTTTACTCTATGGAGTACCACTGAGTCTATCGAGTACCACTGGCTCCATCGAGTACCTGGGTCTTTGGAGTACCTGGGTCTATGGAGTACCACTGGGTCTATCGAGTACCACTGGGTCTATGGAGTACCACTGGGTTTATGGATAACCTGGGTCTATGGCATACCACTGGGTCAATCGAGTACCTGGGTCTTTGAGTACCACTGGGTCTATGGAGTACCACTGGGTCTATGGAGTACCACTGGGTTATTGAGTACCACTGAGTCTATGGAGTACCTGGGTCTATCGAGTACCACTGGGTCTATGGAGTACCTGGGTCTATGGAGTACCACTGGGTCTATGGAGTACCTGGGTCTATCGAGTACCACTGGGTCTATGGAGTACCTGGGTCTATTGAGTACCTGGGTCTCTCGAGTACCACTGGGTCTATGGAGTACCTGGGTCTATGGAGTACCACTGGGTCTCTCGAGTACCACTGGGTCTATGGAGTACCTGGGTCTATCGAGTACCACTGGGTCTATGGAGTACCTGGGTCTATGGAGTACCTTGGTCTATGGAGTACCACTGGGTCTATCGGGTACCACTGGGTCCATCGAGTACCACTGGGTCCATCGAGTACCTGGGTGTTTGAGTACCTGGGTCCATGGTGTACCTGGGTCTATAGAATACCGGAGTACCTGGGTCTATAGTGTACCGGGGTCTATAGAATACCGGAGTACCTGCGTCTATAGCATACCGGAATACCTGGGTCTATGGTGTACCTGGGTCTATAGAATACCGGAGTACCTGGGTCTATGGAGCACCTGCGTCTATAGAATACCGGAGTACCTGGGTCTATGGTGTACCTGGGTCTATAGAATACCGGAGTACCTGGGTCTATGGAGTACCTGCGTCTATAGAATACCGGAGTACCTGGGTCTATGGAGCACCTGCGTCTATAGAATACCGGAGTACCTGGGTCTATGGAGTACCTGGGTCTATAGAATACCGGAGTACCTGGGTCTATGGAGCACCTGCGTCATATCACCAAAATATCATCTGGTACTTCTGGTTAGTTTGCAACTGAGACTTGCATTGAGACAAAAGATTCCTGTTTGCAACAAAAATAAATCTTACTTTCTTTTCAGCTGATGAAAAAATTCAAAAATATTGAATGTTTTAAACTGTTATGTCTTCTTAATGCAAAAACAAGGAGTACGCAGTAAAGTACAATGAAAGTAACAGGTTCATTATTAGAGTCTTTTAGATATTTACAAATGTTCTTACACACATTCTAAAAACGTATTTACTCAATGCTGAAATGTTTGTGTTTACTTTATGGAGTTAGGATCACAGAAAGTCAAAACACATGTAAATTGTTGTTGAACAAGCTTGTCTGTTGGTAAGGAAGATAATTGTGTGCACGTATCTGTATTTACTTCTGGGTAAACAGTGACTGCATTTAAAATTGAACTCTGCGTGTCTCGGACAAAATGAGGGAACCAACAGAGCCATAGAGTACTGTATAGGTGTGAAGTTGTTGTGTCTGCAGCAACCCACTTGTACATCTCACATGCATCTGCATCACTAACTCCCAGCAGCAAGATGGCAGACACTCTCAGAGAAGGCAAACCTTGTCTTGGGAGAAGGAGCTGAAGGCTTTCTGGGGATTGCTTTACTTTTGCTGGACAGATACTTTTGCTGGACAGATTCTCTTGCTGGAAATTTTTTCTTACTGGAGAGATAATCTTACTAATATGGTTCCTGGAGAGATATTCTAATTAATATTCTTGCTGGAGAGATAATCTCATTAATATTCTTCCTGGAGAGATATTCTAACTAATATTCTTCCTGGAGAGATATTCTAACTAATATAATTCCTGGAGAGATATTCTAACTAATATTCTTCCTGGAGAGATATTCTAACTAATATAATTCCTGGACTCTTCATGGAGATACACTCATGTTCGAAAGAAACTTTGTACATATGATACACCTATACATGTTTGAGAGATATATCTGGAGCGATTGTCTTACTGTAGATACATTCTTGCTTTGAGAGATAATCTTGCTTTGAGAGATAATCTTGCTTTGAGAGATAATCATCTTGCTTTGAGAGATAATCTTGCTTTGAGTGATAATCTTGCTAGAGAGATATTCTTGCTTGAGAGATTAACTTTTTTAGTTGCAGAGATACTTTTGCTGAAGAGATATCTTGCTGGAGAGGTATTCTTGCTTGAGAGATTAACTTTCAAGAGATATTCTAGCAGAGTTGAATGTCTCATAACATCTTAGTTTAGTGATTGTAAATTCTAAGTTAGAGGGTTTCAAAGGTTATTTTGTGATGTTTTTCTTCAAAAACATGTTTAACAGAGTGTGTCTCATTGGTTGTGTCACAATAAGTATCTGTCACAAAGAATGTTCCTCATCCTTCTGTCTCATGGTGTAGTATGCTTCTCACAAAGTGTTCCTCATCCTTCTGTCTCGTGGTGTAGTATGCTTCTCACAAAGTGTTCCTCATCCTTCTGTCTCATGGTGTAGTATGCTTCTCACAAAGTGTTCCTCATCCTTCTCTCTCATGGTATAGTATGCTTCTCACAAAGTGTTCCTGATGGATCTAAGATGATGAACAGCCTGGGATAACAAGCCTTGTATACATGCACTTATTTCAGCTCATAAAGATGCCAGTGTAACTAGTTTCAGCACTATATGTGGAGGATTCAGGCGAGAGTTAGGTGCTACTGAGTGCACAAGTTGTTATGAGATGAAAGATGCAAGGGAAGCCATCATGTGTGAAATCATCTTCCCCTGAGTCCACGTCGACCAATCAGCAATCAGCTCCATTACTGTCTCCAATGTACAGAGGCTGAAGGTTTTCTACACCTGCCCTGACTGATTTTATCCAAAAAAAAATTGAAATTCTGTTGGGATTAGTCCTGTCAGGTTCTTGGAGTGTTGATTGTCATTCCAGGTGTGAGGTACAGCCGCAAACCCGTCTCACTTCCGCCCTGATTAACTCAGTATATCTTGATACACAGCCCTGCCTCCCTGTTTCCTCTCACCCTCACCCTCTGAAAAACAGACAGACGGACCAATACCAAGACAGACAGACAGACAGACCAATACCAAGACAGACAGACAGACAGACAGACTGGTGTGGGATACCTTACCCAAGGCTGTCCAAGTGTGACAGATAAAGATCTAAGAAACTGATGTCTCGGTGTAGTAAAATGTGTCAGGCCTCAAACGTTAGTGTAACTTATCCTGATTGCAGGCTGTAACTTTACTCAGAAGTCGGGGTATAGCTTGCAATCAAGTTTCTTTATGTTGAGATCCAAGTTGATAACTCTCTACAGGTCAAACTGAAGTGAGAATCAAACCCATTGTATGCAAAACCTCTCGGCTTTTATTTCACCAAGCTGGGCTCAGAGATTGTTCAGTAAAGCATGAAACTGTGTTGCTTGAGACGAGTGTCACCTGGAGGATATCAGATCTTTGTCTTCTCGTCTGATGGGACGTAATTACCTCAGATCCTGTCCCGGGCACCTCGTTCACCTGGAACATCACACCCACTATTAATTACTTTTCAATATTTTTTAAGTTTTGAAATTGTAAAAACTTCAATTCAGTCAGTCAATTCAGTCTTTTTTTTAGTAAAATCAAGTACTTAAGAGAAAAATGAATATTTTGCACGAAATTTTTCAAATACGTTGATAATATACATCATGATGGTTTTAATAAAAAGATTCTTCAGTTTCCTGTATTCTCCAATTTAGTTCCTAGAATAATCTGTCCTTTGACCCGTAAGAAGTAAAAATATGAGACAATCGTCAATCTAGAAATAAACTGAACAAGTATTTATAACATGCTTAACTTTACAGTCTCAGAGTTTAGTTAATATCCGACAAACGATCATGGTATGTGAGCTTCAATGAACATTTTAAAGTTTCATTAGTGTTAGTTACTATAAGTTCTTGTGTATTTGATTTAATTTTCGTTTGAGAAGGTGTCCTTCAAAGATGATTATTGAGGCTGTTGTATGTTCCAGAATGTGCAGCCCGAGCCCCCGCAAGCCTTACAACATCACTCGTCCTGTTGTCCGTCCACACTCTAGGTAAGTTCTCTTCAAGCATACTCTTGGAGGAAGAATATATGGCATTATGCTGCATAAGAAGACACTGCAGTCTAGTGCTTTTCTCTCAGATCTGGAGGGGAAATCAATGCTGAGCAAAGCAAATACAGAGATGAGAAGGGTGGAGAGCAACTACCCTATCATATCCCACCATTATTTATGATTTGTGATCCTTGTACCATACAAACATCTTTGCGAGATCTGACTTTTCACTGCAGACATATGTATTTATTCTTTGTCTTCCTGGCATATGGGAGACAGCTGGTGGGGCAATGTGAAGAGTGTTGGGGTACCTGTTCAGAGCTTAGGGTACCTTTTCCTGGTCCCTCTGGGTCGTGGTACCAGACCCTGGAGTGGAGCAGCTCCGGTGTTGATGAACAACACTTGCAGGAGATGCACACCACAAGCCTCTATGACACCCTTGGGATTTGGGGAGAAACTTACTGCTTATGTTGCGACCACCCATTTCATTAGGAGGCAAGTGATCCGATTATACCAATGAATTTGATGTTGCTCAATGGATGAAAATGGTCATAAACAGCATATGACAGTTTAAATCAGGCACTTTATTTCAAACCACCTGTGTTTTCAAATATTGAACAAATAAGAGTTTTTACAAAATCAACCCTTAAAGAAAGTTGTTTCAGTCAAATGCCAGTATGTTTTGGTGGTAATCACAGTATACACTCGGGTTAGGAATTATGTACGGGTCAGCAGACATTGAAGATTGATATGCGATTACTGAAGTCATGGCCTTTTTAAGCTCAATGGTTTTCTAAAGGAACAGTTTTATTTAATTCACAGTTGAATGGTTTGATATGGAGCAATTTTGTCATTCCTTGGAGAAATATTGTTTAATATAAGCTAACCTTTTAACACTGCCTGTGGCACTTGTCAAAACATGACATTTCAAAGAAAGACGGGCATGCTTGGTTGATCATGTTAACATGGACGAGAAGACCAGAAGTTGGCAGAACAAGATGATTATTTTGTATTGTACACAGAGTAAACGACCATCAGCCCTCTGCTTTGTCTGTGTCTGCGTCTAATTGTCCTGCTCTATCAGATGTGTGCCTCCTCAGTCTTCCACTGGGAAGAGCAGGCTGCTATTCTTCTGAAGTGTACCTGCTTATTAGTAGGTTGAGATTTACCTGTCACATGTAGGTAGAGATGTAAGTAATGTGGGAAGCAGTCCTGGAACAGTTCTCTCTCCGTCACTATGCCAGCTCTGTCACCATGTCTCGACTTCACTACGTCCTCCTGTCTCTCTTACTTAGTGAGTATCCATCTTATACTAAGTGTCTGTCTCTCTTACTTAGTGAGTATCCATCTTATACTAAGTGTATATCTCTCTTACTTAGTGAGTATCCATCTTATACTAAGTGTCTATCTCTCTTACTTAGTGAGTATCCATCTTATACTAAGTGTCTATCTCTCTTACTTAGTGAGTATCCATCTTATACTAAGTGTCTATCTCTCTTACTTAGTGAGTATCCATCTTATACTAAGTGTCTATCTCTCTTACTTAGTGAATATCCATCTTATACTAAGTGTCTATCTCTCTTACTTAGTGAGTTTCCATCTTATACTAAGTGTCTGTCTCTCTTACTTAATGGGTATCAATCTTATACTAAGTGTCTGTCTCTCTTACTTAATGGGTATCAATCTTATACTAAGTGTCTATCTCTCTTACTTAGTGAGTTTCCATCTTATACTAAGTGTCTGTCTCTCTTACTTAATGGGTATCCATCTTATACTAAGTGTCTGTCTCTCTTACTTAATGGGTATCAATCTTATACTAAGTGTCTGTCTCTCTTACTTAATGGGTATCAATCTTATACTAAGTGTCTATCTCTCTTACTTAGTGAGTTTCCATCTTATACTAAGTGTCTGTCTCTCTTACTTAATGGGTATCCATCTTATACTAAGTGTCTGTCTCTCTTACTTAATGGGTATCAATCTTATACTAAGTGTCTATCTCTCTTACTTAGTGAGTTTCCATCTTATACTAAGTGTCTGTCTCTCTTACTTAGTGAGTATCCATCTTATACTAAGTGTCTATCTCTCTTACTTAGTGAGTATCCATCTTATACTAAGTGTCTATCTCTCTTACTTAGTGAGTTTCCATCTTATACTAAGTGTCTGTCTCTCTTACTTAGTGAGTATCCATCTTATACTAAGTGTCTGTCTCTTTTACTTAGTGAGTATCCATCTTATACTAAGTGTCTGTCTCTCTTACTTAGTGAGTATCCATCTTATACTAAGTGTCTATCTCTCTTACTTAGTGAGTATCCATCTTATACTAAGTGTCTATCTCTCTTACTTAGTGAGTATCCATCTTATACTAAGTGTCTGTCTCTTTTACTTAGTGAGTATCCATCTAATACTAAGTGTCTGTCTCTCTTACTTAGTGAGTATCCATCTTATACTAAGTGTCTGTCTCTCTTACTTAGTGAGTATCCATCTTATACTAAGTGTCTATCTCTCTTACTTAGTGAGTATCCATCTTATACTAAGTGTCTGTCTCTCTTACTTAGTGAGTATCCATCTTATACTAAGTGTCTGTCTCTCTTACTTAGTGAGTATCCATCTTATACTAAGTGTCTGTCTCTCTTACTTAATGGGTATCCATCTGATACTAAGTGTCTATCTCTCTTACTTAGTGAGTATCCATCTTATACTAAGTGTCTGTCTCTCTTACTTAGTGAGTATCCATCTTATACTAAGTGTCTATCTCTCTTACTTAGTGAGTATCCATCTTATACTAAGTGTCTGTCTCTCTTACTTAATGAGTATCCATCTTATACTAAGTGTCTATCTCTTTTACTTAGTGAGTATCCATCTTATACTAAGTGTCTATCTCTCTTACTTAGTGAGTATCCATCTTATACTAAGTGTCTGTCTCTCTTACTTAGTGAGTATCCATCTTATACTAAGTGTCTATCTCTCTTACTTAGTGAGTATCCATCTTATACTAAGTGTCTGTCTCTCTTACTTAGTGAGTATCCATCTTATACTAAGTGTCTGTCTCTCTTACTTAATGAGTATCCATCTTATACTAAGTGTCTATCTCTCTTACTTAGTGAGTATCCATCTTATACTAAGTGTCTATCTCTCTTACTTAGTGAGTATCCATCTTATACTAAGTGTCTGTCTCTCTTACTTAATGGGTATCCATCTTATACTAAGTGTCTATCTCTCTTACTTAGTGAGTTTCCATCTTATACTAAGTGTCTGTCTCTCTTACTTAGTGAGTATCCATCTTATACTAAGTGTCTATCTCTCTTACTTAGTGAGTATCCATCTTATACTAAGTGTCTATCTCTCTTACTTAGTGAGTATCCATCTTATACTAAGTGTCTGTCTCTCTTACTTAGTGAGTATCCATCTTATACTAAGTGTCTGTCTCTCTTACTTAATGGGTATCAATCTTATACTAAGTGTCTGTCTCTCTTACTTAATGGGTATCCAGCTGATACTAAGTGTCTGTCTCTCTTACTTAATGGGTATCCATCTTATACTAAGTGTCTATCTCTCTTACTTAGTGAGTATCCATCTTATACTAAGTGTCTGTCTCTCTCACTTAGCGAGTATCCATCTTATACTAAGTGTCTGTCTCTCTTACTTAATGGGTATCCATCTTATACTAAGTGTCTGTCTCTCTTACTTAGTGAGTATCCATCTTATACTAAGTGTCTGTCTCTCTCACTTAGTGAGTATCCATCTTATACTAAGTGTCTGTCTCTCTCACTTAGTGAGTATCCATCTTATACTAAGTGTCTGTCTCTCTCACTTAGCGAGTATCCATCTTATACTAAGTGTCTGTCTCTCTTACTTAATGGGTATCCATCTTATACTAAGTGTCTGTCTCTCTCTTACTTAGTGAGTATCCATCTTATACTAAGTGTCTGTCTCTCTTACTTAATGGGTATCAATCTTATACTAAGTGTCTGTCTCTCTTACTTAGTGAGTATCCATCTTATACTAAGTGTCTGTCTCTCTCACTTAGTGAGTATCCATCTTATACTAAGTGTATGTCTCTCTTACTTAGCGAGTATCAATCTTATACTAAGTGTCTGTCTCTCTTACTTAATGGGTATCCATCTTATACTAAGTGTCTGTCTCTCTTACTTAATGGGTATCCATCTTATACTAAGTGTCTGTCTCTCTCACTTAGTGAGTTTCCATCTTATACTAAGTGTCTGTCTCTCTCACTTAGTGAGTATCCATCTTATACTAAGTGTCTGTCTCTCTTACTTAGTGAGTATCCATCTTATACTAAGTGTCTGTCTCTCTTACTTAATGGGTATCATCTTATACTAAGTGTCTGTCTCTCTTACTTAATGGGTATCCATCTTATACTAAGTGTCTGTCTCTCTTACTTAGTGAGTATCCATCTTATACTAAGTGTCTGTCTCTCTCACTTAGTGAGTATCCATCTTATACTAAGTGTCTGTCTCTCTCACTTAGTGAGTATCCATCTTATACTAAGTGTCTGTCTCTCTCACTTAGTGAGTATCCATCTTATACTAAGTGTGTGTCATCTTATGCCTATTCTCTTTCTTGTACTTAAGTATCTGTGTTGGAATGAGTTAGCAGCTCCATCTTGTACTTGTATCTCATACTCAATAGTTAGTCTGTCTGGAACTGGTCAGTTTTCACACTTTGTGAGCATTTGTTTCATATGTGGTGAATATATATCTTGTACTTAGTTCGTATCCATCTTTTACTATTTATTTTTGTGCATGGGGAAATTGCTCAATGATGTCATTATGTAGCGCTTTATAAGAACACTAAACGGTATTATTTTTAATGCTTAGTGAGTATCCACCCGGTACTTAGCAAATATCCACTCAGTACTTAGTGAATATCCACCCCGTACTCAGTGAGTATCAACCCAGTACTTAATGAGTATCCACCCGGCACTTAGTGAGTATCCATCCAGTACTTAGTGAGTATCCACCCGGTACTTAGTGAGTATCCACCCGGTACTTAGTGAATATCCACCCAGTACTTAGTGAATATCCACCTGGTACTTAGTGAATATCCACCCCGTACTTAGTGAATATCCACCCAGCACTCAGTGAGTATCAACCCAGTACTTAATGAGTATCCACCCGGCACTTAGTGAGTATCCATCCAGTACTTAGTGAGTATCCATCCGGTACTTAGTGAGTATCCACCCGGTACTTAGTGAGTATCCACCAAGTACTCAGTGAATATCAACCCAGTACTTAATGAGTATCCACCCGGCACTTAGTGAGTATCCATCCAGTACTTAGTGAGTATCCACCCTGTACTTAGTGAGTATCCACCCGGTACTTAGTGAGTATCCACCCAGTACTTAGTGAATATCCACCTGGTACTTAGTGAGTATCCACCCAGTACTCAGTGAGTATCAACCCAGTACTTAATGAGTATCCACCCGGCACTTAGTGAGTATCCATCCAGTACTTAGTGAGTATCCACCCGGTACTTAGTGAGTATCCACCCGGTACTTAGTGAGTATCCACCCAGTACTTAGTGAATATCCACCCCGTACTTAGTGAATATCCACCCAGCACTCAGTGAGTATCAACCCAGTACTTAATGAGTATCCACCCGGCACTTAGTGAGTATCCATCCAGTACTTAGTGAGTATCCACCCGGTACTTAGTGAGTATCCACCCGGTACTTAGTGAGTATTCACCCAGTACTTAGTGAATATCCACCTGGTACTTAGTGAGTGTCCACCTGGTACTTAGTGAGTATCCACCGGTACTTAGTGAGTATCCACCGGTACTTAGAGAGTATCCACCCGGCACTTAGTGAGTATCCACCCAGTACTTAGTGAGTTTCCACCCAGTACTTAGTGAGTATCCACCCGACACTTAGTGAGTATCCATCAAGTACTTAGTGAGTATCCACCCAGTACTTAGTGAGTATCCACCCGACACTTAGTGAGTATCCATCCAGTACTTAGTGAGTATCCACCCAGTACTTAGTGAGTGTCCACCCAGTAATTAGTGAGTATCCACCCAGTACTTAGTGAGTATCCACCCAGTACTAAGTGAGTATCCACCTGGTACTTAGTGAGTATCCACCCAGTACTAAGTGAGTATCCACCTGGTACTTAGTGAGTATCCACCCAGTACTTAGTGAGTATCCACCAAGTACTTAGTTAATATCCACCGGTACTTAGTGAGTATCCACCTGGTACTTAGTGAGTATCCACCCAGTACTTAGTGAGTATCCTCCTGGTACTTAGTGAGTATCCACCCAGTACTTAGTGAGTATCCACCCAGTACATAGTGAGTATCCACCCAGTACATAGTGAGTATCCACCCAGTACTTAGTGAGTATCCTCCTGGTACTTAGTGAGTATCAACCTGGTATTTAGTGAGTATCCACCTGGTACTTAGTGAGTATCCACCCGGTACTTAGTGAGTATCCACCTGGTACTTAGTGAGTATCCACCCAGTACTTAGTGAGTATCCACCTGGTACTTAGTGAGTATCCACCTGGTACTTAGTGAGTATCCACCCGGTACTTAGTGAGTATCCACCTGGTACTTAGTGAATATCCACCCAGTACTTAGTGAGTATCCACCTGGTACTTAGTGAGTATCCACCTGGTACTTAGTGAGTATCCACCCAGTACATAGTGAGTATCCACCGGTACTTAGTGAGTATCAACCTGGTATTTAGTGAGTATCCACCTGGTACTTAGTGAGTATCCACCCGGTACTTAGTGAGTATCCACCGGTACTTAGTGAGTATCCACCCAGTACATAGTGAGTATCCACCAGTACTTAGTGAGTATCCACCTGGTATTTAGTGAGTATCCACCTGGTACTTGGTGAGTATCCACCCGGTACTTAGTGAGTATCCACCGGTACTTAGTGAGTATCCACCAGTACTTAGTGAGTATCCACCTGGTATTTAGTGAATATCCACCTGGTACTTAGTGAGTGTCCACCTGGTACTTAGTGAGTATCCACCGGTACTTAGTGAGTATCCACCGGTACTTAGAGAGTATCCATCCGGCACTTAGTGAGTATCCACCCAGTACTTAGTGAGTATCCATCCAGTACTTAGTGAGTATCGACCCGACACTTAGTGAGTATCCATCCAGTACTTAGTGAGTATCCACCCAGTACTTAGTGAGTATCCACCCGACACTTAGTGAGTATCCATCCAGTACTTAGTGAGTATCCACCCGGCACTTAGTGAGTATCCATCCAGTACTTAGTGAGTATCCACCCGGCACTTAGTGAGTATCCATCCAGTACTTAGTGAGTATCCACCCGGCACTTAGTGAATATCCAACCCGTACTTAGTGATTATCCACCCAGTACTTTGTGAGTATCCACCTGGTACTTTGTGAGTATCCACCCAGTACTTAGTGAGTATCCACCCAGTACTTAGTGAATATCCACCCCGTACTTAGTGAGTATCCACCCAGTACTTAGTGAGTATCCACCGGTACTTAGTGAGTATCCACCTGGTACTAAGTGAGTATCCACCGGTACTTAGTGAGTATCCACCTGGTACTTAGTGAGTATTCACCTGGTATTTAGTGAGTATCCACCTGGTACTTAGTGAGTATCCACCGGTACTTAGAGAGTATCCATCCGGCACTTTGTGAGTATCCACCCAGTACTTAGTGAGTATCCACCCAGTACTTAGTGAATATCCACCCCGTACTTAGTGAGTATCCACCCAGTACTTAGTGAGTATCCACCGGTACTTAGTGAGTATCCACCTGGTACTAAGTGAGTATCCACCGGTACTTAGTGAGTATCCACCTGGTACTTAGTGAGTATTCACCTGGTATTTAGTGAGTATCCACCTGGTACTTAGTGAGTATCCACCGGTACTTAGAGAGTATCCATCCGGCACTTAGTGAGTATCCACCCAGTACTTAGTGAGTATCCACCCGTACTTAGTGAGTATCCACCTGGTATTCAGTGAGTATCCACCTGGTACTTAGTGAGTATCCACCCGGTACTTAGTGAGTATCCACCCGGTACTTAGTGAGTATCCACCGGTACTTAGTGAGTATCTGTCTGATACTATCTGAATATGTATACAGTGAGCATCTTTTAAGACAGTGCCAGCTCTGCATGCTGCTTGTAAGTAAATACAGCCAGGAGGAGAAGCGGGTACGTGTGATTGGGTTACTAGAAGGTCCATACCTCTCATTAAGTGTGTCCTTGACAAATCGTCTTGTCAAGTTCTTGACAGGTACCTTTTCAGAGAAATAAGATATGATCATTATCAAAGGTTTCTTTGCAGGTGTGTTTTTGCAATAAACCTGTCATTCTTTTATGGAGTTTGATGTGAATCTAATTCCTGTCCCTCAACTTTGAGGAATGCGAAGAGAATGAAATAAATGTTTTTTTATACTCATTAATGAAAAGAAGGCTTTTATGTGATGATAAATTTCTCTGAGACAAATTTACTATTTCAACACTCATAAATGAACTTTGCGTCAAAGCCCTTTGTAATCAACTGGAACATGAGATAGAAGAATGGAATTGGAAGCTACTTAAATGTGCTGTTTAACTCTGTGAGAGTGCATGCTTTCCTCTTCAAGAGTGGCGGGGAGCTTGTGATAGCAATCTGGCTGTAATGAGTACATAGGGGACGACATTAATGGCTATGCCTGGTGTGGAGCTAGACTCTTTCTAAGAAACTATTCCCCGCAGGAGGACGGACAACTGGTGGCCCTGTCTATGACCCTCTCTCATACAACAGGGCGTGGTACCCTGGTTCACTGTTCACTGACCCTCTCTCATACAACAGGGCGTGGTACCCTGGCTCACTGTTCACTGACCCTCTCTCATACAACAGGGCGTGGTACCCTGGTTCACTGTTTACTGACCCTCTCTCATACAACAGGGCGTGGTACTCTGGCTCATTGTTCACTGACCCTCTCTCATACAACAGGGCGTGGTACCCTGGCTCACTGTTCACTGACCCTCTCTCATACAACAGGGCGTGGTACCCTGGCTCACTGTTCACTGACCCTCTCTCATACAACAGGGTGTGGTACCCTGGTTCACTGTTCACTGACCCTCTCTCATACAACAGGGCGTGGTACCCTGGTTCACTGTTCACTGACCCTCTCTCATACAACAGGGCGTGGTACCCTGGCTCACTGTTCACTGACCCTCTCTCATACAACAGGGCGTGGTACCCTGGTTCACTGTTCACTGACCCTCTCTCATACAACAGGGCGTGGTACCCTGGCTCACTGTTCACTGACCCTCTCTCATACAACAGGGCATGGTACCCTGGTTCACTGTTTACTGACCCTCTCTCATACAACAGGGCATGGTACCCTGGCTCACTGTTCACTGACCCTCTCTCATACAACAGGGCGTGGTACCCTGGTTCACTGTTCACTGACCCTCTCTCATACAACAGGGCGTGGTACCCTGGTTCACTGTTCACTGACCCTCTCTCATACAACAGGGCGTGGTACCCTGGCTCACTGTTCACTGACCCTCTCTCATACAACAGGGCGTGGTACCCTGGTTCACTGTTCACTGACCCTCTCTCATACAACAGGGCGTGGTACCCTGGTTCACTGTTCACTGACCCTCTCTCATACAACAGGGCGTGGTACCCTGGTTCACTGTTCACTGACCCTCTCTCATACAACAGGGCGTGGTACCCTGGTTCACTGTTCACTGACCCTCTCTCATACAACAGGGCGTGGTACCCTGGTTCACTGTTCACTGACCCTCTCTCATACAACAGGGTGTGGTACCCTGGCTCACTGTTCACTGACCCTCTCTCATACAACAGGGCGTGGTACCCTGGTTCACTGTTCACTGACCCTCTCTCATGTAACAGGGCGTGGTACCCTGGTTCACTGTTCACTGACCCTCTCTCATACAACAGGGCGTGGTACCCTGGTTCACTGTTCACTGACCCTCTCTCATACAACAGAGCGTGGTACCCTGGTTCACTGTTCACTGACCCTTTCTCATACAACAGGGCATGGTACCCTGGTTCACTGTTTACTGACCCTCTCTCATACAACAGGGCGTGGTACTCTGGCTCATTGTTCACTGACCCTCTCTCATACAACAGGGCGTGGTACCCTGGCTCACTGTTCACTGACCCTCTCTCATACAACAGGGCGTGGTACCCTGGCTCACTGTTCACTGACCCTCTCTCATACAACAGGGCGTGGTACCCTGGTTCACTGTTCACTGACCCTCTCTCATACAACAGGGCGTGGTACCCTGGTTCACTGTTCACTGACCCTCTCTCATACAACAGGGCGTGGTACCCTGGCTCACTGTTCACTGACCCTCTCTCATACAACAGGGCGTGGTACCCTGGTTCACTGTTCACTGACCCTCTCTCATACAACAGGGCGTGGTACCCTGGTTCACTGTTCACTGACCCTCTCTCATACAACAGGGCGTGGTACCCTGGTTCACTGTTCACTGACCCTCTCTCATACAACAGGGCGTGGTACCCTGGTTCACTGTTCACTGACCCTCTCTCATACAACAGGGCGTGGTACCCTGGTTCACTGTTCACTGACCCTCTCTCATACAACAGGGCGTGGTACCCTGGTTCACTGTTCACTGACCCTCTCTCATACAACAGGGTGTGGTACCCTGGCTCACTGTTCACTGACCCTCTCTCATACAACAGGGCGTGGTACCCTGGTTCACTGTTCACTGACCCTCTCTCATGTAACAGGGCGTGGTACCCTGGTTCACTGTTCACTGACCCTCTCTCATACAACAGGGCGTGGTACCCTGGTTCACTGTTCACTGACCCTCTCTCATACAACAGAGCGTGGTACCCTGGTTCACTGTTCACTGACCCTTTCTCATACAACAGGGCATGGTACCCTGGTTCACTGTTTACTGACCCTCTCTCATACAACAGGGCGTGGTACTCTGGCTCATTGTTCACTGACCCTCTCTCATACAACAGGGCGTGGTACCCTGGCTCACTGTTCACTGACCCTCTCTCATACAACAGGGCGTGGTACCCTGGCTCACTGTTCACTGACCCTCTCTCATACAACAGGGCGTGGTACCCTGGTTCACTGTTCACTGACCCTCTCTCATACAACAGGGCGTGGTACCCTGGCTCACTGTTCACTGACCCTCTCTCATACAACAGGGCGTGGTACCCTGGTTCACTGTTCACTGACCCTCTCTCATACAACAGGGCGTGGTACCCTGGTTCACTGTTCACTGACCCTCTCTCATACAACAGGGCATGGTACCCTGGTTCACTGTTTACTGACCCTCTCTCATACAACAGGGCGTGGTACTCTGGCTCATTGTTCACTGACCCTCTCTCATACAACAGGGCGTGGTACCCTGGCTCACTGTTCACTGACCCTCTCTCATACAACAGGGCGTGGTACCCTGGCTCACTGTTCACTGACCCTCTCTCATACAACAGGGCGTGGTACCCTGGTTCACTGTTCACTGACCCTCTCTCATACAACAGGGCGTGGTACCCTGGTTCACTGTTCACTGACCCTCTCTCATACAACAGGGCGTGGTACCCTGGCTCACTGTTCACTGACCCTCTCTCATACACCCGGGCGTGGTACCCTGGTTCACTGTTCACTGACCCTCTCTCATACAACAGGGCGTGGTACCCTGGCTCACTGTTCACTGACCCTCTCTCATACAACAGGGCGTGGTACCCTGGCTCACTGTTCACTGACCCTCTCTCATACAACAGGGCGTGGTACCCTGGTTCACTGTTCACTGACCCTCTCTCATACAACAGGGCGTGGTACCCTGGCTCACTGTTCACTGACCCTCTCTCATACAACAGGGCGTGGTACCCTGGTTCACTGTTCACTGACCCTCTCTCATACAACAGGGCGTGGTACCCTGGCTCACTGTTCACTGACCCTCTCTCATACAACAGGGCATGGTACCCTGGTTCACTGTTTACTGACCCTCTCTCATACAACAGGGCGTGGTACCCTGGTTCACTGTTCACTGACCCTCTCTCATACAACAGGGCGTGGTACCCTGGTTCACTGTTCACTGACCCTCTCTCATACAACAGGGCGTGGTACCCTGGCTCACTGTTCCCTGACCCTCTCTCATACAACAGGGCGTGGTACCCTGGTTCACTGTTCACTGACCCTCTCTCATACAACAGGGCGTGGTACCCTGGTTCACTGTTCACTGACCCTCTCTCATACAACAGGGCGTGGTACCCTGGTTCACTGTTCACTGACCCTCTCTCATACAACAGGGCATGGTACCCTGGTTCACTGTTTACTGACCCTCTCTCATACAACAGGGCGTGGTACTCTGGCTCATTGTTCACTGACCCTCTCTCATACAACAGGGCGTGGTACCCTGGTTCACTGTTCACTGACCCTCTCTCATACAACAGGGCATGGTACCCTGGTTCACTGTTTACTGACCCTCTCTCATACAACAGGGCATGGTACCCTGGTTCACTGTTCACTGACCCTCTCTCATACAACAGGGCGTGGTACTCTGGCTCATTGTTCACTGACCCTCTCTTATACAACAGGGCGTGGTACTCTGGCTCATTGTTCACTGACCCTCTCTCATACAACAGGGCGTGGTACCCTGGTTCACTGTTCACTGACCCTCTCTCATACAACAGGGCGTGGTACCCTGGTTCACTGTTTACTGACCCTCTCTCATACAACAGGGCATGGTACCCTGGTTCACTGTTCACTGACCCTCTCTCATACAACAGGGCGTGGTACTCTGGCTCATTGTTCACTGACCCTCTCTCATACAACAGGGCGTGGTACCCTGGTTCACTGTTCACTGACCCTCTCTCATACAACAGGGCGTGGTACCCTGGTTCACTGTTTACTGACCCTCTCTCATACAACAGGGCGTGGTACTCTGGCTCACTGTTCACTGACCCTCTCTCATACAACAGGGCGTGGTACTCTGGCTCATTGTTCACTGACCCTCTCTCATACAACAGGGCGTGGTACCCTGGCTCACTGTTCACTGACCCTCTCTCATACAACAGGGCGTGGTACCCTGGCTCACTGTTCACTGACCCTCTCTCATACAACAGGGCGTGGTACCCTGGTTCACTGTTCACTGACCCTCTCTCATACAACAGGGCGTGGTACCCTGGTTCACTGTTTACTGACCCTCTCTCATACAACAGGGCGTGGTACCCTGGTTCACTGTTCACTGACCCTCTCTCATACAACAGGGCGTGGTACCCTGGCTCACTGTTCACTGACCCTCTCTCATACAACAGGGCGTGGTACCCTGGTTCACTGTTCACTGACCCTCTCTCATACAACAGGGCGTGGTACCCTGGCTCACTGTTCACTGACCCTCTCTCATACAACAGGGCATGGTACCCTGGTTCACTGTTTACTGACCCTCTCTCATACAACAGGGCGTGGTACCCTGGTTCACTGTTCACTGACCCTCTCTCATACAACAGGGCATGGTACCCTGGCTCACTGTTCACTGACCCTCTCTCATACAACAGGGCGTGGTACCCTGGTTCACTGTTCACTGACCCTCTCTCATACAACAGGGCGTGGTACCCTGGCTCACATTTGTCTTCTGCATCCAACATTCTTGCCTTTTCTATCTCTTCTTTTAAACTACTATTATATATCCTAGTTGGAATGGCAAGGGAAGCTCTCAACTAGGAAATCAAAGTTTGTTCATCTGGTCGCTATCCTCATTGAGCATGGGTGGGGTTGACATGTCCATGCAACAGACTTTCAAGTTGCAAGAGGAGATCAAGTTAGAGCAGGAAACGGGTGGGAAATGGTTGGGAATGTTTCTTCATATTCATTTCTTACATATCAAACTCATACATTGAGTTTTTACCCATTAGACCTACAAAGCCAAGGTGACTGGCATCCAGCGTATGACATCCAGCATATGACATCCAGCATATGACATCCAGCGTATGACATCCAGCGTATGACATCCAGCATATGACATCCAGCATATGACATCCAGCATATGACATCCAGCGTATGACATCCAGCATATGACATCCAGCATATGACATCCAGCATATGACATCCAACGTATGACATCCAGCATATGACATCCAGCATATGACATCCAGCATATGACATCCAGCATATGACATCCAGCATATGACATCCAGCATATGACATCCAGCATATGACATCCAGCGTATGACATCCAGCATATGACATCCAGCATATGACATCCAGCATATGACATCCAGCATATGACATCCAGCGTATGACATCCAGCGTATGACATCCAGCATATGACATCCATCGTATGACATCCAGCGTATGACATCCAGCGTATGACATCCAGCGTATGACATCCAGCATATCACATCCAGCGTATGACATCCAACATTCGTCAGACGTTGTCCATCAACTCCATACAAATTTTCCAACTTCTCCTCCAGAACTATTGCTTCTTCAAAGCTGAAAGTTTGTGGGGAGTTGTCACTGACAAAGAAGTTTGCACACTTGATCCTGACCCTGAAATGAGTGTGATAGGCATCATCCATGAAACCAATTGGCATAGGAAACTCAAATTTTCCGAATAATAGCTTTGATAAATGGAGACTAATGTTTGTTCATTTGTTCTTGATCCCCCCTCAAATATGGGCACGGCAGAGTGTCAACAGTCAAACATTCTGTTGACATCTTACCATATATGTTTCTGGTTGTTGGGGAAATAATATTTCATGCTGTTATTTAATGCTTTTTTAAAACAGAAATTTATTCATATTAATGTTAGGAAGCTAAATTTGCCCTTTTCCTAATATTAAGCCATTATGGGGTTGCAATTAAAGTTGTTCACCCATTTAAGGACAAATATGAAATTTGCAGTGTGATCATATTTGTCAGGTAATCAGCTTTCAAACAATCACAATTCATAAAGGAAATAGAGACACGTTAAATATAATCCACTGGTCTGTTCTCACATTCACAGTCATGTATATTCGCTGAAGTCATGTGTATTAGCTGAAGTCATGTGTATTAGCTGATGTCATGTGTATTAGCTGATGTCATGTTATTAGCTGAAGTACTGTATATTGGCTAAAAGGCATGTGTATTAGCTGAAGTCATGTATATCGGCTGAAGTCATGTGTATTAGCTGAAGTCATGTCTATTAGCTGATGTCATGTTATTAGCTGAAGTGCTGTGTATTGGCTGAAGTCATGTGTATTAGCTGAAGTCATGCATATTAGCTGAAGTCATGTATATAGGCTGAAGTCATTTATATTTGTCATGTATATTGGTCATGTATATTGGTCATGTATATGGGTCATGTATATGAGTCATGTATATTGGTCATGTATATGAGTCATGTATATTGGTCATGTATATTGGTCATGTATATTGGTCATGTATATGGGTCATGTATATTGGTAATGTATATTGGTAATGTATATTGGTCATGTATATTGGTCATGTATATTGGTCATGTATATGGGTCATGTATATTGGTCATGTATATTGGTCATGTATATGAGTCATGTATATGAGTCATGTATATTGGTCATGTATATTGGTCATGTATATGAGTCATGTATATTGGTCATGTATATTGGTCATGTATATTGGTCATGTATATGAGTCATGTATATTGGTCATGTATATTGGTCATGTATATTGGTCATGTATATTGGTCATGTATATGAGTCATGTATATTGGTCATGTATATTGGTCATGTATATTGGTCATGTATATTGGTCATGTATATGAGTCATGTATATTGGTCATGTATAATGGTCATGTATATTGGTCATGTATATTGGTCATGTATATTGGTTATGTATATGGGTCATGTATATGGGTCATGTATATTGGTCATGTATATTGGTCATGTTTATTGGTCATGTATATTGGTCATGTATATTGGTCATGTATAATTGTCATGTATATTGGTCATGTATATTGGTCATGTATATTGGTCATGTATATGAGTCATGTATATTGGTCATGTATATTGGTCATGTATATTGGTCATGTATATTGGTCATGTATAATTGTCATGTATATTGGTCATGTATATGGGTCATGTATATTGGTCATGTATATGAGTCATGTATATTGGTCATGTATATTGGTCATGTATATTGGTCATGTATATTGGTCATGTATATGAGTCATGTATATTGGTCATGTATATTGGTCATGTATATTGGTCATGTATATGGGTCATGTATATTGGTCATGTATATTGGTCATGTATATGAGTCATGTATATGAGTCATGTATATTGGTCATGTATATTGGTCATGTATATGGGTCATGTATATTGGTCATGTATATTGGTCATGTATATGAGTCATGTATATTGGTCATGTATATTGGTCATGTATATTGGTCATGTATATTGGTCATGTATATGAGTCATGTATATTGGTCATGGATATGAGTCATGTATATTGAACTCATGACCACAGCTGACCAGAGAGTCAAGTGAGTGAGAGCATTGGGGAGGGTGGATATATCTGGACAGCCGGGTGGTGTGAGTGGGGTAGAGTGTTACAGGATGGGGTTTGCTTTTAAATCTGTCCAGCGAATCACTAAGTGACAATATGCAAGGTATAGAGATCAATCCCTGTGAGCTTTTTTCTACTTCTTTAACAAAACGATAAGCACTATATTGCTTACATCTTGTGTAGACATAACGCTACCAGCAGTTTATAGTTACATGTTGACATTGGTTACATCACATTGGTGACAATTCGTTACATATCATACAATATTATTTCATAATAGTCCTCAACCTGAGGTAGTAAATCATACAGAGAATGATGAGTTCTATTTTGAACATTCCACACCTCAAATCCTACACAATCTCTGATGACTTACTGAGCCCTTTGCTCCCTTGCTCTTTTCTTGTGGTCATAACTGTCTTTCTTTTGATCAGGTATGATGGAAAACACTGATGATGGTACAAGAGATTGAATGAGTGAATGACTAGCTACTGTTAGGTACTGATACATTTAGGCCGGGATGTAAGTATCCTTCTCAATGAAGGCAGCTAGCGCCTATTTCAGGATCATCCCTTTTTAGGTGGAGATAAGGTGTTCTTGATAACGAGTTTACGCAGCTGTTTCTAAGATTGCTCAACTTGACTGGCACAGGTGGGAATTGAAAAACAAATTATTTTTTTTCAAATTAAAAAAGTTAACTCTGAATAATTGAGATTTTAATTTCAACGTAATTTTAGAATGGATCAACAGATAGATAGACAAGAAGATTTTGAATGTTTCATATTCATATATTTTGCAAAAATGTTATCTGGAAGAAGGGTGTGTGTGTGTCTGTGTGTCTGTGTGATGAGCTCATTGTATCTGCAGATGTAATTAGGCATGAATCTGCCGCCAGTTATTATGCTTTGTAAAGAATATTGCTCATTATTGTCAAGTCTGCCCTAAAATCTCTCTCACAAAGGGTTTTAGCTGTCTGCCCTGGAGATGCGATAATACAAATGCTTGTAGGCCACGTATTTCTCATCTGGTTGAATGTTAAATTGTCTCTTCATTTCATGAATGGAAATTAATTGACCTTCCATGTTTACCTACACATGTTCTTCCTGTCACCTCGTTGCACCTCCATGTGAGGTAGGTAGCACGTGCCCAGCTGGCACACAGTCTTTGTTTGTCTTGTTGAGGACTAGTTTGGGTTGTTGAGGACTAGTTTGGGTTGTTAAGGACTAGTTTGTGTTGTTAAGGACTAGTTTTGGTTGTTGAGGACTAGTTTTGGTTGTTGAAGACTAGTTTTGGTTGTTGAAGAATAGTTTGGGTTGTTTACTAGTAGTTTGGGTTGTTGAGGACTAGTTTGAGTTGTTGAAGATTAATGTGGGTTGTTTAGTACTACTGTGGGTTGTTTTGGATTCGTTCAAATTGTTAACAAGTATTTTCGGTTGTTCTTTAGGTGAGGTTGAGGTGTCTAGTAAAACAAACTAATCTAATACAAACTTGTCTACTTTCTGTTCATAGAAAATGTCCCTTCCAGTGGAAACTGGTTACTGAACACATCATGACATGACAGAGGAATAGTTTAATCAAGATAGAGTAGATGATATTTCAGAAAGTTACATATTGACTTCATTTGTATCATCTTCAGACAACACTGAATATATGTAGCCATTCCTTTATTGCTTCAAACACTGTTGGACTGTGAGTGCTGCAGATAGGAAGTAGGTGCAGATAAATGAAGCACCACACAGTTTGCAGGAGGAGTCTCCTCGCTGCTCCTGGGACTCTGCCCGTCTCTCCGCCCGTCTCTCCGCCCGCTAGCAGTAGCTCTGCTAAATCATCTTCCAGTTTGTTTTGACACTGATGGCATAATAGCAGGCTGATATGTATCTTGGAGAATGAACATTTACTTGTACAAATACACATCTATTGGGAATGGAAACAACAAAACACTTTAAAAAGTCATTGGCATTTCAAAAACTCCAAACAAAGAAGTAGATTGGTAACTATTAGTGCCTCTTATTCTGGGATGTGTAGATCGACTGCTTCATTACTTACATCATCATACTCAGAGACTTGTCTAGGTACACATCTTTCATTAATAAATCTCAAACATGGGGTAAGATATAAAGAGTATATAATGCAGTCTTTCTATCCACCTTCCTCTGCCTCCCTGAACTAACAGGTATGGTTTGTATATCCCACGGTTCCATGTTGCTCAGGAGTCCAGCCCTGTACATTCATAGCACACTGGCTGTTGATTCAACAGTTTACAACTTTTCCTCCATTTACAGAATGTTCTATTCACATTTGCAAAATGTTGATGTTACCAAAAAGGAAAAATAACCGGTTCCTGTTCTGTGTTTTCAAAAAGGCTATTGTTGTAATGACTGCCACATTGGCAAGTACACATCTCTGAATGCAAACTGTTTTTTAGCTCTGACTCTCTGTCTCTGTCTCTCTATCTGTCTCTCTGTCTGTCTCTCTGTCTCTCTGTGTCTCTCTCTCTCTCTGTCTGTCTGTCTGTCTGTCTGTCTTTCTTTTCATCAAAACTTCGTTAGAAAAGATGTGACTGAAATATTTGATTAAAAAAAGCCTTGTTCAGATGATTGTACTGACAGATCAGAATGACTGATATACAGTTGGACTGTTGGATCTACCAACTTTAATTGCCCTGACAATATGAACTAACGTGTCATAACAATTTTCCGTAATTGAATGAACATCACTAATTCTTTATCTTGTCACAAATGTGTCATAAACATCATTGAACAAAACAATCAATGCAAATATCAAAGGATATTTTTTGCTTTCTTTTCAAATCCATTTATCAATTTGCCACAATTGCTAATAGCTTTCAGAGTCACTTTGGAGATATCCAATGAGATTTTCCACGTGCCCAGCTTCAAATGGCTGTGTTAGCAAGGTTTTCTGCCTGCCTGGCCAGCAACTGAGCATGAGGACACATTGGACAGCAATCAAAGTCTCTGAGCTGCTGTTTATTGGGCTGGAATGTGATGTGAGTTGAGATTGACTTGCATGATGCTGTGTTGCAGCAAGTGTGAGATGTCATTCTGTCAGCTGGGATCAAGGGTGCGCTCTGTGATTGTAGCTCTTCAAGCCTCGGTCCTATTCAGCTTTCATCTCTTCCAGAAAATCACAATTTGTGTGAAGCTTCACAGTTTCATAGTCATTTTCAGAGTTTGTTGACATGATATTAGAAAGGGAAAGATAGGTTTCTAACACTGTTGTATGTGTGTCTCTTTGTTGCTATGCAGTCAGACTTCACTATGAACTTCAGACATTGCTCTTATAAATGTTTATGTTAGTTTCTCACTCCTGATTCGTTTTCTCCAACTATTATGTCATCCAGGCCCCTTATGTTTTAAAGAGCCTCTGCAAGTCTACAACAAGACTACAGATCTCAGCTAAGAAATAAACAGATCTCAGAGGCTCCTTTTTATTTTATTTTCAAATTGTTCAAATTTTAGGAACAACTTTCATTCAAGAGTCTAAATGTTAGACTAGCTAACAAGCTGTGAATTTCTGAAAGACAGAAAACTACTCAGTCTCTCATTCTCTTCTTTCCTTATGACAGGAGGAAAATAGACTACCAGTATCTGACCTTTTTAGCAAAATGTCATAAATAATTACTATAGATACTTTATAAGTAAGTTGGGTTATTATTTTTGGTAAGGTTTAATATCTTTATAATTGCATTTCTTCAAATTTACACACACACAAACAGAACAATCTTTTTCCGCTGACATTTATGTTTCTGGTTATCGTTATTTTCCTGGTGTATTCAAATTATTTTCACATTAAGACTTGTGTATGGTGAATGACAAGACTGCGAGGAAATGGGGAGAGGGGAGATGGCATCCCCCTGGCTGTGATTGGGATCTGTGATGGTGCGTCCATATCTCTCTGTTTATATGTTGTACATCCACTCATCTTCACACGCTCACTTGAAAGACCTCCCGTGGTCAGGAAAATGGACTCTAAATTAAAAACTTCACTAGTCAGTTAAATATGTTTGGGTATATGTTTTTGAATAGTTTGATTGAAAGACATAACGCATCACGGCCTGACATGCAGTTTGTAATGTAAATGACAAAAGCTTCACAAATCTTCGTAGGATGTCTAAAGTGGGTCAGCTGGGTTGTTACAGAAACACGAAACGCTTCCCATCCATCCATCCATCCATTTGTCCTTCTTTCAAACTCACCTACAGTCTCTTCATCCTGTCATTCATCCATTCATAAACAGATTTATTTTATTGGTTTAACAAATTTATAGTCATTTAAGTCAGAGAGTCTTGATGAGTTTCTGTTTAATGTTATTCGAGCAAGTAAAGTCATTTGCGATTCCTGTTCCATTTCCTTTGAATGCCAGGGTGCTCAAAGACTTTGGTTTATAATGACAAAACCATTTGTTTTGAAAGCTAAAGGCTATACATTTGTAGCAAGATGGTGGAGATTATCTGGTAAGCAATGGATCATGTTTGAACCTGGACTAATCCCCAACAGTGACTGGCTTGAAGGTTGTGAGGTCAGCGCTGAGCATTATGTAACAGTGTGTGTCTCTCAAAGCATGTGATGGAACCCGACCATGACCCTACACCCCTCCCCCCTCCCCCCTCCCCCCCCCCCCCTTCATCAGATAGCACTGACCAGCACACTCAGCCAACACAGGCATACAGCCCAGGCGCCCCCCATGTTGCTCCAATCAATTAAACACATTGGGAGGGAGTTGTTGGTAACATCCAAGGTGTTTTGTAAGAGGAGCTGTGTCGGAACAGAGACTGCCCCTTCTGTGAGGGTGAGTGTGGCTAGCTGAAGGAGTCCGGTGTGAGGGTGGGTCCCAGGTGGTCTCTTCCTCTCTCAGTCCAGCTCCAGACTTGTGTGTAGTCAGTGGGTGCTCACTGTGAGAGAACAACACCCAGAAGCAACACGTCTCTCTCTCCCACTCTGTCTCTAGCATGAACATAGAACCTGACTATCCTCTACACCATGTCTCACCTCTCTGGATTTACCCTCTGTGTTTGGATACTAAGTTGGACACTGGCTGGTAAGTGGGATCCCCATGATGTCATTATTTACACTGCATGTCGCGTTGTGAGGTCATCTGTAGTCTGATAATCCATATGTTGAAACGTGTCAATTGTTTGCATTTGCTAAATCAATTAGATTCAGATTCACTTTGAAGTAGTGATATAAACAATGATGCCATGATCTATTACAAAGCCCTTGTGTAGAGAGAGGTTGAGGATGTATCTAGTGGTGGACAGCCAGTGTACATGTTGGTGTGCTCAGAACACTGCTGCAGGGTAGATGCACAAGGAGCTGGGGTGTAAACACAGACTCCTCAAGTGGACAGATTCCAGCACTCCTCTGTCTGCTCCTCCCCACATACATGTGCATCAACACCCTGCATCCACTCTCCACCAGAACTCTCACATGTTTACAGACTACTGTCCCTGGTGTTCACCACTCTAATGGGTTCTTGTTCATTGAATTAATACCACTTCCTTTTGTTTATTTACCTAAATGTTTGACAAGACAGGCTGAATACAAAGCACTACACTTGTGTAATTCTCACAGTCACTTCTATGAAAAGTGTCACATTTTTTCTTTCTGATGTTCCATCAAACATTGAAAAATATACTTGTACGTAACAGTGAGATCTGCTATATTAAGCTGGACATTAGTAACTGTGGAGTAATTGTAGGCAGACAAGTTGCTCATTGAGTGCCTAATGGACCAGCAGTGGAGTTGCAAGTGAGGTGTGAGTGTTTATGCAAGAGGTGAGGTAATACCTGCTTTGATGTGGAGCCCCGTCGAGCACACGGCCATTGTCCTGTGTGAAGGAAGCAGCTACGAGTCACATGCAATCTTGTAGGTCACACTGCATACAATCAACAATTACATGGCCATTATGATCTAATTGACTTGACAGCCCAGCAGCCAATGGGATTAGTGACAATGCACCTATGGCTATTGTGTTGACCTGTTCAGCTGTAGGTCAAGCCACTAATGATGCCTGCCACCCAGGAATCTCCCACGTTATGCAACACGACCATAGCACAATGGCGACACAGTCGGGACATGCTGGGGGCTACTGGACGGGCTAGTGGTCAAGTGGACCAAGGAGCTTTACCTTGTCCAGTCAGTGAACTGTACACATCATGTGTCATCCACTGACACCTGCACTACCTGCCTACTTCAAGGAATTCATTTCATTGCACATACCACTTAGGTTCATTGTTAAGGTTTAATAGAACTGATTTTCTCTGAACAAATTCCTCAAAAAGCCTCCAATGAAGGTCTTATATCCTATGAGTATTTACTGGGGTGCCGACCATTCCTCAGGAGGGTTACCCTTACCTCCACATCCTCCACATCTTCCACATCCTCCAACTGCTAGAACACACTGCCAGACAAATAGCAGCCCTCAACCATTATTGCTGAGGACGTTCTGGTTTCAAAATGTCATGGTGCCAGTGTGTTTATTGAATCAGATTTCCCAGTGTTGTGTTATGTTGGGTATTATTGAGTGCATATGTGCAATGTCTATGGAAGAGAATGCACATTATTCCTTCCCAAGCTTGAAGGCATTTACTTCTCCATAACACCTTCTTTAACACATCACCTTTGCGTGAATTCAATGCCAGATGAAGACAAGACTGATCCCATGCCCTAACGGTGACCACATTTTGGGATTGAATTCTCCATGTGCTTCAGTGGAGCCCTTATGTCATTTATATACCTGAGAAATGGGCATGGACAAGATGTTCAAGAACTTAAATTAGATGTCAAAATCCTCTTACATAAAGCATCTTTTAACAAACTATCACTGACAGAGATAAACAATACCAAATGACTCAAATTGAAGATTTCAGAGAGAGTGAGAAGTTTTGCTTGTGGGGCAAGTAAGATTGTATGATTCATGAGCCGAGAGGGAAGAAGAAGAAGCTCTAGAAACCTACATGGGATTTGTCTGTTGCTTTAGAGGAATCTGTATTTCCTTTGATAACCGCCTAGAATGTTTTATAATGCTAAGTAAGTTATTATAATTATGTAGTTGAAATTCAAAGTTATAAACACTTTTTGTTAATAGTCTCATAAAAATATCTCACAAGTGACATGTTCAATTCACAAATAATTATCCCAGGTATCCAGGTAGAGGCAAACTTCTGATCCATAAGCAAGCACACTAACCAATTGATTGAATGAGTTTCACACTTCAGTTTTCATGGTGTTTAAGTCTTACTTCCCTCTCAGCTTTTTTCCCTCAGGTTTTACATTCCCAAGCATAACCTCTGTGTCATGTTTTATCCTACACATAAAGTATATAGGTTTTGGATCAAGACCCATGGTTCCCTCCCCAACATTGAACATGTAATCTCATTACCTAGGGTGATGAAACTGCTCTCCTACTCAGAGTCAAACATATTTATAACACAGAAGCTTTGGTTCAAACAAATTAAAGTTGATCTCTGCATAGATATCAGTTTAAGTGAGTTTACAGATCCAGCCTCAGTCCTGGGATTCTGTCTCATTAGATGTCTACTTGAGCTGGAGTAAGCGTAAATAAACTGAATATTTGATTATTGTGCAGATGAAGGGAGTGATATGGATATTGACAGTTGTATATATTGTGGGTGCTGCTTGTCAGTCAGGCGCGGGGCTAAGTGTATGTTATGTGGAGCTATCAGCACAACTGGCCCTGCTTGTTTAGAAATCCCCATGGCGAGAAGGGAAGGGAGGAGATGGGGAGGAGGGAGGGGCGCCTTATCTAGCCCACATCTATCTCTGTGTTTGGGACAGGCAGATATAGGAATGCTTACTCCACATCCCTCGGCCTCGGCCTCATTTACCCCTGGCTCAGCCTCAGCCTCAGCCTCAGCCCAAGCTCGAGAGATAGAGGTCCTCCCCACTGGAGGATGATAGAAAGAAAGAAGAGCCTTATTTCTTCAAATTGCCCATGAAATTGAGAAGACCAGGTTGGCAGTAATGACTCTGTTACTAGTGCTATGATGAAGCCATTATTTACCTCTCCAAGTGCACCCTGCTCCCTTATAATTCAATTTGCCAGTCGCAGATGCCAACTTGAAACAATTTAGTTGTCAGCCATCTTGTAGTGTCTTGTTGAATGCACCATTTGATGTCACTTTAGGATTGTTTAGTTGCTCCAGCCACCACCACACTTGACACATAGTGAGAGCATTATCTCTCACTTCCATGCTAATCTAATAGAAGCTAGTCGTATCTTCGCTTCGGCTTTACAGTAGCGGTATGTTCTGTTAAATGATATCTACTTTGAATACACTGGTATATCTATTTAATACTTATGGAAAATTACTTATTCTGATCAATAGAGTAGATATCTGTAAACTGGCAGCAGACACCTGTCCTTTACTTGGATAATGACAACAGGAAGTGGAATAACAGTGAGACTGATGATATTCAAACATGGCATCACGATGACAACATTGGTGTATATCTGAGAGCGAGTGTGCACCCTGACGTGAGAGGTTCAATCTTACGCGCTGTATCCACTGATATGGAAGGAGTAAATGGGATACTTGGCGTGAAGACAAGCTCGCTCCCAGGAGAAATCACATATTCTAGAATTTACCAAGCTCTATCTCAGCTGTGCAACAAAAAATAGCCCAACAGGAAAATGATTCCTAAACATACAAGTCAGAATGTTCCTTTCAAATATTTGTCTTTTTATAAAACTTTTCAAAGTAATGTTCATTTGCTCATCGCTATTTCATTTTGATAATGCTGTTTCAATGAATTCAT
Organism: Gibbula magus; assembly: GCA_936450465.1. Classification (NCBI taxonomy): domain Eukaryota; kingdom Metazoa; phylum Mollusca; class Gastropoda; order Trochida; family Trochidae; genus Gibbula; species Gibbula magus. The sequence continues at coordinate 68,725,680 of OW388292.1, forward strand.
GTCCTACACTTTTGTTACTGAACATTAAAACATTGTTGCTGATAATGGTTTAAAAATTTCATAATTTAAGCTCTTGATGTCTTGAGAATGTACAGTCAATAGCTTTGAATATGCTGAAGCTGAAGATTCAAACTCTGTGTGTCTAAACGTAAAATAAATTCTATCAAATAGGAAATAAGAAATTACTAAATATTTGGATAGAAGAGGGTACAGTTTGGGATACCCGGGTAGACAAAAAAGACCCTTCTAAGACGAACCTGGTCTATGGAACATATCATGTGGACATTGGACCTGTGTGTTAGCCAAAGTTAATCTATTGTACCTCACACCCCACACATACATCAATAGTAGGACCAGATTACATGTATAAAGCTGTGAGAGACGTCGGCCAAGCATGAAGAACCATTACCTCAAGTATTTGCTGTGAAAACACTCTTGAACTAAGGGGATTTATGGAATGAAAACCTGTTAATGTATGTATTGGAATACTGTGGGCTAGCATTTATGTTTGTTTACTGTAAGCCGGCCAGCCATGTGGAACCCATCAGCACCCCATGCTGCTGGTTCAGACTGAGGCAAACTCTAAAACTGTCAAATAAACATAGAGCTAATCTTTGTACAACTTCCATGCATGCACCCCTCCATAAGAACATGATGTATGTATACACTGCTAATGTACATGTGATCGGGTCACTTTGACCTGTAGGAAGCCACACCCTCTTCCTCCATATTGTTGAGAACCTTCTGCTATATAGACGGGGAATGGTGGCTAAAACTTATTCAAGTTTTCTTTTGCATTGAAAGTTAGGTTTCAGTCTAACAAAGTGTGTTGAGAGTGGAATGTGCATGATTGTTCAGGGATTATGATTTTAATTGATTTCATTTTTTGTCAAGGTTCTTTGCAAGGGGTCATATCATCATCATTCAAAATGTATGACATTTATTCAGATGTTGGGTGTGGCTATGGTAAAAAAAACCTCTTACATTGTATCTGCCCTCTGAGTCAGTTTTATACTTTAGACATACTCCTTTTAAGTTGAAACGGAAGAATTTTAAACCTCAGGATTCTCATCCCTGCTGGTTTTAATCATACAGTTGTATGTCATCTAAATATTTGTTTAAAATATTTTACAACATTTAAATCATTGAAAGTAATATTTTGAAAAGACTATAAAATGAAGATGCTCATGATAAAATATTTGTTTTCTACTATTCACTTATGAATTGGCATTTAATAACCAGTTAGCGCTAATTTTCCCACCAAATGTAGATATGAGCCTCGTGCTTGCGTCAAATGAGCAACAAGAGATCTGTTACTGTCTCCAGTATGGAGCGTGTCCTGACAACGAGCTGCCACATAGCTGATGATTAGTTGTGAAGAGAATAGTATTGCGGTGCTCACTCCTTAATGAGGCTGATGAGCCCGCAAGTATTTTAATTTTGTGCCTCACTTAGTGTGGCTGTGAGGGGAGGAAGGATCTATCGGTGGAGATGAGGTGTGTCTATACCTGGAGCCATGTGTCAGTCTGCCTTGATGAATGGGAGACAGAAGAAATGACCAACTCCGCAATAGACTTATTCTCTTCTTATTGTTGCTCTTTGGGACTGCGATCAATCTTTGTGTTTCCTGGCCATTTACTTTCCTCTTGCCTCTCTCTACTGGGAAAATAATTCCAAACTACTCCTTAATCAGACCTTGACATCTACACCCAAAAAAGTCGTCCTGAGTTGAAGTTTTTTACACTTTCATCAACAAGACTGATGTCCATGGTTCAGTGCCTGCCTTGTTAATTATGTGGATGTCTCACTTACTGGGAGAGTATTAGCAGACCAGCTGGGCTGAGGATGAGTCCCGCTCTAATCACTTCCACCTCATTCCACAGCAACATCTCTTTCTCGCCTGCTCATTCTTTTGTTTTTTGCACTTTTCACTCGCCAAGCATCAGTTTCATCCATGCTGAAAAAATTAAAGATAATACAGGATTGAGTCACAAAAAGCTAGTCGTTGACCCAAGAAAAAATTTAATTTACAAAATCCTGCCTTCTGGCAAAGTATTTGATCTGTTGATTTGGTCCTGCGTGGCACTGCAATCTAAGTGTCAGAGGTACTGACAGGATGATGATATTTTAGCAAGAAGTGACCGTGGTATACTCTCATACGAGTGGTCTGAAGATGTGGCCGATGTGTCCAGACCGACCCAGGGGGGACCAGGTAGCTCATTATACTGTTCAGGTGACTGGTTCTGGAGGAGGTGAGGGGTAACCTGGCCGGCCACTCCGTGCCATCTCCTTAGTTAGTAGATAGCGCAGGTAACTAGCTTATGTCTTACACACATGGCGCTGGGGTGGGTCCGGCAGATAGAAGATGTCCCTTGTGCACCATACGGCATGGATCCTCCATTATCTATACGTAAACTTCCCTGGATCTGCAGAATACCTGGGAGGCAATGCTGCCGTTTGCTAGAAGTGGAGAGTATCTCTCTTTACTTGACAAATACCATTATTTCATCAAGTGAGGTAGAAAAGTAGATATTTGACGAGAGAAAATGGAAATTGCAAATTTTAATTTTTAAAATGGGGTAAAAGCTTGTTTCCTCATCTTAGACATCTGGTTTAATAATTCCAATTATTACATGCTAAACGGTGAAAGATAGAGTTTTCTCCGCTTGAGAAAAATCTTCTCCCCTCCAGTTTGATATCCCTTTCTAAACACAGTGAAAATATCACAGAGCCATGACAGAGGGGATGATGTCATGGTGACAATGATATGACGTCACGTCTAAAATCAACGCAACGTCATCAACGTTGCTAAGTAACAATGCAACAATGGTACAATATCACCAGTACTCTTTCAACTGAAGCAATTTTAGACTAAAACACCACATTTCTGACCACCGAAGCATACAATAAACAGAATATTTTATGTTTTCAGTGTTTTATCACAGAGAGAGGAATGTGTGTTATAGGAACATCCAGCTGTAATATATAAGGGACAGATATAACCTTCTAGCATTGATTATTACTATAGTTTGGCAAATGATGGCAAAAACAGGTAATATTTTTGGTGTTTGGCAATGCCTTTTAGCCCAGGTGGGCTTTTAACATAGGCCGTTGTCTGTTACGATATGACATTTTCGACTTCTCAAAAACCAATACATCGCAAAAGCTGACATTTTTGGGAAGGTACCTTGCACCTTGGGAATCAGAGTTTTTCTGTCTATATCTGGAGGAAAAAGAAATTGGATTTGCATTTAAATCTCGATTTTTGACCCCCCAAACAAATTCAGGTTGTGGAAAAGTGAATTTTTCTGGGGATGCAACTCCCCCTCCCCCCCCCCCCCCCCCCTCCCATTTCCTAAGTCTATGACTATACATCCATTCTACAATTCCTTTGTTCCGATGTAGCCAAACCCAAATAATAGATATGAAAAATAATAATAAAAATAAATGAAATATATGAATATAAATATATTTTATAAATATGAATAAACAAAACACAAATTTTCTTTTGTTTCCAGTATTCAGTCAAGTTGATCCCGATGATGCATCCCGGAACTTTGGTGATTATTCCTACAGCTACGAAGACCGGTGAGTAGTGGATGTTTGTCTAGAGGTGTGCATGCTATTTCAGTCTAGTCTGTCTACAGGAGTGGTCTACATTCACTGTCATAATGTTCCCATTATTTTTCAACCAAGATATGTTTTCTGTCAAAATTTGAAAATAAGTTAGGATTAAATCATCTTAATTAAGATATAATGATAAAAAAAATGATGTACTTTTCAAACATATGATATAGAATTTGAACCAAATAGGTAATATTTTTATCGTGTAATTTAATGATTGAAAATACGTTCAAGATTTGTAATGTATCATTTCTCAATAAAATAAACTCTTGTAGAGATAATATTTACAATTTCACACCACGTGAACATCCATTGATTTGTGATTTGTAAAATGTTAACTTTTTCATGATTTTCGAAATTTTGTAACACATGTATGATAAGAAAGTCAAAAGTCACTGATGTGTCAATATATAAAAACCTAGCTGTCAGCATATGCTGCCTTCAGCATGGAGAGGCTTAAAGTATGATCTCAAAATTTCTGTTTTTTGTGTCTCTTTAACTGACATGCTCATTTGTGCTAAATATCACACACATCTTGTAAAGCAGGTTTATGAACTATAGATTTAATTATCTTTGTAATTGCTGTTATTTATGTGAAATATGTTAATCACCAGAATCTAAGTTTGAAGGCAGTTGTGAGAGATGGATATGTACATTGTTGACAGATGAGATAATGTTCATAACGGATTGAGTCGTAAACAGATGCAATCACATCAAGGGAATTAAAAAAATCATATTCATCAAAACCATCGGAAAATCAAGTCCATAAACCTAATAAAGCAAACAAACTGTTGTTGAGATTTACACAGCTGCTGTTGTTGATTGATATTTGCAGTATGACAGAACTAAAATCAGTTGTTGAGAGGAAGGTTCTATCAGGATATTTTTTTTGGAAACGAAATTTGAGGGGATTTTCCTGTTTACACATATATATATACTTTTAATACATGATTAAAACACAGTCAAAGTCAAGATATTAATGAATGTGATATTTTGATGACTAAATATTTTACAACTTGATAAAGACAAGTGCACATTTGTTGATAAATTTAACAAATGAGAACTGAATCCATTAATCGGCGCTGTGAGTGGGGAAAACTTTGCTACGGCATAAAATTGAATTGTTTATTAGTTTTATGACACATTATATGTTACTATTTGAATATTTTAACATTGTTTATCTTTTATTATTAAAATATAAAACTAGGTACAATATAGCTTGTTTGTCCATTTCACATAATGCAAAACAACCAAAATGCCGGATTTTGCCGATATGACAGTCTCTTTATAATGTTATAATGTGAAGTGTTTCTATCTCTCCCGGCTGCGTGGACAGAGTGAGCATGTATGATCGGTAGGGATATTTTACAGCTTCGTCTTACACTCCTGCATGCCTGTACACATACGCCTGTCTGGTGGATATTTTATGTCACTTCATTTTGGAGCAACCTTTTTTCTCCTGTGGTCTGTGCATTGTACTTGCTTCCTCAAGAACTTTTGTAACTTTATACAAACATAATTTTAGTAGTTAGATTATAGAGTTTTTTCTTTAATATGTTTTATTTACATGTTTTTATTTTATAATAATGTTACTTGCAATGATTTAGTACATTATTAAATGTGGTGTGTTTTATTAAATAATGATATTAATTTGTAACTGTGTTTGTGTTATCAACATTCAAAATTTAGATTTGTGCAGAATATTCACTGAAAATTATCGAATATATGATTACATGGATAAAAGCACACATATGTGTCTGTTAGTGAGTGAAGCACACCTACAATCTCTCGTACCGTTCACTACCGGCCACATGGTCCATGTGAAGTTTTAATGTGAATGTTGTCTTCAGTGTTGTATCATCAATCAACCCAACAATGTAAAGTCTAGCCCATGTTCTAGAGACAGTTTTCCAGTGATTTCCTGCAGGTCCGAAGTAGACATTCTGTGGTTTGTAACTGTCAGCTGTCTCGTGAAGCATTATGTAATGATGAAGAGTGTAATCATTGTTCAGCCCCTCGTTATGTCTGATCGTTTTCTAATTAATAAATAACCTGACATCATACTGTGTGTAACATAATTTGATTCTCACGCGCAAATTATGAATTAATTTGTAAAATTATGTTGAGCTACATTATCATGCGACTTGCGTTATAAAAGCTCATTAACTCCAGATGTTGGTTGCTGACGAATCTCATTCACTCACTGCACGGGTCGGTCCAGTCATAGCGCGGCACTTACACACACAATACAAGCTACAGATCCTGCTATTGGGTCAATATTTGTATATTTTGTATTTACGGCATTGGTGAAGTTAATTCGTTATCTTGATAGTTCATTTTAAAAATTTAAGATTTCCCTAAAATTAAAGAATTTATAGTTATGCATTATGCAAATAATTAAAAAAAACATTGTGATTATATGTTCAAGAATTAAGTGTACAACCCTGATCAGTTTTGATCTTCATTGTACTTTCATAGGGTCATGACTTCATTTACCTTGGAAATTCAAACTTATATTATTATATATGAATATATTATGAGATCATTTTGAATTTTTTCCGTATTTCTAATGATATGCATACCACTCCTCATGGAGTCTCTGGTACTTACTAAGTAGATTTATACAAACTAATCTTATCACAATCTTATTTCAACCATGATAATTAAAAATCATATATATGTTGATTTCAATTATTTAAGCTGTTCAAAGGGGGTATTGTTAAGCCGTGGCAGTAAATGATAAGATAAAGAGGGGGCCCAGTTCCTGTGTTGGTGGGGGTAGGGAGAAGGAGGGTGGATTATACAATCAATACATACCACACATCTGAGAGGGGACGTTAGACACCCTGACATCCCCCTCACCCCCACTCGGCTAGAGCACGGGGCATGCCTCCCAGATTAGTGTTGGGGACAGTCACATAGAGATAGAACTGTTCTAGTCTGGGTATCGTGTGCTGCTTACATGACTACCCAGAGAATCCTTGTCACCCACCTGGAGGAATAGATAGTTAGAAAATCACTGTCATATCTGAATTTATGTATTAAAGAAATATAGACATGGTTGGAAATGTCTCACCCCTTAATGTATTACAGAAATATAGGATAGTTGGAAATAGGGCTGGAAGGGGTAAACTTGTTCTACCCGGGTACCCCACCACCTACTACTCTCCCCTTCTCGGGTACCCCACCACCTATTACCCTACCCTCCCTGGGTACCCCACCACCTATTACCCTCCCCAGGTACCCCACCACCTATTACCCTACCCTCCCTGGGTACCCCACCACCTATTACCCTACCCTCCCCAGGTACCCCACCACCTATTACCCTACCCTCCCTGGGTACCCCACCACCTATTACTCTACCCTCCCCGGGTACCCCACCACCTATTACCCTTCCCTCCCTGGGTACCCCACCACCTATTACCCTACCCTCCTCGGGTACCCCACCACCTATTACCCTACCCTCCCCAGGTACCCCACCACCTATTACCCTACCCTCCCCAGGTACCCCACCACCTATTACCCTACCCTCCCTGGGTACCCCACCACCTATTACTCTACCCTCCCCGGGTACCCCACCACCTACTACTCTACCCTCCTCGGGTACCCCACCACCTATTACCCTTCCCTCCCTGGGTACCCCACCACCTATTACCCTACCCTCCCCAGGTACCCCACCACCTATTACCCTACCCTCCCCAGGTACCCCACCACCTATTACCCTACCCTCCCTGGGTACCCCACCACCTATTACTCTACCCTCCCCAGGTACCCCACCACCTATTACCCTACCCTCCCTGGGTACCCCACCACCTATTACCCTACCCTCCCCAGGTACCCCACCACCTATTACCCTACCCTCCCCAGGTACCCCACCACCTATTACCCTACCCTCCCTGGGTACCCCACCACCTATTACCCTACCCTCCCCAGGTACCCCACCACCTACTACTCTACCCTCCCCGGGTACCCCACCACCTATTACCCTACCCTCCCCAGGTACCCCACCACCTATTACTCTACCCTCCCCAGGTACCCCACCACCTATTACCCTACCCTCCTCGGGTACCCCACCACCTATTACCCTACCCTCCCCAGGTACCCCACCACCTATTACCCTACCCTCCCCAGGTACCCCACCACCTATTACCCTACCCTCCCTGGGTACCCCACCACCTATTACTCTACCCTCCCCGGGTACCCCACCACCTACTACTCTACCCTCCTCGGGTACCCCACCACCTATTACCCTTCCCTCCCTGGGTACCCCACCACCTATTACCCTACCCTCCCCAGGTACCCCACCACCTATTACCCTACCCTCCCCAGGTACCCCCACCACCTATTACCCTACCCTCCTGGGTACCCCACCACCTATTACTCTACCCTCCCCAGGTACCCCACCACCTATTACCCTACCCTCCCCGGGTACCCCACCACCTATTACTCTACCCTCCCCAGGTACCCCACCACCTATTACCCTACCCTCCCCGGGTACCCCACCACCTATTACCCTACCCTCCCCAGGTACCCCACCACCTATTACCCTACCCTCCCCAGGTACCCCACCACCTATTACCCTACCCTCCCCAGGTACCCCACCACCTATTACCCTACCCTCCCTGGGTACCCCACCACCTATTACTCTACCCTCCCCAGGTACCCCACCACCTATTACCCTACCCTCCCCGGGTATCCCACCACCTATTACTCTACCCTCCCCAGGTACCCCACCACCTATTACCCTACCCTCCCCGGGTACCCCACCAGCTGTTGATCCCCAACATCAAGTTTGCAAGATTTTGTAATAATTTCTTCAGTTGGTAGGCTAAAGTATGGAGCTAGAAAGTTGAAACATAGCATTTCAATTAAATTTTCTTATGAATACCAATTGACTGTATATGATATTGTGTTTCAATCTTCAAATACAGTGCGATCTTTACATAATGAAAGGATAACAAATAAGACCAAATAAGACAGATATAAGTACCAGGCCCTACTCGGTACCCACCTGTTCCGGGTATCTCGGTTTCCCCCTAGTTGAAAATGTTTCCCTGTTATGTATTTCAGGAATATAGCTAATAGTTAAGTTCATATTTTAACCACATTGCATTAATATATAGTATGTAAACAGGATACATTGTTATGATACATTATTCTATTAGAGAAATTTAGACAATGAGGATTTGTCTCTCTCAGTAAATACATGGCATTGAACAGAAATGTTCAGGAAATATTACCAGATTATTCCAGTTTCAGTGAAATGAACCAGGCCTGATTTGTTTATTACATGTGTTGGTTCTCGCCTGATTTATTCATTACTTGTTCTGATTCTGGTCCGATTGTCAAACATGTAATTGCAGCATTTACCGTAGATGGACATTATGTGTTTAATGATGTTGTTGTTGTTGACAGACCATTGACTCAGCTTTGTATCTGGTCATGGCTAATGACTCGACTAAACTCACTCCGAGCTGTCACCTTTGCTTAATGGTGCATACTAAATTTGGCATTGGACCTCTAAAGCACATAGGTGTAAAGACTAGAATTAACAAGCCGGTATAGAAGAGCGGGTTTGCTGGCAGCCATCACACACACTATTATTTCCTATCATCTTGGAGTCAACTAGTTTATGATAGGCCTGGGAAAACTTACGAGTTTTAGAGATCTATTAACATATGTGGATTCAGTATAGAATGGCTGGCCCTAGCCTGTGGGAGTTATAGATATTTATCATCACTCGAGTGGTGAACCTGTGTCATATATATAATATGCACACATATAATTTTTGCCTAGCAACCCTTATCTTTTATTATTGCACCAACAAATATTAAGTCAATATATTCATTTATCTTGTAAAAGGCACATTTTCTGGCTAACTTGTATTAAGAAAATTATTTTGAAGTGCTAGAATGTGTGTTGGACTGTGATATGAATGATTTTGTTTAAATAGCAAATTTAGAGTTCATTTAGCATGTTGCAAAATCATTGGCACTAGTTAAAATTGTTTCTGTAGAAATATCTCATTGTCAGAGGATCTTGCAATATATTGTGGTACGTATCGCAATACATTACATTTAAGCAATACGTATCGCAATAAAAAAAATTGAGGCAATACACAGCCATATATTTATATATATAATATGTGCACATGTGCTTATATAATATTTGCCTAGCAAACATTGTCTTTGCACTAGTTCTGATCTTCCGTCCTCTGTGAAGTCTTAAAAGAATTGTTCTGGTTTAACTAAAGTTGGCTTTTGAAAGAGAGGCAGGCTTGTGCTGACTATTTTATGTAAAACAAATGAAATAAAATGGGTAATTTAAAAAAATATTGTATTTGAAAGTGTGGCATTCAACTTTCATGAAACCTGGGTAATTAAAAAAATTCACCGTTTGGTAAATGTTATATGACAAACTTGCTGGATAATAATATCTTTAACTGACTGGCCCCTCCTAGTTGTGCATGTACACTGTCAGGACGGAACATCGGTGAGTTGCACTGTACACTGAAATGGAATGAAATATGTTCCCTCAACAGACAACACCAGATGATTACTGCACCATGCACTTGTTAAAGATCAGCCGTGTTCAATTTATAAACATTATTTGTGTATTATGATAGCTGTTCTGTTTGTTTAACTTGTAATGCAGCCACACCTATACACTTTTCCAATTATATTGTGAATGAAACAAATTACAATCATTAATTTGATCTTTCAGGACCTTTATTTCATGTTCATGTGCTCAAATTAATAAACCAATATTCCAATATATGGTTCATACAAAAACAATAAATGCAGAAGGCTATTTGGCTATTTGAAATTATATTGATGTATAAACAGATGTAGGTACTAATTACCAAGGATATTCAGTCATCATTTAGAATTCATTCTAAAAAAACAGGAAAAAGTACTTTATCAGACAATAAAGGTATATTTTTGTCTATGACATAATAATTGAATGACGTTTCCGCTGTTCCATGCTGCACCCTCGCAATCAAGTGTGCCCATGGTAACTTAACGTTGATTCATGTCAGCCAACTTGCAACCAAAAGATCAACATTTAATTTAGGCAAAAATGAACGTTCCGTCATCCCGTTTAGACCTGATCACGCTCTACCCATAATTCTTTTTTGAATGTTAGTCATGTGATTAACTATATATGGATAATAAATGATCGCAGGACGTGAATGTTTGCAAGTCTAATGTTTTTTTCTAAACCAGCTGTTTTTATTTTTTAGTTTCTTGTGAAAACAATGAAGCAGTTGACATGAAAAACAATGTTCATATTAAATCAATGACAAAGTTTAATTCCAATATTAAATCGACTGATTCAAACCAATGAAAATTTATGTCTTTTTTAACTTAGGGGTTTAACTAACTTAGGGTTATTAACTAACATCCTCATGCTTTAACTGTAATAGTTCAGGGCAAAACTATACTTTATTACCAAACACATCACGGTACATCTAACTTTATTTCTTAATTATATGGATCTTATTTTGGATACTCTAAATAATTTGATAATTATTTCCCAAAAAGTTGATTGATAGCAAGGTTGTAGCCTTAGTCCTTGTTCGTCTAAAGAACTTATGGTACAAACTCGTGGTACATTTGAATACTGAGTGATAAAAGATTATGTATCGCTAGTATCAGATCATTTACCTGAGTTACAGAAGCAGTTAGAGGGTTTGACAATAGGATATTACAATGCTGGAATTGGGAGAAGATATGCAAAGGTTCCTACCTTATTAAATACATCATGTCTGTGTGTTGGTCCTCTCCATCTGAAGGAACTGTTCCGTAGGACCTGTCAGTGTACCTGTGTGTCTGTGTGTTGGTCATCTACATCTGAAGGAACTGTTCCGTAGGACCTGTCAGTGTACCTGTGTGTCTGTGTGTTGGTCCTCTCCATCTGAAGGAACTGTTCCGTAGGACCTGTCAGTGTAAAGTGTATGTGTCTGTGTATTGCATGTTTTTTTTCTGGGCAGCTAATGCACTAACATAGCTCTACACTAATGAGTGCAGGAGTTTTGCAACACATCCCAAAACAGAGTTTTGGCACATGTCAACTTATGACACATCAAATATTTCAATGCAAGACAGAGAAGAACTTTCCTGATCTGATAGACTATCAGCACATCCTGAGTCGGTGCCAAGTGAATTTGTGACATCAGTAATTTAGAGATTGTGGGCGAGTGTGACATGGGTGAAGTGGATCTGAACAGGTGTAGAGTGGGATGTGGATATGGATGGGTGGGAGAGGAAGTGAGGGGAGGAGTCCGGAGAGCATCACTAAGTCAGGGGTACCTGCTGTCTGTACTGACTGTCATCTTGTATTAGCCCCCTCATAGATAGCTTCACTAGTTCCACACATCACAGTAGGTACACCAAGTCCAACAACAGCTGCAGGAGCAGGATGCCAGACGGACTATCAGCTTTATGATTGGTCAAGGATACAACCAATCATCTTCAAAGCTCCATGTTGATAGACTGCTCATTTAAAGATGTGAAAGAATTTATTTATTTTGCTGATAGATACCTGTTATTGGGTGGTAGGTTTGAGGCAGTACCCTTTAGTTAAACTATTCTGACACTGCATATAAACCCTACTGAGGCACTACCCTTTAGTTAAACTATTCTGACACTGCATATAAACCCTACTGTTGCAGTACCCTTTAGTTAAACTATTCTGACACTGCATATAAATCCTACTGAGGCAGTACCCTTTAGTTAAACTATTCTGACACTGCATATAAACCCTACTGTTGCAGTACCCTTTAGTTAAACTATTCTGACACTGCATATAAACCCTACTGTTGCTCTTTACACACATGTACATTCTGATGAGGACACTGCCGGACTGCAAGGCACTGTGATCTGTCTCCTGTTATGTCCTGGCTGGATACATGACACGTACACTCCACACCAGGAGCAGAGGGTTGTTGCCTGCCACCAGACTTGTATCATGACATTTGTAACAATATGATGTCACTGTCAATATAAAATAATGGTTTCTAGTCTGAGCAGTGTCATGGTGTGTCGTCTGTCTGTCTGTCTGTCCAACCAAGTGAGATACTACCCAGTATGTATGATACAAGCAGGACTGTGAGATCAAGGTTTATGCACAATGTTTCATATGACACACTTTTAATTGCAATAATTTGTTCATCTCACAGTTTTATTACTTAAGACTCTGTGAGAACTTAGAGTGAAATATTTGCTAAGTAAATGTGAAATGCACACATGTGCAAGTATGATATGAATGACGCAACTTAAGCATTACGTCATAGGTAATAATGCAGAATAGCTATCTCATCCTTGAATGAACACGAGACTCATGACGAGAGACATATCTCTCTGTTCTCCAGACAACACTTGCAGGTTACACATCGCAGACCAGTTTCAGAAGCATGCAGATACTTGCCAGGTTTGTTTAGATAAATGCATGTTTGTCCACAATCTGTCTTATTGCTGTGTATTGAGAGGTATGTTTTTGATGTGTGTCAATAGGGAAGTAGAATATGTAAGATGTTCCAGTTGCGCGATCTGTGTGGGGCACCCTCAGTCATCCAGAGGGGCAGTGCAATTACCCTGTGTGTTTATGGTCTGTGTGACAGAGAGGGAAGAACTCAACCAGGAGAGACATTCCATTTCTCATTGCTGCTCCTGGCTCGTGCACCGGCTTACAGAAACATGTCCTGTCACAACAGCGAGCTACACAATTACCAGCAAGGTGTAAATAGCAGGAGCAGGGGAGGCCATGTAAATTACCTGTCAGGTACATCTTGTGTGCAAACAAACATCTCAACCAGCACCAAATTATTCTTTTCATCTCAACTCAAACTCTCAACTCATTGCCCTACCTAAATACTTGAAATCTACAACAGACATACAAAATATACAAATCCTACAGAGTTACACTTAGTCAAATTTAAACAATATTGATTAAGAAATGGACCTGATTCAGTTTGAACAAATTGTAACAAAGTAGAGTCTCTCATACTGTATCAATGAGAAACAAAACAATACAATTCTTAAAATGAGACCTTACACATGAGAGAGACCACACAATGAAACCATTATCTTCTTAAACAGCTACCATTATGTAACTTTGTACTTTTTCAAAGAGTCCAGCTTGGGGAAAGAGCTAGGATGTGACTTGCCCAGCTTGGAGAAAGAGCTAGGATGTGACTTGCCCAGCTTGGAGAAAGTGCTAGGATGGGACTTGCCCAGCTTGGAGAAAGTGCTAGGATGGGACTTGCCCAGCTTGGAGAAAGTGCTAGGATGGGACTTGCCCAGCTTGGAGAAAGTGCTAGGATGGGACTTGCCCAGCTTGGAGAAAGTGCTAGGATGGGACTTGCCCAGCTTGGAGAAAGTGCTAGGATGGGACTTGCTCAGCTTGGAGAAAGAGCTAGGATGTGATCTGCCCAGCTTGGTGAATGAGTGACGTTATCAAGGGGGATTGTGCACAGGAAAAGGTTATCACACTGCTGATCAGAATACTCACTACTTCACTTGGAATTTGGATGTCACTTTATACTTATCTCATTGAAGATTGCTTGCACCAGCTTCAGGCAATGGACTCATGTCAATTACTTAATTTACTGATACAAATCAGCAAAAGAAACGGTAGTCGGGGAAACTGGCAGAGATGTATCTATGCTTTTTTTCCTGTCTAAATAATATAATTTAGAATCTCAGATGAATACCAGACATATTGCAGACAATGTAAATGTAATTATTCCATGGCAATATTATCTGACTTTGTTCACTCAGTTATCTGACAGTGCCCACTGCACTAAGCCTGGCAGTCCACAGTGGAGAAAAAAGATGGTTGGGGTGGATGAGCGGATAATGCCTGCTGGGGTTGCTTGATCCTGGGTGACGTGTGCCGGGGAGAGACTGAGCACTTGCCCCCGGCACATTGCTTCCCCATGTCCAGCCACAGGATACAGTCTCATAAAATTAACATGTTCTTGTCCTACGGAAACATGCCAAGGTGTAGCCAGATGACACACTATGACACTACTCATACAGACAGATGACACATCATAACGCTGCTCAGAAAGACAATTGACACACTATGACACTGCTCAGAAAGATGATACCTCATGACACTGCTCAGAAAGACAGATGACACGCTATGACACTGCTTGGACAGATGGCACACTATGACACTGCTCAGAAAGACAGATGAAATGCTGTGACACTGCTCAGAAAGATGACACACCATGACACTGCTTGGACAGATGGCACACTATGACACTGCTCAGAAAGACAGATGAAATGCTATGACACTGCTCAGAAAGATGACACACCATGACACTGCTCAGAAAGATGACACACCATGACACTGCTCAGAAAGATGACACACCATGACACTGCTCAGACAGATGATACACCATGACACTGCTTGGACAGATGACACACCATGACACTGCTTGGACAGATGACATGCTATGACACTGCTCAGACAGATGACATGCTATGACACTGCTCAGAAAGACAGATGACACACCCTGACACTGCTCAGGCAGATGACACACCCTGACACTGCTCAGACGGTGATGCTGCTCAGATAGAGTATGATCCATGTGTAAACTAGTTTATGAGTAACTAAAAAGACAGATACATGTAAGTTACAATGTTGCTTGTTGTGAACGAGGCAGGTAGATTAGAAAGGTGGTTGTATTTGCAAGAGACAGCTGTCTGTGTAGATTGTCTGGGCAGTACTTATATGCTATGCTTGTAAGTTTACTGTTAGTGTCAGTGCTATTAAATGAGTTGTCTCTCCATTTTAGAGACTGAGAATGTCTGTAATAGAACAATTACTGCAGGAATGGATATAAGGACAGCCCGTTTGTTCTAGCACGGACTCCAGTCTGCAGTCTGTCTCACAGCAGGGTGTGTGTGAGTTGTGTGCCTCTCCGAAACATGCTTCCCCTGAGAAAGAAGATACCGAGATCACAAGTGACACATATATATCCATCAGCAGACAATAGAAATTGATTGGCTGGGCCGTATCTGTGCACTATTTCTGGTGTATGACTGGTAGATTAAAACTTGATGTCATGTAATTCTCTTGGCGCCATAACGGGCTATTTGTACACAGTGTCTAATAGCTGCGCATATTTGTAGCAGGAATAGTTCCACGGCCGACGTGTACATTTATCTGACTCTGCTCTCCAACTTGATTTATTTCTCTGATTATCTGCTCCTACACAGTTCTTCTCCTCCCAACACCGTACAGCTAATTAATTAGAGTCCCCTGCAAACTTATGAATCTTGGCTGTATAGTTCTCTGGTCATTCACCTTCTGGTTTTGCCATTGATATTGTTGAGCTCTGAAAGATTTCACCTTATATGAGATGTCACATGTAAACTGATCATTGTCATTTAGCTGTAGCTATCCTGTTAACATCCAGTAGTCAGGCAATCCTCTGGCAGGATACTGCACATTTCAGATGTAATATTTACTGTTAATAATTTGTGATCATGTAGATATTACCCATCATAGTGTTCAAAGGAATTCCAGCTAATTAGTCTGTTATGTTCTGTGACAGAAGCTGAGGGAAGCAGAGTGATATGCCAGCAAAGCTCGCTCAGCGTGATAAAATGAGGTTTATGGTGCGGATCTGCAGTCATTGATGTCTTGAGGTTTTTAAGTAAAGAAGTTTACCAAATGTGCAGATTCCTTTATCCCAGAACAGGGAGAGTCATGTGGATAAAGATTTAGCTTAGCTGGTGTTTCGCCTTTCCCCAAACTGTTGTTTTTCAGCCGCACTGGATGAGTACCTCTATTGAGCACTGCTCCAAATGCAGGAGTTGTTTACACTTGATTGAGAAGCAGATTCCATTAAAACAACTCACGAAACCAGTTATATTTGATAGTCTGAATATTGTTATTGCTTGAGTAAATAGGATAATTATTTATTAGATCTATTTTCATCAATAGGAAAACAAATAGAGATCAATGTTTATTTGGCAATAATTTTCCATTAGTTCATGTCTTATATTATTTTTGTCTATTCAGTCTGTTTATAATGTAGTTAGAGTCTTACTTAATGCATTTATCATGTCCACTTATCCAGCTATAAATCTGTATATATCAAGAGGGCTGGATTCAGAAGCTGTGGAGACACTAAGCTTAAATGCCAAAATGGTGTCCAATTTCAGACATATTTGGAATATTGCTTACAGAATTTGCAATGGCGGCATGATCTCTTCATTCTGCAGGTAAACATTGAAAGTTTCCTTATACATGATATTTTTATTTCAAACATCTGTAACAATGAAAAAATTCTCAAATCAAAGTCCCATGTACAAATAGAGATACAGATACATTATATCTGATGTCATATCCTCAAAGACTCGGGTAGACAAGGGATGGACAAGCCAGTGTGGGTGTGCGAGACAAGGTTCATCTGTCCTGTGAGGAGCCAGGCCGGTGAGTGTGAGTGTGACCTGTGGGTGTGTGAGACAAGGTTCATCTGTCCTGTGAGGAGCCAGGCCGGTGAGTGTGAGTGTGACCTGTGGGTGTGTGAGACAAGGTTCATCTGTCCTGTGAGGAGCCAGGCTGGTGAGTGTTAGTGTGGACCTGTGGGTGTGTGAGATGAGGTCCTGTGAGGAGCAGTTCTCCAGTAGGTGAGGAGCCAGGTTGATGAGTGTGAGTGTGAGCTATGGGTGTGTGGGACGAAGTCCTGTGAGGTGGTGAGGAGCCATACGGTGAGCCAGGAACAATGTATGCAGGATGATTCAGGGAGGGATACGGCCCACATGTTTGATATAGGTGCAATATTGAAGTCATTCACTCCCCGATATTGGCTGTCTCGAAGCTGGCAGCGGAAGTCAGATCTCATCAGGCACAAATAAACCATCACAGTCATGACTGACCCCTAAACTTTAGCCACAAACAAAAGATGCATCTAACTGACCTCCCTGCAAATTATTTACACTTGCAAAATCAGTTAACATTTTCAACTGATTGAAGTTTTGACTTCTTTTAGTTGTTGACGCTTCTTTGGTATCCAACTGGTTGTGTTGTACTCGAAGACGTACTGCACTGACTGTACCTGTGGAGTCGGTGCAGGAACTGGTATATCTCGTACAGGTAGTCTCACAGGTAACGATGACAAGATCTCAATCACATCTTGTCAACCTTAATTTCTAGTTTTATCTTGAGCTAAATACTTTTTGTATAAAACAGAAGTTATCAGTTAGTGTTGTCACTGTGCAGTGATGAATGATAATTTACTTGCAATGAATCACAAAATGACTTGTAGCTTAACTAAGAGTTTGTGAGGTATGGGAGAGAGGTGATGTATGACTAAGAATTGTTAAACAGGACTAAGAATTGTTAAACAGGACTAAGAATTGTTAAATAGGACTAAGAATTGTTAAACAGGGCTAAGAATTGTTAAACAGGGCTAAGAATTGTTAAACAGGACTAAGAATTGTTAAACAGGGCTAAGAATTGTTAAACAGGGCTAAGAATTGTTAAACATGACTAAGAATTGTTAAACAGGACTAAGAATTGTTAAACAGGGCTAAGAATTAGTGAGACTTGGCTAAGGGTTGTTGAGACATGACTAACGGATGATGAGACACTATCCAGAGTTGGTGAGATATTGATAAAGGTTGGTAAAAGATTGCTAAGGTTGGTGAAATGTGGGTGAAAAACAGCTAAGCTTTGGTGAGATATGGCTGAGAGTTTATGAGACATTGCTAAGAATTGGTGAGACTTTTCTAAAAGTTGTTTATACATGATTTCATTTAGTGAGACATTGCTACAGTTTGATGCTACATGGCTAAGATATTATGCGACATGACCAAAGATGTTGGAGGCATGAGATAATATTGGAAATATTTTGCTCATAGTGATTGCCTGATATAGTTTTTGATGAGACCTTGAATTTGTAAAACATGGCTTAGGCCTTTTAAGACATATAAGTGAGACTAAGGATAGACGAAATGATGGGAAGACATGGATGAGAAGTGATAACAACATAGCTAGGTGAGACTTGGCATATGAATGGTGAGACATAACTAAGAAAACCTGAAACCTTTTAGATATACGCAAGAGGTGTTAAGTGAAAATATGAAAAAAAGTTGTCCACACCATTAGTGTGAGGAGAGACATGTGACTATTCATGGGAATTTGATTGTGGGTGCTAGTTGAAGTGAGGGTGAAAGAAAGAAGGGGGACTCTAACTGAGGTAGCTCCAAGTGTCAAGTTGGCATTGCAAGGTGTGATAAAAAGTTTATGATCTTCAACATCAGAGCACTGAAGTATTTTATTGGCAATTAATGGCAATGGTTTGACTTTTGTTTCTTTAGCCTATCTCTGATCAAACATAAATGGTGTTAATTCTCAATTTGAAAGGTTGATGTTCATTAATTAGGAGTCTCGGGGCTGTGAGGTAAATATGAGCTGATGTCCCAAGGGTGTGACTCTGGTTTGTGGCAGGGGAAAACTTGGTTCCGCTTGATGATAAAACAGAAGCCACAAGTAGGCTGGAGAGATACATCTGAAGTCAGCTACATTGTGCAGTGATAGAGGAGAGTCATTAATCACCCAAGTGTCCAGGGAGAATTATGTGACCAAGTCCCTTGTCTCTCCTACACCCTTGTCTCTCACAGAGGAGCAGAGCGTGTGTCTCTCCTGGCCTCCTGCCTCCATCCAACTACTGCCTGCCCGTCCGTCCTACCCTGTAGCTCTCTCTGCAGGCTGCTGGCCCATGTTGTAGAGGGGCTGTGTAGCAGACTGCAGTAGCCTTCTCCCTCGCTAGCTGGCTCCGGCTATTTAATGGCTGGGCTGTACTAGCAGTGGGTGTGTGAGTTAGTGAGTTACTGAGGTGAGACTGGACTGGATGGAGTGTACCCACACAACTTGTGCTTCAAACTCAACTCAAACATTCTCTTGGATCTGAACCTATTTCTTGGAACAACTTCTTTTGATATGGCAGATTATCACTTTGAACAATGGTAAGAGTTTTTGTCTTTCTGTAGTTTTTCAAAACTTTATATAGCTTTGGAAATCTCATGAAAGTTAAGTTTTAACTTTAAAAGTTTTGAATAGAATAAACATTATCATAGTAGTAATAATCTGAGTTTGAAATTTAATTTTTTTTATGAAGGGTATGACAGAAAAGATTTAGGTTGACAATTTGTTTTGAATTGCATGAAGATATTTCAACAAAATGTATACATTTTGTCTTGAATATTGACTTCAAAATTCTCTGGTTGCTAAAAAGATTTATCATGAAACAGATATTTTCTCAAAGTTTGCAACTGTTATTTTTCCCATTTCTAAGAGCTGAATAAATATCAAATATTTGTCTGGTTCAGCGAACATTTAGGAATGAAAAATGGAAATAAACTTACTGTGAGAAAGTTGCAAAATAAACTTTAACTGCTGTCATACTCATCTGGCCACCTTTCCTCTGGTTTATTTATTCAATGTTTTTGTGAAAGTGGGCTTCAATTTAGAGTTTGAAGGAGGTGTAAGTTGATGAGTGTTTGTTCCCGGGATCCTGTTCCCCATTCACCTGTTAGCGAGTTGCTTCAGTCCCCTCTGACAGAGAAACGCCAGTAAGTCAGTCAGGGACACTTTCCTACACTTGAGCACTACTTAGTTATCTGTAGTCAGTTGACACTTTGAGAGTGTATTGTAATACCTTGATATGATAGAAGGTGACTGTATTCACAGCACTCTCAGACAGGTGAGACCATCACAATTTCCATTCACCCCACTCAAGTTCGCTGATAAGGACAAGTAATGCTTAAATGTAAACATTTTAAAACTCAAAACATGTTTTTATAGGCTTTAACAAAATTGTAGTTTTCCTGATACACAAATTTTCAGATGTATTGGATTAATGAGAGTTTATAAAGTTTCAACCCTGGAGATAGAGATACGGCAATATGATTTATAAAAGTTTATGGAACATTTTCAAGAAACTTTAGGGAAACTTTGACAACCAAGGATTTATTTGATGATGACTGTACTATCAAAGACATATCTGAAGCTGAGTTTGGCTACTAAGGGTATGCTGCAGGGTATTTGTGACGACCGAAGAATTGTTTGCAGTATTTTGAACCACAAGAGATATATTTGGGGGAAGGGTTTACTGCCAATACAATTTTGAGGTAATCTGAAATCTCTAACTACCGAGGATATATTTTGGGAAATCTGTTACTACTGAAGATATATTTGGAGAAATCTGTAACTACTAAAGATATATTTGGAGAAATCTGTAACTACCGAGTATATATGTGGTGAAATCTGTTACCAAGGAGAATATATTTGGAGACATTTTTAACTACTGAGGATATATTTTGGGAATCTATAACTACCAAGGATATATTTTTGGGAAATCTGTTACTACTGAAGATATATTTGGGGAAATCTGTAACTACCGAGGATATATTTGGGGAAATCTGTAACTACCGAGGATATTTTTGGGGAAATCTGTAACTACAGAGGATATATTTGGGGAAATCTGTAACTAGCGAGGTTATATTTGGGGAAATCTGTAACTACCAAGGATATATGTGGTATGTATGTATATGTAGATATTTGACTGCAAGGATGTATTTTGGGTTAAGGTTGCATATAAATGTATGTTTGGTGTAAGTTAGCGGGTGATGTTAGCAGGTGACGTTAGCCGGTGATGTTTGACGGTGATGTTAGCCGGTGATGTTAGCCGGTGATGTTTGATGTGATGCACCCTGAATGTGGTTAATCCTGGATCAGAGGAGAGATCAGGTCCCCTTGGTAATCAATAAGACGGGGGACAGTGAAGATCAGCCCCGTAACTAGACACACAGCTATTACACTCACACTATATCAAGATTAAAGCAAACTCCAATGATAATAAGTCTTACAGACAAACACTGGCTTACAGTTAACTTATTGTTGTCAAACTATTTGGGACATGAACATAAAAATTCTGTTGTATAAATTCAAATCTTAAAAATATGAAAACTAACAAAGACAATATTAAATCATTACTAAATAAATCAATATATATGTAAAATGTGGAAAAAAAATTTTATGTATTTACTTTCTATTGATTTTTGAAAGTTTAGTTTTTGATGAATTTATGTTAAACTTTGAGAGTAAGACAAATATTTTTACCAAACACAATTTAAGAATAGTATCCGAGTCCTCCCTTTTGAAATAAATTTCTATTTTAAAAAATTAATTTAATGTTCTTGAATAATCTGAACTTTCATGAAATAGTATAAATGCATAGTTTTGCCTGTTTACGGGATAGTATTTTACTTTTTGGTAATAAATTGTAATATTAAATATATTGGTCTTGGTGAAAAACAAATTTAATTGTATTTGTAGTTAAGGAGTCAAGATATCAATACAATTGGACTTTATAAAGCACAGTATGTGGGGTAAATTTTATGCAATTAGATTCAGCTGTTTTCTCCTCGACATAAAAAGTCTAAAACAACAATAATATGTTTTGAAGACCTAATAATAGGAACAATCCGGGTAATAACAGAAGGTATTTCTTTAACATAAAAAGTTTTATTCATCACTCTAAAGCTTAGGATTTTTAATTTTACATTTTATTTGAATTTCGACTTGGCATACACCCAAGTTAACAGCTAGGGCAACTAAACGGATATTTGATACAGAGTTAATATGGTTGGACACCAAGGATTATTGTCCAAATAGCAGTTATGATTCCCCTCAACTGCTATAAATGGCATACAATATTCTATAATGTCACCGGGATTGAAGGGACTTAATTCCCCGACCAGTTTGTATCAATGTGTGTAGCTGTGTCCCCCCCCCCCCCCCAGTCTGCCACGCCCCCCTATACCACAGAGCTTCTGACCAGACTGAATGGTGAGCAGCCACTGAGCCTTATCTTTATAGCAGAACACAACCTGGTCAAACATTAACCATCAATAAATTATTGTACAAATCATACCATTAACAATTTTTATGCTTTATTTAGCTTTTACTTTTATAGTAGACATCATATCGTTCCATTTCTCAAAAGGCACTAAATGTCCATTTCACCTAAACACATGAGTTGATGCTGAATGAAGTAGAGTGTATGTGAGACTGATCTAGCTATCTGGGGAACTGGATATCGCTGGGAAACAGAAACAATCAAATTTGAAATGTTAAATTGGCAGAACAATTATTGATTTTGGAAAGTATGGACTATAAGTGTTATTTCACAGCAGTGTTGTCAGTCTGGGTAGGTGGTCTGTGGATGTTCTGGGGACCGTACACGTAGAGGACGGGTAGATGAGTGGAGTGTTGTCAGTCTGGTGCGGTGGTCTGTGGATGAGAGGACGGGTAGATGAGTTGACTGTTGTCAGTCTGGTGCGGTGGTCTGTGGATGAGAGGCCGGGTAGATGAGTGGAGTGTTGTCAGTCTAGTGCTGTGGTCTGTGGATGTTCTGGGGACCATACACGTAGAGGACGGGTAGATGAGTGGAGTGTTGTCAGTCTGGTTCTGTGGTCTGTGGATGTTCTGGGGACTGTTGTCAGTCAGGTGCGGTGGTCTGTGGATGAGAGGACGGGTAGATGAGTGGAGTGTTGTCAGTCTGGTGCGGTAGTCTGTGGATGTTCTGGGGACCATACACATAGAGGACGGGTAGATGAGTGGAGTGTTGTCAGTCTGGTGAGGTGGTCTGTGGATGAGAGGACGGGTAGATGAGTTGAGTGTTGTCAGTCTGGTGCTGTGGTCTGTGGATGTTCTGGGGACTGTACACGTAGAGGATGGGTAGATGAGTGGAGTGGAGAGGACGGGTAGATGAGTTGAGTGTTTATCAATCGGGTGGACAGATCCGGTTAGTGCAGGCCGCTCAGAGCGAGAGTCTAGTGTAGGGAACACTCCTCCCACAATAACGGTGGAGCTGCTTCTCAAGGACTATAACATTTAACAGCTTCTGAAGAGAGTGGTCCCTATAAAGATCAGCAGTAAAGATTATTGAAATTTGCTCTCACTCCGTTTGGATACTAATTAACCTAGTTCCAACAATATAATATATTCTGTACAAATGGGAAAACAACAGCTCAACAGTTTTTAAACTCCATAATTGTGTTCTTGTTTATTTCAACTGTTGACAATTTGAGCTTTAGTTCATATTGACTGCCAGTTTTGAAAATGAATATTCATATAAAACTTTAAAGAACTGTCACTTAGTGTTTGTCATGATTAATTATAGGTTATGTAAGGCAGTGAGTGAATTGATTTGGTAAGGAAACTGTTATTTGTGAGAGTAGAGAGACATTAGGAGACATCGGGCTGGCAAGAGACACACAGGATGTAAGTGTGCCACCGGGTTGCCCTGCTAGTGGATGCTCTCTCACATAAAGAGAGCAAGTATGGTAATTATGTCATGTATGAATAATTCCGCCTCATTAATATGGTATGTAATTGATGCCAACTTAGCATTCTGTTCCACTGAGGAAGGTTTGGGGCTGTTAGAAACCTGTGAATATTGCATTGTGGCATTTCATTGTGGCTGTCCGGTGCACTCCACAGGGGCACGCTGTGTGCTCCACGCATTTACATGTGCAAGATTCACATTGTCCGCTCTGTACATGCATGCATGTGTATGCCAGCATTATGTTTTTGTCATGTTCTTTTATATCGCTCCTCCAGTGATGGTATTGGCAAGTCATATGAAAGTGATCGCACAGATCTATCATAAAGAGTTCAAGCTGATATGTAAGTTTCTGTGTATTCTGGGTTTGTTATATAAGTGTCTAGAGCTCTCTACAGCGAGTGTTGCATGCAGTGTTGTGAGTGGGGACAGACAACAGCTGAGGGGTGGTATGTGTCCCTGGTTGCCCCGACCCCCACTACGGTTACATCCTCTATTTGTTTGGTAACAGAAGCATAGATCCACATTCTGCACTTCTCTACCTCCACCACTCTATCAGTCTCTCTATCTCTCTTTCACTCAATTTATCTTTTCTTGTCTCTCTATTCACATATTTCTTTTCTCTGTTTCTCCTTATTTCTGATGAGTATATTTTTTTTTCCTCCAAAACTTTTCACTGTTCTGACAAATATATCAAAGTTTTCATTAATGAAATATCAAAGTCTTATTCAAGAAATTAAATGCTTAAGAGTTATCATACAAAAATTATTCAGGTCATGTATGTGAAATGCAAAATACTGATTGTATATAGGTTTCAAGTCTAACTGACATATATTTATTAAAAATATATGGGCCATCCATATAGGCCACGTTAATACTGTGATGAAGTGTTTCTAGACAGAGGTTCATCACCGTGAGTATAAGTACCTATAGTGTTCACACACGTCTCCGCCATTACAAGGTGATGTATTCTAGCTACCTCTAATGTGTGCGTGGATGACCCCATGTCACAATACTAAAGATTTTATTGTTTCAAGATGAAATAAAGAAAGAGTTTTACATGTCTAGGGTATAGGGTGACAGTCTCCATACATCAGCCTCAGTTCATGTGGAAAATTATCCCTGAAGCTGGGGAGGATGAGCGGTACGTACTCCGGTCTGTAGCTGACTTCTCCTCTCATCTGAGGGAAACATATCTGCTTAACTTCATTCCGACTATTTGAAGGTCTATGCCTTTTATTACTTTGGAAATTACTTTTGAACAATCTCAACTTTATGCGGGAGACAAGCCCTTTGAAACTATAGGCTATATCTCATTTCAACATTCTTAACTCACCATGACCATTTTGTTCGTTGGTTGTGAAAGAGGGCATTAATAAGTAATAAAAAATATAAGATTTAAAAAACAATAATATTTTGATTTGATGTGAATTCAAATTCATAAGATGTACTCGAAAGAAGCCTTGGGACAATATTTAGTAAATATGAACAAACAATTTGATTAACATCTAAAGTTAAAATTGTCCTATTGATGAATATTCCTTGTATCTGAATAAATCATAAAACTTAATATTTTGGAAGGCAGGCAAATATAACCTGTGTGGCATTATAAAGTTTATGAGAAATGATATATATAAATGTTTTGTAGTTGTAAGATGTTCACCGGTTACATGGGAAGTTGTCTGTTCATTGTGTAGAGGTGGATACAGCCCATGTTTATTTCAATACTGGGCTGTTTATGTTGAAGGGACCCTATCCGAGGAAGTTTACACAAACCATTGGTTACAGCGATGGTACAGAGCAGGAATGGGCTATGAGGGAATATAGCACACATCTGAGACTGTTTTGTGAGGAGGAACTGTATATACACATGTACTGGGCTGGAGGTTAATTGCAAATTTGATTAAGCCTATGGTCTGCACTTTGTTATTTATATATAGCTTTGACTGCCGCTGATCGAGAACATATGCTGTTTTCATATTCATACTAAAACACCCACATTGCTACCCAAGGGGCTTATATTATTATGTTGTTGAGGCATTTGAAATATGATATTTTGCACATGTTCCCATTCCTATTGTACAGAGCGGTAAAGGAACTACTTACGAAATTAGATAAATCTATGTTCTGACATTTGAATGGATATTGTTAACTTTGTAAGTTATGTGGTTAGGATTGTGGGGAATGCTAACACAAGGGTGTGTTGTATTGTGGGGCTTGATGAAGCGGTGATGGCTACCTCATTGGGGCACGGGGCAGTGGAATGAGGTCAACAAGCCAGTGTCCACTTCGTGAAGGTCTGTCTGTTGAAATACCCCTGTAGTTGCACCTGTACATCTCCATGTAATAGCCTGTGGTCCTCTCTACGGTGCATCAGAACAGTGTTCCTCCCCTCACCCCTACCTGCCGCTAACCTCCTCTCCTCTCAATATCTGTCACACGAACATAGCGTCTGACAGACGATGGAAGGAAAGACACTGAAAGCTGAGTTAAAGTGGAGTGGCCACCTTGTCTCTGTGAGTGTAGACCAATCTGACCTGTGGGCATGGTTTGGTCAGCAGGCTGGTCATCCATCACACTGACCAGGAGCTGCTTGTTGACCATGTCCCTCTGTCAGTCTGTCTGATAGCAAACCATCCTCACAGCCAGCAAGACCAACACGACACAAACCAGTCCCAAGGGAGCAGCAGATAAACCCTTTGAGAAGTGCCAACACCTCTCTGTTTGATAATCCTTCAGTTGTCTAATCTTATCCAGACACAAGAGAAAGCCCAAGAGGCTATTAACTCATTAACCTTCACTTTAACTAATGACATTAATGGTTGACATGTAAGTGATTTTCAAGTTGGTACCCTGGAGATTATTGCACATTAGAGCCCTTCCATCACTGCCTTGCTATCCCCATGTCTGCTTATCTGAGGCTATTCAAAGCCACCTCCTTACCTTTGTTTATGCTATTTCTAAGGCCAATCAATTTTGTATTCAACACAGAGAACTTGAATTGATTATAAATGTATTATCCCATTAAGATGTTGTTTGTTTACTTCCAGGCCGAACCTGCTGGATGCCACGGATGTAATCCTGCCGGGTAAGTGCCTCGTTCATTAATACTCTGTGTGTCCGTCCCTCCGTCCGTCCGTCCCTCCGTCAGTCCCTCCGTCAGTCCTCTTCTTGAGGCTGAACTCATCTCTAACAGATAACTATGGTGACCAAACAGTAAACATGTTGCACACAATTTGTTTTTATGTTTTTGTGATTCCTTATAAGCAACCTAATATGGTAGATGCACATCTTAAATAAAAGAATTGTGGAGAATCTGGGAGAATGTGGCAGGTATTTCCATTAGCAAAATCTGATTGTGTGTGTCAGAGTCAGAATTTAATAGATTAGAGAATATTCCTGGAATAAGTGAGATGTAGAGGGAGTTGTATGGATGTAGCCGGGGAGTGAGGCTGACAGACGGGATGTGATGTGCAGGAGATAGCAGCAAGTGAGCAACTCAGACAGTCTCCTCTCCCTAGGAGGGACGGAGGGACGGAGGGAGGGACGGAGGGAGGGAGTAGACCCAGTAATAGAGCTGTCTCTACCCCAGAGAAAACACTTGTATCACACTTGAGACTTGTAGCTAGCCGTCCTGCAACATGGTAAGAGCCTCTTAAACCATACTGCGCCAATTATTACGGACAGTTATAGATATTGAATGTTTAAAGTGATACAGAGAAAAATTTTAGGAGTTTTGATATTGTTGTCAAGTTGATTTAATGAGCCGTGTGGTTTGTGGGTGCTACTTGAGAATGAAGACCGACTGTACCTCCCTGTGTGTCAACCTGTACCATGTAGGCTGTGTGATGAACCCAGCCTCTCAGACCTCCCTCCTTCTCTCTTCTCTCTCATCCCATCAAAGGGGACAGGGTGAAGCGGTGACTGAAGAAGATCACAACCATTTCCACTGAACGGTGTTTGACACATTGCTCTACTTACTCAATGCCCTTCAGAGAAACTGCTTTAATGGACAGTACTTGCATGCGTTACAGTCAGCAGATTGTATATGAGAGGTTTACTTGAAGGGATGTAAGCATGAGGTGCATGTAGGAGTAGAGACTGAGACAGAGCCTGATGGATGGGCCATCTCACTCATACTCCACACAACCACAAACGCTAAGCACTTTTTAATGTTTCACAAGTAATTACATCAGAAAAACTCAAAGAGATTCTAGAAAATCTCCAGATTGCAAAGTAAGTGAGAAATAATAAATCTGCTTGTGACTGTACAAGTTGTTTACTGTACCATATGTATTCATTATTGAATAGAAATTCTATAAGTTTATATAAGTGTAAGTGAAAATGTTGCTGTAGTGGATGCTTTGTGTGCTGTTATTCAGACTGTAACAGTGCCGGGTGTGGAGGGGAGGGGGGCTGTATAGGAAGGGGCTGACTGTTTGAAGAGGGACAGTGTGTGGGAAGCCTTCCCTCAGATCTCTTCCTAATACTCAAATCAACACAGTCCTTTGAGCTTACACACCATTTAATCAAACCAATTTTCTTCCCATCACACAAATGGAACATTTACAAACCTTTCTCTGATCTTTCTGGAAGTGCTACAAAGACACAAACTTATCAATAGAGTGTAAATCTTTCTCACGCATTAACAATGACAGAAAAGGCTTAAGGTATGAAGATGACTTTATTTGCTGTGGAAATTGTGTATGTGTTGAGAAGGACATGTTTGCTGTCTAGCAGAGGGAAGGGAGCGGGGTGCAGACAGATATTGGGTAGGCTGGTCCGCACATCCCCACACATCCCCATTGTGTACCCGCACTCTTCACACATCACAGCACACTCCCTTCTTTCACAGTTCCAGCACCCAAACAAGCTGTATTTACTGTACAGATGAACACTGAGGGGCAGCATTGTACCCCTTCATGGCCTCCAGAAGCAACAGGCTTTCAACCATGTGTTGACATTGTTCGCAAGAAATACTCCTCAAAGTAGAGTAAATTATAACTGTGTGAACATCTTGGCTAAGTAAACAGTTTCTTGCCAACTTAATAACATAATTCTATTTGTATTCTATGTATTCTGCTTTGTGTGTGGGGCTAGTATGGGAGGTGTGGTGTGTGTATAAGAACGAGTAGTGTAGGTAGTCCGTGGTAGCGGGTCCGTGTTAAATGGGCAGGTCTATCGCGAGTGACACAGGTATGTGTGTTTATGTAGTGCTACCTGGTCAAAGTGTTACCTGCAGTTTATTGCCCACAACTCAGCCAACTCCTACAGACACCTGTAAACACTTACAACCCTGCTGGAATTCCTGTCCCGTAATGAATTGCTCTTCTTCAAGTTGAGGCCGATTCTTGTTAGCAGGTGTAATTGATTCCCACCATTTGGATGCCAGTTCTGGCATAACTCGCAAACTTTAGCATATTTTACACAGAAGTGCCAGCCAGTTAAGATCAAACAATATATCATGATTAAGGATAAAGTTCCTTGTGACACATTTCACAAGTTTCACTTTACTTCATCTTGTTGTATTTTAGAAAACCTACAAATATCTATGGAATTTTCTCAAAACATCTTGATAATTTGGGCATTATATGTCAGTTGACACACACTGTTTGGATGAAATTAGTATATGACTAAAACTAATGATGCATATACAAATTAAATGCAAAAAATTTAATTCACAATAATTTCATACTTATTTCTAACTGTTTATTTACTTTTGAAAATAGTATGCTGACTTTTATCCTGAAAATTTACAAAGCATTTCTATGATTTCTTTTTATGAAATCTAGGCAGAAGAATGAGACACACTATAATGGCATTAACATATGATTTGAATTGGGGGAGATGATAAGGAAATGTTGATTTCCTACTGAGAAGCATAGCTTTCAGCTGTCACTACACCAGCCACAAAAACTCTCTGACAGGGCGCGCAGCTGCCAGCCAGCGCCATCTACACCAGCCTCTCCATCTTCCTTTAGGCAGGGGAGATAATCACATGTGACATAATCCAGACTGTGATCCAGTAATCTTTCCTTGAAGACCTATATACACTTGCTGCCGTTATATCATTGGGTAATGAGAGAAAGAAAAATACAACTGCGTCAAACTATTTGTGACACTGCATCATTCTGCTGCCATGGTTTAGAAGAAGTGCATGAGATGTCAGTCTGTCTGTCTGTCTGTCTGCCAGTCTAACAGTAAGCTAAAGCAGCACCCATGGTGCACGAGTGGTTGGATGACAGCAACTACAATACAAATGCAGAAGGGTTGTAGGGGGAGATAGCAGGGTGTGTGGTTTGATGGCAGGTAGGTGGGGAGGTAGCAGGGTGTGTGGTTTGATGGCAGATAGGTGGGGAGGTAGCAGGGTGTGTGGTTTGATGGCAGGTAGGTGGGGAGGTAGCAGGGTGTGTGGTTTGATGGCAGATAGGTGGGGAGGTAGCAGGGTGTGTGGTTTGATGGCAGGTAGGTGGGGAGGTAGCAGGGTGTGTGGTTTGATGGCAGATAGGTGGGGAGGTAGCAGGGTGTGTGGTTTGAAGGCAGATAGGTGGGGAGGAGGCAGGGTGTGTGGTTTGATGGCAGATAGGTGGGGAGGTAGCAGGGTGTGTGGTTTGATGGCAGATAGGTGGGGAGGTAGCAGGGTGTGTGGTTTGATGGCAGATAGGTGGGGAGGTAGCAGGGTGTGTGGTTTGATGGCAGATAGGTGGGGAGGTAGCAGGGTGTGTGGTTTGATGGCAGATAGGTGGGGAGGTAGCAGGGTGTGTGGTTTGATGGCAGGTAGGTGGGGAGGTAGCAGGGTGTGTGGTTTGATGGCAGATAGGTGGGGAGGTAGCAGGGTGTGTGGTTTGATGGCAGATAGGTGGGGAGGTAGCAGGGTGTGTGGTTTGATGGCAGATAGAAGGGGAGGTAGCAGGGTGTGTGGTTTGATGGCAGATAGGTGGGGAGGTAGCAGGGTGTGTGGTTTGATGGCAGATAGGTGGGGAGGAGGCAGGGTGTGTGGTTTGATGGCAGGTGGAGGTAGCAGGGTGTGTGGTTTGATGGCAGATAGGTGGGGAGAGTGGGGAGGTAGCAGGGTATGTGGTTTGATGGCAGGTAGGTGGGGAGGTAGCAGGGTGTGTGGTTTGATGGCAGAAAGGTGGAATGTGGAATAATGAATCGCTGCACCTGAAATGCATAGCGGTCTCTGATTGGAGAAACTTTTAACCAAATACTGCAAGGCTTAAATCAGTCAGTTATTGAGACTGGTAAGAGTTGAAAGTTGAAAGGTGGTGGGGTAATGTGGTAAAGGAACTGTTGATGGCTGGGTAGATAGTGGGGTAATGTGGTAAAGGAACTGTTGATGGCAGGGTAGATAGTGGGGTAATGTGGTAAAGGAACTGTTGATGGCTGGGTAGATAGTGGGGTAATGTCGTAAAGGAACTGTTGATGGCAGGGTAGATAGTGGGGTAATGTGGTAAAGGAAGCATGAACTGCTGTTGGTTGTGTGGTAAGTTGATAGACAAATGTTACTGAGGGCTATGTGTGGACTGGACATCTATTAGTTCAGGATGGAGTTGAGAGGAAGTCGAGATTATACATACATGTATTGATCAACTGTGGCATCTATTGTAATGGTCAATCCTGCACAATCCATCAATTGTCAGTACCATCAAACTATAGATAAACTGCACACACAATACATTCTTTCAACCTTTTGATCTGAAATGTAAAAGCTTTTAATGATATGGGATATTTTAGTCAGTATATTGTATATAAAGACATGAGAGCTGCACTCTGTGTAATACAAACAGTGTAATCTGTGTATGAGATAAGATATGGCGGGCAACTCGCTGCTTCTGATTGGGCTAGTAGTGTAAACATGCACTGAGATCCTGTTTAATTATGATGTCATCTGTAAACATGAGCTGATAATCCAGTCAGTGGATATGGCCGACAGTGGAGCACAAGCTTGACAATCCTAATGGATAAGATCCGAGGCTAATTACCCAATATGCTGCAGAAACATGGCCAATAAGCTTTTCCTTTCAGCTTTCAGTTTGTTGGTGGAGTGAGTACTTTCCTGTACACGAAGGCAAGTGTCAGTGTGGCATGATAGTCACAAGAGTGCTTTTGCTGATAGGTCTGCTAAACTCTGCAAATAGGTATCTAGCATGTGTCCACTGAGAGCAAAATAGCTGCCTCTTAGAATGAAGTTTTAAAAATGTTATAAAGAGTGCCATGATTCAGATACACCAGATGTTATTTATAAAAGCAAATGAACAAAGAAGGAGATTAATGTAATTGATGGGTTTTGAATAAAGAGTAAGCATAAGAAGAAGCTGAGTGAGAGAGCTGGGAGGAGAAGCATGTTGAGACCAGGGGGCCGGCACCTCGGTGCCTCCTTTCTCCTCCCTGTCCCCCCTGCTGGGCGCCAACTACCCCCCTTCATTACTTGCAATGCCCGTCAATCAGCCCACACCAACTCTAAACTCATGTCCTCCCACTTTTCTAAGGATGCAATCAATGTGCTGCGACATTGAGAAGTGCTTCGGTGATTTGATACCCTGACAGATTTAGTTATTCCTGCATATGGGTGTTTGTCAAGTTTCTTGAAAAAAACGGTGTTATTGTCCCGGAAGATCTAGACCAGGATACTTGTGTCTCCCACCTGCGCTGCTGCTCTGTGTATCCACTATGGGAGACCATGCTGATGTCACGGCAGTGGACGGTGACGACATGCACTCTCCTACAGGAGCACGCTATATGCGGCTCTTCTTCTCCCCTGACACAAGACAAGGTGTGTTCTTCTCCATAGTTGTCCAGATAACTCTGTACTCCTTCCACCAACAAACTGAAAGCTGGGAGGGAATGATTATTGGCAATTCTCTTTGCAGCATATTAGGCAATTAGCCTCTGATCTGATCCATTAAGACTGTCAAGCTTGTGCTCCACTCTTTGCGATATTTATAATGGCTTGTTCATTGAGGCACATTCATCACTATTCTCAGGAGATGTTTTTGATGTTTCATTGTAGGTTTTGACACAATGTTGATTCAGAAGGTATAGTTTTTTATCATCCTCTTGACTCTCAAAGATTTTAATTTTTGATACCAAATTGTTTTTCTTCTGATAGCCTCAAGATCCCAAGCTATTAGAGTTCAACATGTTATGGGAATTGATAAGGGAATGGCTGTTCAGGACAAGGCTGGCTGAATAAATATTTGTCTCTGTTGGTATAAATAGGACTGAATACTTATATGAAGCTAATGAGGCTTATGCAAGGGAGGAACATGGAAATGCAGCTCGGTGTGCACCGTCCAACACCGTGTGATGTCTCTCAGCTGGAGCAGCACCGTCGGCCTTATGTATATCACACGATGTATTTCCGCCCAACTTAATCAAAATGGCAAATTACTTTCCAAATTCAACAACTTAATATAACATAATTAAGGGGAAAAAAACTTAAATGAACATCCTTAGTTACACATGATTTTCTTCTCAAACTCAATATGATAGTTTTTATGAAACTCTCTTACTCAATCTCATAGATTTTTAGGATAAAAAGCCTTAATTTGATGTGATATGGCTGGCATCAGTTTCGGGGTCACCGGAGCACATTTCATCTAGTTTAGTGTTTTTCAGGGATAGGAGTACTGCGTGTTGAGAGGAATTCTCTCTCCCTCTCTCCCTCCAGCGCCCCTCAAGTCTGTGCTGGCACGAGCCTGATGTAAACCTTTCTTGTGGACTAACTCAACAACTTCAATGTTCAGAAATTTCAGAATTGACAGATATCACTTTTATTGATTTCATAACTGAGGGAGGATTTAGCAAGTGTATGAGATTGCTTGTGAAGTCTGTGAGCATGTGCTACATGACCATGAGTCACTTGATCTCTCACACCGCGCTTGTCCACTGAATACCAGCCCTCCTGAAGCAAATCCAACAGCAAACCACTTTAAGCCCATAGATACCTCATGTGCAAGAGATAATTTGAGCAAACACCATAGACATGACTATATACAATAGAAGCGAGGAGGCAATCAGGGAATGGACGTCAGGGTGCTGGGGTTGTCAGCAGATCTAGAGACCAGCAGGTAGAGTGAGACACATCCAGGGCGAGATAACGCAGTGTTTAGAGTGTTCGGTTTTCGATCAAAATGTTCGGGGTTCGACAACTTTGTGTACTGTCGAGAACAGTTCTATTTTCAGTAAGGTTTGGGTGCAATGCTACACTGAATTTCGGCACAGTACCACCCATGGTTCACTAGTTCCAGCCGATGCTCGCAGGTTTCATCGTAATGCATAGCCACCATGGTGTTGCAGGCTTTCTCCCTGCAATAATACTAGCAGCCGTGATATAAGTGAAATGTTCTTGAAAGTGTTATTAAACCCCAACTTATCTCACCTCTACACGCAGACATGCACACACTGATAATATATCTATATGCAAATTGTCTTCAAATTATATATACCCCCGGTAATTACACTTTCACATGTAACATGAAGATATCGGTTTTTCTAATATAACCGTTATTCTGGACAATGTGAAAAGGAAGAATTATCTTAGGTAAGTTGAATTTGAATTGTTATGTATAGTTGATAAATAGTTTACAGTTAATATGTGATGGAATGAACTTAATGTAACTTAAAACTACAACTACCATCAGTATTTTAGTGAATTCTTTCACATATAAATGGCAGCTGATCTCTTGCAATTCTACCCTTGTTGTGAATATATGACTTGTCCAAAAATCCATTATCACAGGGTATTGTATTGAGTAAACTTAAATCCCTCTTTTCATTTGAAGTAACATTTTAGCTGTTTGTGGCTGTATCACATATCAAGATAAATGTAGCACCTGGCTGGAGAAGTGACAATTAAGGCCAGGTATTTGGGGCCGGGCGACAATCCTTACCTGTGATACATGGCTTATCTGTCACCTGTACTCTTTATTCACTATATCAAAATTAGGAGGAAATAGGAGGGGAAAAGTGGGATCTTCTAGTCACCACTTTTAGTGTTTTAACCTAGTATTATATCTTCTAGTGTTCTGTGTAAGTCGAGACGAGTGATGCGAAATAAATGGGTTGGATGGCAAGGCTTGCTTGGAAACAATCTGGGAGAACGTCACCTGAGGCTGGGCGACCATTCAATCCAGTCCTGAGTTATGTCCTAGGATACTTTATAGTCAACTGAAACCCGGCTGGTAGTATGGAAGCCCACCTTCAGCAGACAGATGTTCAAATTTGCTAGCTATGTTTATGTGCTTTAGTGCTCAGGAGAGGAAATTAACACAAAAGCTGAAGCAGTAAAGCAGGTAGAAGTGGGTAATGGTGACAGTGCTGACAATGAGTTGACTCACACTGCTGGTCCTGCTCAGACTGGTTGCCTCCCAGTCTCTCCACACCCAACACTGCCTCCCAGTCTCTCCACACCCAACACTGCCTCCCGGTCTTTCCACACCCAACTCTGTCTCCCAGTCTCTCCACACCCAACACTGTCTCCCAGTCTCTCCACACCCAACACTGTCTCCCAGTCTCTCCACACCCAACACTGTCTTCCAGTCGCCACATCAACACTGTCTCCCAGTCTCTCCACACCCAACACTGTCTTCCAGTCGCCACATCAACACTGTCTCCCAGTCTCTCCACACCCAACACTGCCTCCCAGTCTCTCCACACCCGACACTGCCTCCCAGTCTCTCGACACCCAACACTGTTTCTCGGTCTCTCCACACCCAACACTGTCTCCCGGTCTCTCCACACCCAACACTGCCTCCCAGTCTCTCCACACCCGACACTGCCTCCCAGTCTTTCCACACCCAACACTGTTTCCCGGTCTCTCCACACCCAACACTGTCTCCCGGTCTCTCCACACCCGACACTGCCTCCCAGTCTCTCCTAACCCAACACTGCCTCTCAGTCTCTCCACACCAAACACTGTGTCCCGGTCTCTCCACACCCAACACTGCCTCCCAGTCTCTCCACACCCAACACTGCCTTCCAGTCTCTCCACACAGAATCTTTACGGTAAAGGAGTACTCTTGAGCTGAACAGACTGACAGGGTTCTATAATTGTCAGCTGCATCAATCAGACATGCGGGAATATTCACTCTCATCTGAACATCCTCCACCCCTTCTCTACATTCAAGCTTTGTTTGTACAGTTGGGAATGATTTCCTATCATTCCTTGAAATTAAACCCTATCTGACCTATGATTAAACTTTTATTCCTCTAAATTCAAGTGCACTTTGGATGATATTTGAACTTATTTTGCACTCTGCTTAATTTGAAAGTAAGAACATTTTGAAATCATACACTTTGCTATTAAACAAAAGTTAATAGAGAAGGTTTCATTGATACATTGTTAAAACTCAAAACAAAGAGATCAGTCCTAAAGACTAGTTAGCAGTGCATGAGCACAAGCTGTGATGAATGCTATCACTGGGAGGAGTATATTCTGTATATCCTGAGATTGGGCTGATTGATGTGGTAAGTGAACCGGTTGAGGCAGCTCTATAGACAGGTGCCCTGCAGTGCTGGAGTATCAGAATTTATCAGTCCCCGCTAGATCTTACTCTCATATCTGATGTGGGCAGGTGAGTGATGACCACACGTTCTTCTCATACCATCTCTCCCTCCCTCTGTCACTCCCTCCCTCCCTCCCTCCCTCTGTCACTCCCTCCCTCCCTCAAGCTCCCACAATTTACTGGTCTTACAATAGATATTAAAACACAAACTGACAATGTGTCTGCAAAATTGTGTGACAGTTTTTCTCAGATAATCTCTTATCCGAGACCTGCTCACCGTGGAGGAATCACAGCAACTGATAGTGTATCAATACATCGTCTTCTTCAAATCCATAAATTTTATTGAAACAAGTTTAAATTGTTCAGTTTTAACAAACATGTTAAAGATCTCTTGTTTGCGCATAATCTTTCCTTTTCCTGAAGCACTTAGACGTATAACAATTGTTAAGTCATAATTTGTCCTGTAACTTCTCTCGGTGGAAACCATGTTTAATTGAATTGTGTGTGCGTAATAGTGACAAATGTTGGGTATGATCGGCGCTAGAAGCCATGTACAAGACAAACAGACTGCCTGCTTTCACCTTTGGTTGCCTGAAATCACCAATCTTTGCAATTGGCAGATAAAAGGGAATTACAACTTGGTATCATTGTCCTGCATCTGCCCTCTCTGACACTGCCCATTGATCAGCATGGTGAAATTAACTTGGCCCTGCTACGGAACGAATTAAGAGAGTCAGTGAATACGGCTTGGCGCCACATCATAGAAGCCTGTGCAAGACAAATTAAAACTGTTCACCCCCATTGTAATTAGATCTGGATCACAGTGTTCTTGTCTGCCTATCACAGATCCGTGTGTCAATCACTGCAGTACACACACGCAGATCTGACTTCATTTTGACAGAATGTACATGTTACCATCCATACAGTGGACATAGAAAAGCCAATGTTATCAATATGTGCACAGTTGTCATGTGATAGTATACATAGATTTTTTATCTATCAAACACTTTGGTCATAATGAACAATCATGGATAAACAAAGAGTTTAGACTATTTTTACTAGGTCAATGTCCCCTGATGCTGGATACTATGCTGTGTGTATGTGTCAGACGAAGCTAGTCCAGTGCAACATTAAGAACAACACTCTGTACTGTCAAGAATGGTCCAAGCTGACCTTTCCATGTCCACTGACTGACCACCCAGTGACCATGTATTATTATTATAACCACCTAGACTCCAAACATTCAGGGCAATACCGCTCATGAACTGCTTGTTCTGGAGGTCATCCAGGGCCGTGTTCAAGATAGGTTTCAAAGTAATCGCTCAATGAGATATTACTTTTAAACCTCTCTTGAACGCGATTGCTCAATGTAGCGTTACATAGCAAGGTGAGCAAAATTCGAGGAATTTGTTCTGTGTCCTTCAAGAGAAAAGAAGCGCTCATTGAGCGCTACATTGAGCTATCAATGAGCGCTACGAAGCGCTTCATTTTGTTGAACCGCCGGATGGTTCTACTTCACTGGATAGCCACACTGTTGTTGCAGGCCTTCTTCCTAAAAACATTTGAGGCAATGCAATATCACTGAGATTGTTATTTAAGCACTATTACCTCACCATAATAGGTATGTAGGTAGATAACTGGACATGTGCATCCTTGGCAAGTTGTCACCGCAGGAGGTGAGAACCTCAGACTATAACTCACCAGGACATGTATAACGGTTATACATATATAACTTACCGGTATTATATAACTATAATTATACTATAACCCTTTACAAAAATCTTAGTAAGTTATTTGCCACATATCCTATATTAGCCAAAGAAGACAATCTTATTATATTATTATTATATATTATTATAAATCATGATAGAGAGAGCACAATCTAAATCAAGTACCAATCAAATGAACATGTCTCTGAAAACCTGAAGATCTGTTTTTTCCTGGCATTTGAACTCTGCTTTGGCCCGACATGCTGGCCCATTAGTGGCGGCATTCACGGCGTGTGTTTGTCAGCTTGATACATTTGTAAGGCGGGGGAACACACCATGGTGTGCTAAGAAAACCTCCAACAACCGGAAAAGTTCAACACATCCAGCACCTGCCTGGTATTTCATTTAATTGGCAGGAACTTTTGTACATATAAATATATATATATCAATAAACAAAAACTGGTGCTAAATGTCAGTGCAGAGTCTTCCCTGTCTGATTCTGTTCAGTCCTGGAGCCCACATTGAGTCCCAACCTTCAGTAGTATCCATGTATACACTGCATGACAAACACCAATTAGATATTGATACCAGCTCTACATCTAACTCCTGGTTAGAATCAGATATTTAGTCTGTGTCGCCTCTCATATTTCTGGATCAAGTCTTAGTGTTTACTTGAAGTACCAGGGTCATCATAGTTATTTCATGACTTTAATAAATGTAGTGGTTTGAAATAAAGACAAAACATTAGAAACATTGTAATGGGTTCAACTATTACACAAATCTATAATGATTTAGTTTATACATATATAAAAGAACAATATATGTAGTGTCCTTTTTGTGAAGTGTTCATGTTGATTCTTGTGTTTCAGGTGAGAAGTATGTGCGGCTGGATTTTGAAATGCGCAATGTGACCAAGTACAAGGGACAATCTGTAAGGCTGCGCTGTGAGATCACCGGCTATCCTATACCCAAGTATGAGTGGTTCCGCAACGACGCCCTGATCAAAGACGAGGATGACAAGGAACACTTCAACGTGCGGCGCACCGCATGGGGATCTCGGTATGTCCTTCTCTCACCTTATGGTCCTGGTTCATACACGTAGTTGAGAAGCTCTACTGGTAGGTCTGGAGACAGGGCTGAATACTTCAACCAATTGGTTTGCTCAGGCTCATGAGATCTGTCCAGATGGAGTGATAGATTGCCGCAACCAGACCGCCAGAGTCACATCAAACTCCATAAACAGGGCTAAAAGCACATTAATTTTATGATTTGTATATATGTCTTACAGAAAGCTAGTCATGAATTTAACCCTTAACATGCGGGCGACGGAATAATCCGGGCGGGCTATAAGCGATTCGTAGGTACTCCAGTACGGATCCCGGATCGCTTACTTAGAAGAATTCACGCCTGTCTATGTACTGGGCTAGCCTCCATACCGGGTCCCGAGTCGATTGTTTCCGCGACTCGCTGCATGAGAATGGCTGTATTTATGCCTCGCAGCCCGCAATGAGAATAAAACTTTCTTCAGTGTCTGGTCAGAACGTCCAGCAAAATTCACACCAATTTGCGTGTGCATTGTTGACCCGTAACGCATCGATAATTAGCTTTACAAAAGGCCAATTTTGTCCTGCTTCGCTCCGATGGCTACACTGCCCGGCGGCTAATTAGCACCTAAGTGTCTGCACTGCCCCGGGGTGAGATAGGCCCGTACAGGCTTATCTGTCTCGCATCCCGCCACATGGGCAGATAGCCTATGCTTATCTGTCTCGCATCTCGCCACATGGGCAGATAGCTTCTAATTACGGGAAGATATTGCGATAAGCTACCTTTCTCTCGCACTTCGTATCATATGAACCAATTGGTTGTTTTCATTTTTTTTATACCAAAATAAAGAGGAAAGAATGGCCTTTATTCCCATATAAAAATCGCAATTGCGCTAACATAACTGAAAATACAGCAATCGCACAGAGATAGCCGACTTTCGCACTTTTGAATTTTGATACATGTGGCGCATTTACCCCAACATGCCTCGGCGCTCTATTTCTAAGAAACTACTTGGGATATTTTCATAATTTTTTTATCAGTATATAGATAAAAGAATTGTCTTCAATTCCATATAAAATACGTGTATTTTCGGCAATAACTTTTGATGCGCCAGGTGTCGCGCAGAAGGTGATATTCGGCTTTGAATAAGTGGCGCTCTTAGCATATACCATCATTACGGGCTTTATAACTTGTGAACCGCAAGTCCGATTTTTATAATTTTTACATCATTGTAAAGAGAAAAACATTGTCTTCAATTCCATGTATAATGCGCATGTTTTCGGGAAGAACTCTGCATGCGCAAAGCGCCGCGCCAAAAGGTATAATTTTCGCACTTCATAACTTTTGAACCGCAAGTCCGATTTTTATAATTTTTACATCATTGTAAAGAGAAAAACATTGTCTTTAATTCCAGATATAATGCGCATGTTTTTGGGAAGAACTATGCATGCGCGAAGAGCCGCAATATTGATGTACGCATAAGTGAAGAAGTATGATAATATATAACTAAAATACTGTTCTTTTGATACGCAAATATAGAGCTTTATAAACGATGAACAACTGTCATGACGGAATTTTGTTTCCAGTTTTGGAAAAAAAATTATAACATAAAAGTGAAAATATATTTGAGTACGGGACCAGCCGCTCGGGGAAAAGCCTTTTCGTGGGAATATTTTCTCAGGAAAATATTTCACTTTTCGGAGTTTCTAAAAATGCGTGAACATTTTTGTTACTGATGCCATTTGCGAAAGGTTTTTATTTCTAAAATTCAAATGCGAGGGCGCACCTTTCCAAACCATTTGAATTGAATTTATTATTTTATCTTTTACATTATTGAATAAAAGACGTTTCATTCAATAAGATTTGAAGAATTATTTATATGTGTAGCGGACTGAACTGAGCAGATGGAGAATTTGATTCCTCACCACTTTTATTACCAAAGTTCTTTTGTATCACAATTACTTTTTTAGGTATTAGTTTTTTCGTGAGCAGGGGAATTTCCGACGGGATTCGCCATGACATAATGAGAAAAAATTCCCATGAACATGGGCGTGGTCCGTCATCTTCGGGACCGACCCACAAGTATAAATATCTACCGGGGGGTGCGCGGACCCCCCCGCTTTTGGTCGCCACCCCCCAAACTTTTTGTGCAAATTATTTTTTTGTTTCTACTTTGAAATAAAGGTTCGTGTCATTCCGAGGTATGAAGGTTTCTGCTATATATGTCGAGAGGGCATGGGAACCCATTCCCAATAGAATCCGGGGTTCGTCCCATAGGATTGTTCCTCGGAGTCTCTCGTTCTCAAAAGAGAACATGGGAAACCTGTCCCGCGATTGAATCCGGGGTCCGCCGCGGAAGACGGGGACGGGAATTCCCGGAGAGCATGGGAGTATGCTCCCATGGGTCCGGGCTCCGCCTCGAGAGACCGCTCCTTGGATGCTCTGCTTCTCGAAAAGAGAAGTCATTCGGCAACTGACAACCCGAGCTTCCCTGACATAGTAGTTTATTTTCCGGGCCTCGCGCCCGGTGCTACACGTCGCCGAGGAAATCAGAAAATGGTCCGTTTGACATATGCGTCGGAAAAATCGGCGCGATGTCAGAAGCCGTCGGCGCCGTCGGCGCTTGCGGCGCAGTCGTCCTAGATGCGCCGGGAGGTTCTGAAACTGGCAAATGAACGTCCATGAAGCTCACATTCATTATCTCTGTATGTTTATTGTCTCTAATCACATGTTATATGTTGCATACATCTAACGCATTTTCAATCATTTACAGGTTGAAGCAGAATGCTGCGCGGACGTGGACGCAAGGCCCTGCGACGACCTAGGACGTTGCATACTAGGACACGCAGCTTTGAAGCCGTTACAAGCGACGACGACTTCATCAACGAGATCCATGCTGATGAAGCCTCTGATATGGAGTCAACTGACAGTGATGGTAGCAGTGGTTTAGACAGTGATGATGCATATGATCGGGACACTGTAATAGATAGTGAACATGGTGACACAGATGCTCTGAGTGATATAGAGACAGAGATTGCCAGAAAGATTCTAGCCGCCGGTAATTCCACCGAAGAAGACTTTAGTGGTTTTGAGGAGGAGTTTGCCGAAATACCACAATATAATCATGATAATTCACAGACGTTTGATGAGTGGGTGGATGGTCCGCGGCCACGTGTAAACTTGCCTTTCACTGGTCAAACTGGGTTGCGCCAGTTCATAGAACTTCCTGAGAACCCTGAACCTATTGACTTTTTCAATTTGTTTATACATAATGATGACTATGAGGATATGGCAACGGAAACCAATAGATATTTCAAACAAGCAATGGAGGACAAAATTCTAAGACCCCGTTCAAGAATGCAACAGTGGCAAGACACTAATGCAGAAGAGATGAAGGTATTTGTAGCCATGACAATTGCCATGTCATTGGTTGTGCAGAGAAACTTTGCTGATTACTGGTCAACAAGTGATGTTACCTCAACGCCTTTCTTCGCCAAGTGCATGCCCCGAGACAGGTTTTGGCTTCTTATAACCTACCTACACTTGGCTGACAACAGGAGGATGCCGGGCCGTAACACCCCGTGCTTTTCACCAATAAATAAACTGGGACACTTGTATAACCGGATAGTTCACCGTTTTTCAAGAGTGTATAAACCGCATCAAAACATTTCAGTCGACGAGGGCATGGTGCCCTGGAAAGGTAACTTATCTTTCAAAGTTTATCTTCCCGACAAGCCTAAGAAGTATGGGATAAAGGCTTTCATGTTGTGTGACTCGCACAACGGATACGTTTGCAAGTTCAAACTCTACACTGGAAAAACGAATGAACCGGTTTCTGAAGGTGGCAAAACTTATGATGTAGTCATGGACTTGGTGAACGACTACGTTGGACAGGGGCATCACATCTTTATGGACAACTACTATTCGTCCACAAATCTGTACATAAATTTGTGGGAGCGGGGAATAGGTGCCACGGGGACGTTGAGAGCCAATCGAAAGGGACTTCCTGATTCAGTCAAGAAACCTAAAAAGAAAGCCAAGCAAGGGGACATGACAGTTTCTCACAACCATGGCCTACTCGTTCTTCGCTACGAAGATAGAAAATCAGTGCTTCTCATGTCTACTGTTGAAGATACACAACTTGAACAAACAGGGAAGAAGAACCGGGCAACAGGGGAACCAGTTCTCAAGCCGCGCATTGTAACAACGTACAACAAGTACATGGGAGGTGTTGATCGGGCCGACCAGATGTTGTCGTACACGCCGTTCCGAGTGAAGACCCTGAAGTGGTGGAAACGGGTTTGGTTTCACGTTCTCAACGTTGCCATGTTGAACTCTTACATCGTTTATAAAGAATATAGCAAAG
Organism: Gibbula magus; assembly: GCA_936450465.1. Taxonomy (NCBI): domain Eukaryota; kingdom Metazoa; phylum Mollusca; class Gastropoda; order Trochida; family Trochidae; genus Gibbula; species Gibbula magus. Next base: position 68,769,303 of record OW388292.1, read on the forward strand.
ATAAACCTCTAAAAACAAGTCGGGAATACAGGAAGGCTTTGGCGCAACATATAGTAACATTTGCGGACAAGGAACAAGTTCCATCACTTTGCAGACGTCCCCGTGGTCGGCCGAGCACGAGCGACGAGAGTGTCACTCGTCTTCATGGACGTCACTTTCCGACGAAGATTGAGCCTGTCGGAAGGAAGAAAAACGTCACAAGGATGTGTGTGGTATGCTCTAAGGCAAAACGCGCCGTCCTCGCAAAACAGATTGAAGAAGGCAATGGGCCAGCAAGGAAGAAAAAACGAGTAGGCAGAGAGTCTTCTTATGAATGTACAGATTGTAATGTTTCTCTGTGCGCCGCACCATGCTTCAAACTGTACCACACCGCCACTGACTATTCCAGGGCTTACATCACTGCCACGGAAAAAGAAAGAAATGAAGAAGGGAATGAAGAAGAAGAAAATTGAAAGTAAAGAGAGCCGAAGTGTGGACTAGTATATACACATTATATACATACCTTGTTAGGTCCCTAAAGCTGTTCTGCGCACAACCGCAGGTAAATATTGTGTATATTTGTACATAAATGCATTGTAATTTCATTGTAATACATGTCATTGCAAATAAAATATTCTTTATTTTATCAAAGAGACAGAGAAAGTGAATGCGAGCTTTCATTGGAAGTTCAGCCAGAACCGCATCATAAAAAAACACCCATAAATGCTGAACCGGGTGGCCGATTTTCATAAAACTTACATGGGGTAAAGAGGAAAGATTCGGCTTTGATTCAATATAAAATTTATACATGCGCACGAAAAACTAAAGTTGCGGCACGTGCCCCGATATGCGCGATAGTCAAAAAGTTGCCTCAAAGTACCGAGGGTACCTTCATTTGGCACGCTATAGCTTCCGAACGAAGTTGCGCATTTTTTTTCTTTTTACATCATCGTAAAGAGCAATAAATTGTCTTCAATTCCATGTATCATATGTATATGCGCAGCGAAAAATAAACATGCGGCAAATGATGCGCCAGATGTCGCAAAAAGTTAGTTTTTCAAAAATGAATTTTCTAAGTACTGGGGGTGCCTTCCTTACGCTCTTCATATATTGCGAACCATTTGACGTATTCCAATAATTTTTATATCATTGTAAAGAGGAATAAATTGTCTTCAAGTACATACGTGTTTCGCATGCGCGCGAAATAATTTACGATTTTATAAAGCTGGAAATAAAGACAAACTTTACACCGCGCAACATGTATTGCGTTCGCCGCGGTGATTAGTGTATGCTGTGCTCATTAGTACCCATTAGTTCCACGCGCGCTCGGCTCTGGCACCCTCGAGGAGGTCTCGAGGAGGTCTCGAGGAGGTAACGGTACTGTAATTAGCACAGTCCCGGGGGGACCAAGCAGTGCCAGTAACTTGGTGCGCGTCGGGACCATTCACGTGGTACTGTCGGGGTAGCGTCACTCTCCTTTGGTTGGTTATATTTTCTGAACCATAAGTCGTATTCTAATAATTTTTACGTCATTGTAAAGAGGAATAAACTATCTACAAGCACATATAAATTTCGCAATATGCGCGCTCAGGAGTTTTGATTTCATGAAGCTGGAAATAAAGACAAACTTTAGATGACAATAGAATTATAACCATAGGTCGCATTCTAATATTTTTTATATCATTGTAAAGACAAACATCTGGTCTTCAAGTCCATATAAAAATTTCAGTAGCGCGCTCCAAATTCATGATGTTATAAGGCCCGAATTAAAGACAATCTTTACAAAGTAATAGAAAAGTAAAGAAAAATCGTAAAAAAATAATTCAAAGATGCGGGTATAAAGCAACCATTTGTGTACGGGTGCCGCGACTTGAATTTGTATTCAACGCCCGTATATAGCCCGTATTCGCCATGTAGATGCGGTATATTTCGTAAAAACGGTACCGGAATCGCCGCCTGGAAATTCCGCCAGCAGAGCTCGTTAGTGCCTAAGCTCAAACTACTGCTGCGAGCTGCGAGCCTGTAAATTCCGCCACAGGGGCTAAAAAGGGTAAAATATATATACGCAACGTAAGGGTTAATTAAGTAGTTTGTTAGTACTAACAGCACTTGCACTCACTGATGATGCATAAATCCACAAAGCTATTAGAGGGAGCTCCTTAGCCTACTGGCAGGCGAGCTCTGTGTACAGGAATATGCAAGGTACGGAAGCTCGATGGGATCAAGAGATTCTCTACAGTAACCTGTTCCCCTACCTCAACTCCCGATCAGGCCACATGCTTCACAATTCAATTAATATCTTCGCCTCGATTCGTCTACAGTTTGGTTTGCAGTCCATTAGCGATGTTTACTGTTGGTGAAGTAGACTGGAATCTGGAGGCAAGTCAGACTGCCAGCAGGCACATGCTCCAGTCATAATATTTGCTGTTCCACTGTTCTTGTGATGCACTCCGGATGATATCTGCCCCGAGGACTGTCATCAGGGGGTCTGGATTTGGTCTGCATCGTTCTGCTTTTTGCTCCACTCTCTGGTCTATTGTCCTTGCTCTGTGTTGTGGTCAGTACTACAGAATGCATTCCGATTTGTGTTACAGTTTGGGCTATGGTACACATTCTCCAGTTCAGTCCAGTTGCCTGCACTATTGTCTATATACTCTGCTTTACATTTTGGTATGTGCTGCAGTATGAGTAAGAATCTGCTCTGTGGTCTGTGCTGTGGTCTGCACTCAGGTATGTGCTGAGTCTATAGTCTGGACTGCACTCTGGACTCTCTCCCTGGTCGGCCCTTGAGTCTGTGCTCTGTGTTTGTGCTCTGGTCTATTATCAGGTCTATTCTCCAGAAAGCCCTCTGGTCAGTACTTAAATCTGAGGTCTGGCCTGTGCTCTGTGCTCTGTGTTTGTGCTCTGGTCTATTATCAGGTCTATTCTCCAGAAAGCCCTCTGGTCAGTACTTAAATCTGAGGTCTGGCCTGTGCTCTGTGCTCTGTGTGTAAGTCCAGAAGACTCAACATCTACACATGAGCAGAAAGACACATGTATATTGCAGGACAGGAGGAGATTATGTATGACTTCCTGTCTGCACAACATATCATATGCTCCCACTGTGCTGATTCTCAGAGTATTTATTGAGGCCGTTCTTAGTTGTTTGCAGATGATGGTCAGGATATTCATCAAGTTGAACTGCTCCACTTCCTACAGTGTATTCAGGAGCTAATCTGTTCCTTCCAAGAGGCAGAGGAAGTGCTGGCCTCTCTGTTTCCTGTTGTCATTAATTCTTCTTCATCGTCAAGTTAAACAGAACCTTGACACTAACAGAAGACAAATATCATTTAGTGCTTGGATGTAATCACTATTAGTCAGATAGAGGAACTGAGGCTGCCAGACCCTAGTTTAGCACATCTTGTCAGTGTGTGATTGCAGTGTCATCCATCAAGACGATGGGCTTGATTCACTGCTAAACACTGGGCTGGCTCTGTGTGGATGTGGGTGTGGTGGAGAGGAATGTGGAGAGGGAGGCAGGGAGACGATGCAGCGGCAGTGATGGTGCTAACAGTCACAGGATGAAGACTTCCTCAGCCACAGCCTCCCATACATACACACATCGGCCAGCAATCAAATAAATTAGTGTCACATTCAATTCTAAATAAATCAGTTGTCCAGATGTTGTTCTTAACTTCCCAGATCCCCTTGTCAGAGTTTAATTAAGTTGGCTTGTAGTGTTGTATCTGGTGGAAATTACTTCTCCAAGGTTTATATTATTCTTCTCAAATCGTATGTCTGACACTGTAATTTATGAGGCCAATGATTAGGGGCTAATGAATTTGAGTCGTGTTAAAAAGGGTATTTATAAAAGAAGTTTTTCCATTTCTAAATGGAGAAATGAAGTGAAGTTGTTAGATTGTAAGATGAAAGAAAGAGAGAAAGTATGACAGTTGTTGTGATAGAGAGAAGGACAGACAGAGAGTGTGAACACCGTAGACTTATCAGAGTCAGATAGGGCCGGGCTTCTGGCTGTGATGTACGGCATGCCAGGGACCCTATGAAAGTAGCCAGAGACAGATGAAATACTCTCTGCAGTCTACACTCAGTGATATGATGAAACTGTGAAAATTTGACTCCATCATCAGTGACATTAATGACCTGCCCATTGCTGCAGCTGATAAGGGAAGCTGCTAGATAACCACACACTATCAAATGTGTCATACACGGGTACTTAGGGCTTGAGTTATGTCTTCCTTCCGTGAACTTTATAAATGTAGATTATGTTCGGCAGAACTGGCAGTGCTCTAGTCCGGGTATGTGCTCCTCAATGATATTCATGTACAAATGTAGGTCCTTGTTCTTCTCTTCTTAATCCAGAAATAAGTGAAGAATCTAGTTCATGGTTCAGTCACTCTCAATCAAAGGATGAAGCTCTCAGAGAGATGGCAAACTGCATGTGAGTTACACACAGTGTGTAAATACTGACTCACTACACAGTGTGTAAGACAGGAGGACTGACCACCTGTAGAGGTGGGGCAGGAAGGCTGGATGTCAGAACACTCGTCTGTCCACGACCAACACCTGGTCAGCTGCAGGAAACAACCTAATCCTGCTGCCTGATAACTGGGGTGATGAAAAACATACTATTGGTGGGGAGCTCAAAGTGGTATAACTAACAACTGTCAGTCTATACACGTAGTACCATTATTAGTGTGGTTATGGTCGTCAGTCCATCCACAGGGTACCACCTGTGTGACTGTACCACTTCACCAGGGTACCACCTGTGTGACTGTACCACTTCACCAGGGTACCACCTGTGTGACTGTACCACTTCACCGGGGTACCACCTGTGTGACTGTACCACTTCACCAGGGTACCACCTGTGTGACTGTACCACTTCACCAGGGTACCACCTGTGTGACTGTACCACTTCACCAGGGTACCACCTGTGTGACTGTACCACTTCACCGGGGTACCACCTGTGTGACTGTACCACTTCACCAGGGTCCCACCTGTGTGACTGTACCACTTCACCGGGGTACCACCTGTGTGACTGTACCACTTCACCAGGGTCCCACCTGTGTGACTGTACCAGCAGATTAGTGAGGTAGAACCAACAGGTTACGAGATACCTGTCTGTTTATCTGCACCTCATGAGTGAGTCTACACACTGGTACTACCACCAATGGTGTTGACACTTCCTCCCAACATTTAGACTGTATGGTTGGAGCTATTCCAGTCTGTTCCAAGAAGGAGCAACCAGAGCCCCATACATATGGCATCCACCTTTAATATTAACCTACTATTTTTCATAAATACTGGATGAATAGTTTACACAGTGAATGAATATGGAGCTATGTTTAACATAAACACTGGGTGAGGTTATGCTGAGCTGATGACTATGAAGTTGTTCTCTGCTAAACCTTTCAGGAGATGCCTATTGAACAGTCAAGTATAATCATGCAGTGTGTCTATTTCAATTTTGACTTCTTCTGATTAACGAATACAAAACAATGTGTGATATCCCTTCACTGGGCGGCCACACCCCCTCCGTGAGTGGGCGGAGCGTGGATCAGGAGGCGTGTCTCAGACTGTGGTGCTGCTACAAGTGAGATGCTGGCTCCACCAACTGCTCCACACATGCAATGTTGTTTCACCTGCACGTTGTTTACCCTCAATTAAGCTGGGGTGTGCACTGTGCAATAACATATCACTTAACAGCTTTTTTTACTTACAATTCATCTCTTTTTGGGACCTTGCATTATTTTCAGGGAAAATATTGAACCAAAATCACATATCATCTGAATAAGTCACTCTTTTCTTACCTAATACTTTTCAGTATTGTGTTGGTAAGGGTATATTGTTGATAATTCTGTTGACAAACATAGTTTTGCTATTATTATTTGACAAATCAAATCTTTCAAGTTTCTATATTTTTCATAATTTGTGTTTGGTCCCCGTTTAAATGTAAACATTTAAATTAAAACCTATATATGTTTAGCTCATGAAGCCTGAAAGGCCAGATTGGCATATAACATGGCTGTCCGGCCCTCTATTAACTTTTCGCTTTTTATATTCTTCTCTAGAGAGCTAATTCTTGTGTACATTCTCTTGGTCAATGAAGATTATAAATTTGAGATTTTAGGATTCTGTCATCCGAAATAAGGGTTACAGGGGTCACGACCAAATTACTTATTTTTGTTTTTCTTTATCAAAACAAAAATTCCTAGAAAAATTAAATCTTGTATTCTTGTAACTCGTCAGACAACGGGGATTACAATAAAAGAATGTATCAAGGCTAAATAAGGTCACAGCTATACTAAAGCAGAGAATCTTGGTTCAGTCTAGTTAACAGCCACGTTCCTATGTATAAGCTGTGTACAACAGTCAGTATGAGTGTAAAGCCCACTAAGTAACTGTGTGTGTTGTGTGTTGTGCAGACTGCGTATCTCCAACCTGGACACCATCGACACGGGATACTACACCTGCAAGGCGTCCAACTCTTTCGGGGAGGAGGAGACAACTGGCATCCTCTTCGTCAAGAACGGTAGGCAGTGATTCCATTCAACATACTTACTTCCTTACATAGTAACACAGAGTGGGGGTTATTGTAAACACAATATTGAACTCAGTAATTGTATGAGATTTCAAAGAAGTGATATTGTGGGACTAATGTCATTGACCGCTGTGCTCATGTGGAAGTATCTGGGTTGTAGAGCCACCACCTGACCCACCGAGTGGCGGAAAGAAGGATTCGTCCAAACCCACAGATGTTGACTTCAACCCTGAGGTGCCCAGCGAAGAGTGAGTATACGTCTAGCTCTTCTTCTGTGTCTCTTTCTCTGTATCTCTCTGTCTATCTCTCATTCTCTGTCTCTATATTTCTCTCTCTGTCTCTATATTTCTCTCTCTGTCTCTCTGTCTCTATGTTTCTCTCTCTCTCAGTGTGTGTGTCTCTCTCTCTGTTTCTCTCTCAATATGTTTCTCTCTCTCAGTGTGTGTGTCTCTCTCTCTATGTTTCTCTCTCTCAGTGTGTGTGTCTCTCTCTCTGTTTCTCTCTCAATATGTTTCTCTCTCAGTGTGTGTGTCTCTCTCTCTGTCTCTCTCTCAATATGTTTCTCTCTCTCAGTGTGTGTGTCTCTCTCTCTGTCTCTCTCTCAATATGTTTCTCTCTCTCAGTGTGTGTGTCTCTCTCTCTGTCTCTCTCTCTCTATGTTTCTCTCTCTCAGTGTGTGTGTCTCTCTCTCTGTCTCTCTCTCAATATGTTTCTCTCTCTCAGTGTGTGTGTCTCTCTCTCTGTCTCTCTCTCAATATGTTTCTCTCTCTCAGTGTGTGTGTCTCTCTCTCTGTCTCTCTCTCAATATGTTTCTCTCTCTCAGTGTGTGTGTCTCTCTCTCTATGTTTCTCTCTCTCAGTGTGTGTGTCTCTCTCTCTGTCTCTCTCTCTCTATGTTTCTCTCTCTCAGTGTGTGTGTCTCTCTCTCTGTCTCTCTCTCAATATGTTTCTCTCTCTCAGTGTGTGTGTCTCTCTCTCTGTCTCTCTCTCTCTATGTTTCTCTCTCTCAGTGTGTGTGTCTCTCTCTCTGTCTCTCTCTCAATATGTTTCTCTCTCTCAGTGTGTGTGTCTCTCTCTCTGTCTCTCTCTCAATATGTTTCTCTCTCTCAGTGTGTGTGTCTCTCTCTCTGTTTCTCTCTCAATATGTTTCTCTCTCTCAGTGTGTGTGTCTCTCTCTCTATGTTTCTCTCTCTCAGTGTGTGTGTCTCTCTCTCTGTCTCTCTCTCTCTATGTTTCTCTCTCTCAGTGTGTGTGTCTCTCTCTCTGTCTCTCTCTCTCTATGTTTCTCTCTCTCAGTGTGTGTGTCTCTCTCTCTGTCTCTCTCTCAATATGTTTCTCTCTCTCAGTGTGTGTGTCTCTCTCTCTGTCTCTCTCTCAATATGTTTCTCTCTCTCAGTGTGTGTGTCTCTCTCTCTGTTTCTCTCTCAATATGTTTCTCTCTCTCAGTGTGTGTGTCTCTCTCTCTATGTTTCTCTCTCTCAGTGTGTGTGTCTCTCTCTCTGTTTCTCTCTCAATATGTCTCTCTCTTTCTCTTAGTATTTTCTCTTCTTTCTGTCAGTGTTTCATCTCATATCACATGAAAGTTCAGATCTTGTAAAGGTTTCGAATGATAAGGAGCGATGTAGAACTAGTAGATTCATTCAAACATATAATTGATCTTTTGTTAAGATGGGTAAATTAATATAAATACTGTGAGAAAATACCACAAACTGGAGACAATGAGGAAGTACAACTTCTTCTCCCAACACACATATATATATATATATATATATATATATACCTATCGACACATCTGCACGAGACCTTCTTGCAGTGAACATCTCAATAGCACTCATTTGGAAATAGACAGTCACTAAGTTAACCAGGCTTAGCGAAAGGACAAGTTTCTACCATGTTCTTACATGTACATTTCTTTCTAACAGATTCAATGGGAAGTACAACTCAGAGTTCCTGCCCGGAAGGTGAGTGTGTGACAGTGTACCGACATCTAGACATCAGACAAACCAGCTTTCTTTACTCTAACCATTGACAGCATATGAACACAGCTTGTATTGAGCAGACATATATAACACTCTCTCACTGTGGGACATTAATCTGATGTTTCCTCACGTTGATCCAATTACTTCAAGTTTGGAAGTTGTTTACAGTGTGGGTATGGAATGGCATATTGAGGCATTTCTAATTGCTGAAATGGATATGTAGTAATAATACAAGCAAGTGTTGATCCTTATACATGGGTGTATCATAGTGAGCTGCTTTGGCTGCAAGATGGTTTGAGGCTTGATTGAAGCCATGGGTTCTACAAAGAGTCTTTGAGGCAGACGGGAGCGAGTGCGGCTAATGAAGAGCCTCATCTGATGGGCCAGGGGGCTCCGTGTTTATCTTCCCCTGTTGATACAGTTGCACACAGCCTTGTCAAAGCCAGTCCGCCAGAAATGATTGCTGATTATCCAACACTATCAGCTTATTAATGAGCCTAAGTACGCTCTATGATGATGTTATAGACAATCTTATAGACGCTCTATGATGATCTTATAGATGGCAGATTATTGAGAATAAATAAATGAACAGTACAAATTACTTGAGGTTTCCTCTGGAGTGTCTAATTAATGATGCAATGAATCAATTAAGGGAGGGAGATGCTGAGTGTGGTGTTGACACGAGGGAGCTGTGAGTGATTAGAGAGGCAATGAGGGTAATCACAGGCTACACACCTCCATCCCAGGGTGCCTCTGTGCACACACTTCCTGTAGAGCTCCATTCTCTCCCCACAGTTTACTCAAGTCATGTCTTCTCATGTAACCTCTGTCGTAGGTGAAGCATTAAGAATCCTGATTTTCAAATTTTCAAGAACGTTTCTGAAATGCCATTTTGTTGAATGAGAATTCTCCAACTGTATTTGTTAACTTTTGCCATTTTGTTGTTTTGGGTCTTGTTTGATAGTTTGAACATTTCATTCTTGTAAAAAAATATATATTTGATGCACAACAATTGCTTAATTAAAAACATTTTTGTGCATGCAAGTATTTGGATAATTATCGCATTTGCTATCATTGCTTGGGCAAGAGACAGAGTAGACAGAGCACTGCATAACCAAATTATACCATCTCTGATTTTTCACAGTAGCCAATCAGATACAACTATTTCTCAAAGTTATGACAGAATATATAATATTTGCGCTATATTGTGTGTTACAGTATATAATATGTGTCTGTTATGTTTGTACAGAGAGGAGAAGGTTGAGGAGCAGGGGACAGGTTTCTGTCAGATCTACCGAGGAAGCACCTGCTCCAAGTTTGTGGGCAATATGAGCATCTACGTCACCTCCAAACTCACACAGAGTCAGAAGGAGGAACGACTCATAGGTAACTTCTGGAATAATGAAGCTTCTGAACTTATTCAACTGAAGATGACATGAATGTATCTAAAGCTCTGACAAAAGCAAGTTCAATTCTGTGTCAGTCTGTCTGTATTCAGCAGAATCACATCCTAATGTTTTTGTGTTGCAGCTGGGTTTGCAGTTATCGGGTCTTCCAGCCATCTGTCCCCCAAGTGCCAAGAATACGCCATCCGCTCACTGTGCTTCCATTCACTGCCGCTGTGCGACACAACCGTCAACAACCCGCGCCCCCGCCAGATCTGCAAGGATGAGTGTGAGATTCTGGAGGAGTCCATCTGCAAAACAGAGTACATCCTGGCCAAGAGACATCCCCTCATAGGTCCGTCTCAACTCTCAACTCTCAACTCTCAACTCACTCATACCCACTGTCAATAGTCACACATATTTGTGAGCTTGAAGAGTGTATATTACCTGTGTGACGTATGTGTTTGATGGTTGCAGGTAACTCACTGCTGCCTGACTGCAAGACCCTGGCTGGACCCGGCACCCCAGAGGGAGACAACTGCATCAGGGTGGGAATAAATGTGCCGGAAGGATACAATAAAAGTAAGACATCAGTGTTTGAAATAAGACCAGTCTGAAATTATTGATCTGTGCTAATTACCTCTTTTCAAGACATGATAAAGATCATTGTGTGCTTATCTGTGTACCAGTACCCAATATAAAATATAAATAGAATATAATATAAATAGACTTTTCAGAACTTGAGATCATTCATTTCAGAGCATAACTGCTTCAATGGGACAGGAACATCGTACGAAGGAAATGTGGGTCGCACCAAATCAAGGTACAAGTGTCAGAAGTGGAACTCAGACACACCTCATCAACACTTCTACAAGTCTTCTCGCTACCCAACGCTAGGTGAGCAGTTTTGCATCCATTGTCTTCAATATGTATGCCACACCAGTATTATCCCCGCCGTTTAGCGCAAGCGGGGGATATAGTATTCGGCTCCGTATGTACATGCGTCCGTACGAAATGGAATAACTCAAATACTATTCACTGGATTCTTTTCATATTTTGCATATATGGGTTCATCATGGGAAGAGTAATGTTCCTACATAGTTTTGTGACCTTGACCATCATTTCAAGGTCTCAATGAGACTTTGTCATTTTACCCTTGTCAGCGGGATATCTCAATAACCATTCACTGGATTCTCTTCATATCTTACACATAGCTTCTCCAAGGGAAGACAAAGAGCTGATTAGATTTTGGTGACCTTGACATTATTCTCAAGGTCATAGCAGAACTTTGAAATTGTCGACATGTTAATGTACATGTAAAGCTTGTCAGCGAGAAATCTCAAGAACCATTCTCTGGAATTTCATCATATGTTACACAAAGCGCCTCCTAGGGAAGATAAAGGGCTGATTAGATTATGGTGACCTTGACATTATTCTCAAGGTCATAGTGGAACTTTGAGTTTGTCGACATGTTAAGCTTGTCAGAGGCATCAATATCACAAGAACTGTTGATTTTGGATTCTCATCATTATCTTACACCAGTGGTTCTTTTAGGGAAAATCCAGGGCCCAGTCGATTTTGCTGATCAATTTTGAAGTATTAATTTGCGGCGGGGGATCATACTTGTTTCATTAAAATTTTTTACCTTATTGAAATTCATTTCTTGTTGTGTCTTTTTGTTCAAGACACATGCATAGAATCAACAAGAGGAGGTATCTGCAGTGCAAGAATGTTTGTGTTGTTGCAGGGTCTCACAACTACTGCCGGAACCCTGATGGACAGGAGGACTCCCCCTGGTGCTTCACCACCAACCCAAACGTCATCAAGGAGGCCTGCGATATCCCTAAATGTGGTCAGTAGTAGTTACTGAATCCTAATACTGCAGTCTACACATGAACATGATTAGGCCGGGATTGCCACGATATAAACAGTTTCTGAAAATGTTAAACCATCTTGTGAAGGATCGTTGATTCATAACCTAAGGATCATAAGAGATCTCATTAACCATGAGGCATCTTTATGATTAGCACAAATCATCAAACATGAGGGGAGGGGAGGGGATGCTAGTTTGAAGACTGCACTCATTGTCTCACAAAATGCAACTCATAGAAATAACTTCCATTGAGCTAGTTTTTACTTCTTCTAATAAAAGAAAAAGTTGGGTATTTGGAACGTATCAAAGTCAAATAGAATGTCATGAAATCTTAAGTCTTAGGTTGGTATTTGATGCTTGTTACTGTTATAGACAAGCTACTTGCTGTTGGGAAGGTACTGACCCTTGTTCTTTGTTTCAGTGGGGTCTGGGACTGGAGCAGGCGGTGCTGACGAACCCGGCAACAAGCTGATGTTCATCCTGGTACCAGGCATCACAGTGCCGCTAGCCCTGGCCCTCCTTCTTGCCCTCGTCTGCTTCTGTCAGCAGTCCCGCAGTCGCCAGAACAGTAAGGGCAAGACCAGCACCAGGCCCAATGTGCCCATGGAGATGAGTCCACTCAATCCTAAACCAAACTCACGAGCCAGAGAGTTTCCTATGGGCAACATACGATTCTTGCAGGAGTTGGGAGAGGGCGCCTTTGGGAAAGTGTATAAAGGAGAACTAGTTGGCCTATGTGGGGATAATTCTGTGAGTAAAGTTGCAGTGAAGACACTGAAGGAGAATGCAACTCCCAAAACTCAGAATGACTTCCGACGTGAGGTGGATCTTATGTCGGAGATGAGACATCCCAACATTGTGTGTCTGTTAGGTGTGTGCATGAAACAGGAACCAATGTGCATGTTGTTTGAATACATGACACATGGAGACTTGCATGAGTACCTTATAATGCATTCACCGCACTCGGATGTGGCGGGCAAGGAAGATGACGGCACAATGAAGCTGTTGGAGTATCCTGATATGCTCCTCATTGCTCTACAGATAGCAGCAGGCATGGAATACCTTGCTAGCCACCATTTTGTTCATCGTGATTTGGCTGCAAGAAACATCCTCGTAGGTGAAAACCTAACTGTGAAGATTTCTGATTTTGGTTTGTCACGTGATGTTTATTCATCTGATTACTACCGTGTTCAGAGTAAATCCCTTCTCCCAGTGCGGTGGATGCCACCAGAGTCGATCATGTATGGTAAATTTACTACTGATAGTGATGTCTGGGCATATGGAGTAGTGTTGTGGGAGGTCTTCAGCTATGGCCTACAGCCATACTTTGGTTATTCCAATCAAGAAGTGATAGAAATGATAAGATCAAGACAGATCTTAGCATGTCCAGAGGACTGTCCAGCCCGCATATATGGCCTGATGGTGGAGTGTTGGCATGAAACCCCTGCTAGACGCCCATCTTTCCGGGAAATGCATGCAAGACTGCGGGCCTGGAAAGGGGAGATGATGACAGGACAGAACCCACACTGGAGTCTCTCTCAGAGCCACTCGGCCCACTCCAGCAGCACCCACCAGAGTTCCCATAGTCAGCCAAGTCATCACAGCAGCACAGGCCCCAGCAACACCACCGCTGTCACTGGCCTCACCGGCAGTAGCAACACCTCCGATCCCACCTACCACCCGATTGCTCAACCCCCTCCCAACTATCACCCTCACCCAAACATGGCCCCCCATATGCAGCCCCTGCTGCCACAGCACAATCCACGCAATGGGCCACCTCCCTACAACAAGGTTGAAAATCCTCAAAATAAGATATCCCCTCCAGGCTCAGTTGCCAGTTCAAATTCTACAAAAAGTGCCACCTCTCAAGGTTCATCTACAGGAAACCTGAAACCAGTAAACCATAATGCACTGTATATAGGAAACAATGTCAGCAATGGTACCCCAACTGTCACAGAGTGCAACCGTTTCAATAGTCTCATGTCACACAATGCATACATTCCTGATCAAAGGACTTCAGAAATTTGAGTGTAGCAAATTACAAAGACATTGTGTGAAGCTGGCAAGCTCTGCTGTGACGATGCAAGTTCATAGGGAGTGATTCGAATGAGAATAGACTCTGCTTTCTATGAGGATTGTGATGTGGCTGGTGGAGTCGGCCAGCGAGCAGATGAAACTGAGAAGGTGCAGAGTCCCTCACCTCTCCCTAAGATGATGCAATAACTCGCCTACCACGTGCCACTGGCTTCAACAAGGTTCACTGTCCAACTTGCTGAACACATACTTGGTGCTAAACAGTTTATTGATGTTGCAATGTTGCTGTAGAGGATGCCATGCACTGAGTAGAGAGATTCAGAGGCAGTGGGACAGTCACTGTTCATGTGTCCACATGTATAAATACACAAGCTTGCTGTCTGTTGCTTGCCAAGAGAGCAGTCAGTTGAAGTACACTACAGCAAGGACAAGCGTGGACAGACGTATCGGTTCAGCATGCAGCATCTTCACCTTGTTGAAGCAGTTTTCATTGATGCTGTTCACATCTTATTGTGATACATAGATCAGTATTGTTGTTAAATTTGCAGTTACTTTGTTTTGTCCTTATAAGCTGTTGTCTATTTATTTTATTCAAGTCAAACTTGTGAGTAACAGCATAATACTTTTTCTCTGTAGAAAAACCAGAAGACCAAAGACTATAGCTTTATGGCAATCCTAGATTGCGTGTTCATACTCTGTACGGCTCTCCACCTGTAGATCTATAGATGTTTGGTAGGAGTAGCTGGGTGTCTGCAAGATCCTTAGTCAGTGAGAAGAAGAACTGTAGTGAGTACTGAGAGAATAATATGGAAGCGATCCCACTTGGCACAATCGCTACTGCATGCAGACAATCATAATCAAACGAGATGAGTTATCAATTGTGTTACCCTGCAAGCGTCCGCTGACTGCTTATGTTGTGTGACCGGTGAGCTATGGATTGGGATGAGTGCAGTTGAGACGACTCTTGCTCTCGCCGGCTAGTCCATCTACATTATAGTGCTCCTCCATTGGCTGATGACATGCTACATTATTTATATGTACACAACACTTACTTATATAGAAATGTATATGAATATATATCTCTGTGTGGATGGCCGTTTGAAAGGAGCTAAAGATGAGTGAAAGTGTGTGTATGTGATGTAAAGAAGAGGAACATTCTACAGTTGAGCAGTGCCATGTACAAAGCCAGCACTAGAGAGAACAGGAACACATGTGGCTTCTGTGTCTGACCTAGCCTAGAATCAGCACTTGGAATATATCAGCTACCATGTTTGTAGTAGAGGCTCTTGTCACAAAGTTACAATCATACCACTTGTTTTCTTATCGATTTGGGTTATCTGTTCTTTCAACAAGTTTGCCTCACAAACGACTGTCCTCTTTTGGTGCCACAGAATTTTGTTGTTAATGAAGTTTTGGCATCATCTAAAATCAAATGCATTCTTAGCTGTAACATTGTTTTATTTGGTGTATAATATTGCCCATGTTTGTTGGTACTGAAAGCTATGCATTTACTTACTGTGATTATCCCTTGT
Source organism: Gibbula magus (assembly GCA_936450465.1). Classification (NCBI taxonomy): domain Eukaryota; kingdom Metazoa; phylum Mollusca; class Gastropoda; order Trochida; family Trochidae; genus Gibbula; species Gibbula magus. Next base: position 68,784,622 of record OW388292.1, read on the forward strand.
CCTACTGATGTTTGCCTTATAAATTAAGTGTGTAGGAAGGAAGGGCGTGCCTGCAGTTGCCCAACCTGTCAGTGCCTCACTGTGCCTGCAGTGACAACAGGATCTGTGGATTCTGAACTTGCACGTGCAAGCATTACCTACTTCCTTACCTGTACCTCCCTACCTACCAGTCTGCCTGGCCTCATGTGGGCCCCCAAAACAGCATGTACATATGAGGGCTTCAAGAATCAACAAATGTACAGAGTATCATTGTTGTTCAACACCTGCAAAGCAAAGTTGTACGAAGTTCCAGCTACCGGGTCCTGTTGTTAATTAAATTAAAACATTGATACAAGATGACTTGTTAGACCCTGACTTTAGAACGTCTGTATGCAATGAAATTTGTTGGTAATGTGATAAAGTGGAAGGCCCGCATGCAATAAGTAGCAGAGGTAACGTTACAACTTTGTCTTGGTGCTACTATAACGGCTTATACGCTGACTGTGCATGTACATTATGGAAGTTACAAATAATGCATATCAGAGAAATCTGTTGCATGTATAATTAATTATTAATGCCGATATTGTCTAATAAAATTTGTAAAATTGAGTGATTCATATTTATTCATGGCGAACTGACAACACGTTCCAACAAGGGAATATGTGTATATTTTATGGGCGCTTCCTCCGTTATCGCGGGGGATGCTCTCGCGTAAATATAACGGAGGCATTTTAGCGATGTTACTACACACGTAAGGGAACACACTTTTGTCAAATTTTATAATAAACATACATGTATAAACAAAATTAATTTGACATAACTCAAAAACGTTCGAACGTCATGAATAACGGCGATCAGAGAGAGGCTGTATAGCAGTAGCCTTCTACCTGAGTTATGATGGGGATTGTTTTTGGAGGAAACGAAATAAATTCGAATTCGAGAGGACCTGTTTCCTCTACGAAACCACTGGTTCCCCCTGTTTACATATATATAAAAAAAATATATATATACATGAATATTGCACAATTCAGTTCAACCAGGTTACTGAGGATATTTTTTCGATGACCCTTCATCTGATTAAGATTAGCGCACATTCATTAGAAAAATAAAACCAATGAGAGGCTCACATTCATCGACGCTATATTGTGTAAACTTGCACTTACATAAACCGTGAGATCAATCATGGCCTTTGGTTATCAAATTTGCTTCTGAACAAATGTAATGAGTCCTCCGTCCATTCATACTGCTCCACAATTCTACAAGAACATTAACAAGTGGCACAGAACAGGAAGATTTGTGTGAAAATGCAAGACGTTTCGGAGTATATAGGCCTACTTGCTCCTTCATCAAGTGGATTGTGATTCAACCTGATGGAGCAGTGAGCATATACTCCGAAATGTCCTGTATTTGTTGTCCAGAAAGTCTTGCTCTCCTTACAAGTTTGTACTTGTAGAATTGCGCGTATAAATACCCCGATGGAGCAGGATGCCGTCTCGAGATTATTGGTATGTTGATAAAAATGAATTATATAGGGCAAACTGACCGAAGCTCGGACAGTGATCCTATTCATGAAGGACTGTATAATAAAAGAACATCTTTAAAATGTCAATTTCAGCATATCAAAATATTGAATATAAAGTATTTTGCTCGATTTGACATAGATTTTTCAGAATTGCTTTAAATTAACCGAAAGAGAACTGTTTTAATTGCGTATATCAATCCGCCCGAAGTTCGGACACTTTTGACCTAACTTCGGACAGTAGGCCTACCACCTAATGTTTCGGCATGCGTCAGTGGTTTAAACTATGTATCAAACTGATTCTTTATATCCCAAAACCACTCGATTAATAGTCCACAAACAATAAAATATTCGTAGTTAAACTGTTTGGAGTAATTAGGCATTTATTCGGAGCATTCTTTCCCATGCTTAATGCATGCGTCGTTAGAATAAATGACGTCACAATCACATTCACAGGTATACTGACGCATAAACGATGTGAGCGCTTAACTTTATTATGTTGTCATATGTGAAACTGTAATATTTCTACATATTTCCATCGTTTTTCCACGGTCTTTTAAAACTTTACAAGCGGTTAAAAAGAAAATGTAATAGTGTCCGAACCTTGGTCAAAACTGTCCGAACCAAGGTCATTTTGACATCTCAATACTAAACCCCAAAATCGCATTTAAAGTAGCAAAATTCAATTTCATTGTAATGACTAAATGTTTCTACTGGTATATTCATACAATCTGATATATTCTGGAGCTTCCTATATGTTCTGAACTGTGCGTCAACATTTACATTAAAACAAATATTTCGCAAATTTCTTTCATTAAACCGTTAATTGAACCTCACGCGAAGGCTACTTTCAATAAAATGTCAAACTATCATTTATCAAAAGAAAATACAAATAGAACATATTAAAAAGGAACATTTTCAAACAAACAGGTTACATTTATTTCAGCTATTATTGCGTCAGCTCCAAGTGAAAAGTGTCCGAAGTTCGGGCGACTTCGGGTGGTGTCTGAACTTCGGTCAGTTTGCCCATACGTATATTCGTTTATACCAATAATACATTGTTTACCAACAACATTTAGCACATAGACAGGCGAAGAGCAATATGTGAACGATAACAACACTAACGATACCGTCTTTCTTTGTTTTACCTAAAATGAAAATTCAGTTTCACGAATCTGTTTGTCGTCAATACATAAACCAGGTATCATAAAGAAATGTAAGTCGCCCAAAACCGCTGAAGCTAAAATTTTGAGAATATCATTATTTTGTTGGATGGAGATTAAGGAAACAAATTGGGATAGTTTATTCTCAAAATCTTCTAATGTTGATGATGCTTGTTCTTTATTTACTTCCCTTCTAAAGGGTTACATGGTTAAATGTATCCCTACCCAGAATGTTACAATAAGGCCTCGTGACAAACCTTGGTTTGACAGCGAAATTCGAAGAGAAATTCGAAAAAGAGAACGTTTAAGGAAAAGGGCATTTCGTTCTCTGAATACTTCCAACCTATCTGCATACAAAAAGCAAAGTAACAAAGTAAATAATGTTATAAGAGTAGCCAAAGAAAACTTATACTCTAACTTAAATGAGTTATCATCTCAGTCTACTCAAAGAACTGGTTATTGGAAGACTTTTAACTACTTGTTGAAAGGTTCTACTTCATCGAGACCCATCCCCCCTCTTGTAACTGAAAATTCTGGGAAACCGTCTTTTTATCACAGATTTTGAGAAAGCTCAAACATTAAATGAATACTTTGTATCTGTTTCAAATATTAATGACAGTGGCAAGAATGTACCACCAATAAATGATCGCTGTTCTAACAGTATATCACATATCTCTGTTACTGAAAAGGAAGTATCAGATATGATTAAGACCTTACCAGCCAATAAATCAGCTTGGCCAGATTGCATCCACATGAAAGTTTTAAAAAGAATTTGTCCATCGATAGCTGCACCGCTTTGTATATTGTTTAATATTTCATTGAGCGAATGTGTATTTCCAACTGTATGGAAAACGGCAAATGTTATTCCTGTTTTCAAGAAAGGAGATAAACCGCTCCCAAGTAATTACAGACCTATTAGTCTACTGTCTATACTTGGCAAAATACTAGAAGGAATAATGTTAAAGCATTTGCCTAACCATTTTTATAAGCATAGTATATTAAACAAATTCCAATCAGGTTTTACTGCAAATCATTCTACTACATCTCAACTCATTGAAATCTATCACAACATTTGTTCATCTCTAGATAGCCACCAATTTTACTGTATGGTATTTTGTGATATTTCCAAGGCTTTTGACAGAGTATGGCACAAGGGTTTATTGCACAAATTAGAACATTATGGTATTCGCGGTGGCACTCTGAATTGGTTAACGGATTATCTATCCGATAGACGACAACGTGTATGCATCAACGGTACATTATCAAAAGAACTACATGTTACTGCAGGGGTTCCCCAGGGATCTGTCCTTGGCCCTTTTTTTTATTCCTTGTGTATATCATTGATTTACCCGATAACTTGCAAAACGTCACTAGATTGTTTGCTGATGATGCATCACTCGGAGCTGCTGGAAAAGATTTATATTCTGTTGAAACTTCTCTTAACAATGACTTGGCCTAATTACATGAATGGGCTTACAAATGGTTGGTTAACTTTAACCCCAATAAGACTAAATTCATGCTATTTAGCCATAGTAATAGTCACCAGGTACCTAGATTAGAATTCAATAATGATCAACTGGAACGTGTACATCAACATAAACATCTTGGCCTTATCTTCTCGGACAATACTAAATGGTCCAATCATGTTGATCTTGCCATAGAAAAGGCTTCAAAACTAATCTCTTCTCTACGTGTGTAAGTATCACGTATGTAAGAAATGTAAATTCGACCCATTTTAGAATATGCTTCTGAGGTCTGGGATAACTGTTCGGATGTTTTGTGTGACAAACTTGAAAAGGTCCAACTTGAAGCTGCAAGAATTGTAACTGGCTTACCAAAGTTTGTTTCAAGAGATAGATTATACAAAGAAACTGGTTGGTTGCCTTTAAAAATTAGACGTGGAAATAAGAAATTTTGTACTTTTTACAAAATTATTAATATACAAGCTCCAGATTATCTGATTAATTTACTTCCACCAGTCACTGAAACTATTTCTCGTTACAACTTGCGTAACAAATCAAATTTATCTATTGCAAAATTTCGAATTGCAGTCCTTCAAAAGTCTTTTATTTATGACTGTGCTTATCTATGGAATAATCTTTCCTCGAAAATAAGATGTTCAAATTCATTATCGTCATTTAAAGCAAAATTATCTGAAAAAGAATGTAAAATCCCTAAATATTTTCTATTCGGCGATAGGAAGATGAACATTATACACAGTAAGTTAAGAAATTCTTGTAGTTCCCTAAACGGTGATCTGTATCGTGTCAATTTATCTGAAAGTAAATATTGCATTTGTGGTGCTTTAGTTGAAGATGTTTATCATTTCTTCTTGAGATGTCCAAGACATGCTGATTTCCGTTTAGAATTAAAGCAAAGATTTTATAATTTAAAGGCAGAATTTGATCTTAATAAATCCTGTATGGTAATCTACATCTTCCACAAACAGTCAATTAAAACATATTTCACCATGTTCATAAATTCATTGGAAAGAGTCAACGGTTCAATTAATACATAAATACTAATGTACGTATTTACCTTATTCAAAGTGCATTTTGTCATAAGAATAACATTTCCAATTGTGTGTTGCCTTAATAATGTATATTACATGTTTACCCACTTCGTCACTTGTAGATTTCTTACTCTCTTCTGCATATATTGTGTTATGTATTTTAGCCTTGTCAAATAGTTGTTGATTACGTGGAGAGGGCTTCTATAAGTTTCACAACTTGTGCCCAATCCATTTCTTAAATGAATTAAAAATATGTTTTCAATCAAATTAATACCGATAATAGAGACAATTCACTTATTCATAAGTCATGTCATAACAGTGACAGCCTCGCGAATCGTATTGGCTATTATCTGGTTCGCGTATTTGCGTGAAGGTGCATAACTCCATGCTTAGGTAAGGGCGAATACGTGTGTGTATAAGGGAAAGGATGGTTGATTCAAAGCTTGTGGAAAGTTTCAGAAATATTGATCTGATATTAAACTGTAAACCACATTTCATTTAACGTTTTTGTCACACGTGATATGATTAGTACATTATATCCATACATTATATGTGCCATGTGAACACACAATGTACATTGTACATGCAATTCAATTCACATTCACTTCCTATACATTTGCCCATCAAAAACCCATTTCAAAACACATTAATTCTCCCAAAATATCCTAAGTAAAGAAAGTTCAATATGACTTTATATTAGTACAGTTATTATAAAGCATTTCTTTAGACACTCGGTCCAGTTCTAGGCTGTATCGTAATTTACAAATAATCAAAGTCAACTGCATTTTTTTTTAAATCTTTGTAAGGTGGTTGATAAAACTTCATATTTCCTTTAACCATATAAGTTTAGAATATTTATTTAAAGAAATTGTATTTCCAATCTAACGTTTTGTCCGTTTAGCCGTATGTTCATTCCAATTATGTGGCTTTTTCTCGCTCCAAATTTCATTATTTTCATCCAGTTTATAGCTCATCTGGCCTGAAAGGCCCGATGAACTTATGGTATGGCATGGTGTCCGTCCGTCTGTCCGTGAACTTTTCGCATTTTCGTCTTCTCCAGAACCACTTGGTTTAGGGAGCTGAAATTTTGTGTACAGACTAAATTGTAAAATTGGTGACCCTGTGACCCGAAATAGGGTCGACTTTAAAAACCTATTTTCATCTTCTTCAGTACCAAAAGGTCTAGAAAGCTGAAATATTGTGTACAGACTCATTGACCAATGGGGATTCTAAATTGTAGATTTTGTGACCCTGTGACCCCATATAGGGTCACGGGGGTCATGACCTGAAAACCTATTTTCATCTTCTTCTCAAGAACCATTGACCCTAGAGACTTGAAATTTGATGTACAGACTCCTTGGCCTATTGGGATTTTAAATTGTAGATTTCGTGATCCTGCGACCCCAAATATAGGTCACAAAGGTCATGACCTGAAAAGCTATTTTCATCTTGAGATTGTATGTGCTCTTCAAAGGGCGGTAGTTTAAAGGAAACAACAGTGATGAATTAGATTGTCTTTATTTGTAGGGGATTTTATCTCTGGCTTCAAAGATAGATCAGAGGTGTAAGGACCTTAAGACCTATTTCATCTTCTCCATTTGTGCTTCCTATTTGGCGTACCTCTCACCTAGTAGTTGACATTTTGAATTAGTTAATGTATATAAAGCCTGATGAGCTACATAGCCTATGGCTCTATTTTATTATATAATGTTTGAAAACAATATCAGTAGAACGAAATAGTATTAGTTCACCGAAATATGTGCGTACCAGACGATAAATCGGCCGTTTTTACTAATATAAATGATTTACCGATCGAGTGCCGTAGAAAATGTAAACTGTTATCATACTCCTGGATATCAGCGGTATTTGATACTATAGACCCGCCATTTAAAGACCCCTTAATAGTTAATAAGGACTTGGGACCCTATTAGAGGAAATGCGGTATGCTGAAGCTGAATGAAGACAAAACTGAAGCGTGGCTTGTTGGGAGTTCACAATCTCGATTTTGGGTCTCAGAAACAGCAATCCTAATTAAATATGTAATTGCATCATACCATTCTACAAGACTGTAAAGATCTCGGACTTCTCTTATATTGGATTCTGAACTGACTTTAAATACACATTGATAACATCTACAGATCGTGCTATTTCCAATTAACAAATACAAAGACCATCGTAAGATCCTCAACAATACCAGCTGCTCATGTCCTTGTTAGATTTCTGGTGTTATCCTGAGTAGGTTTATCTCCTAAATATGACGGTCTAGCCTACCATGAAACTCAAACTAGTTGTTTTAAACATATTTCATTCATTGAGAAAAACGTTTAGGGACAAGTTCTCCAACTTAAAATACTTTCACAATTCTCAATAGTTACCATGCACATGTAAATTTAACATATCTTTTAATTCCAACTTTGTATACATCCAAGTTTAATCGTGTTTAAACACCTGACAGAATAACGCAACTTGGAATAATGTTTAAATTCATTTTACCACACGAATGCGTTGGTGCATGTACAGTGTTATAATATGCATATATACTTTAAAAGCTGGAATACTTCTTGAATTAAGAACGGTGGTTGGAAAGTTATTCCAAGAAATCATTGTAGATGGGCAAAAACGATTCTTTGGAATGTTTTAGTCTAGAGATTGGAATTTCGTTAGATAGTTTGTACGCTAGCCTTACATCGCCAGTTTACTGTTCACCAGACTGCAATGTTCGAAGCCGTTTGTGGAGTTGATTCCACAGGAAGAAAATAATACGTGTTTTTGATAGTTTTATTAAAGTAAAACGATACAAAATAAATAAGGTAAAACATAACTCAAAAATTGAGCTGCTTGCTCAATTCAACATGGATTCATGGGTACATTAACAAAATCATGGATATATCTAATAAGAATTCATGTATTTCATTATTCATAGATATATGTAGTAGAAAATACTTTGAAATGAAGTTAACAAACGTTTAGAATGTAGAAATACATAAACTTTATATGTAAGTGTAATATTCTAGAAATATCAGAATGTCATAGTCGACAAATAATGCACTTGCCCAACGAACAAGTTAAACTTATAATTCTACACCAACTGGGGTATTTCAATGATGGAAACGATATCTTATTCTTGTACAGTTAGTTTGCATTACAACTGACAATGTTTCATAGATGAATCACATGGACCTAGAATTGCACCAGACAGATAAAAGGTGTGATTGTATTAAAAACGTTTCCTTCTGCAGTAGGTCCTTTATTCAGCGGTTCTCAGCACTGTTCGTGAGGTGTAGATGTAGTGTCAGATGGCCCTGTGCTCGTGTACAGGTGAGTAGCGATGATGGCTACTACCACAGCTTCTTGTGGTTGAGGCGGAGCACGCCGCCACACGCTGAGCAGGCCGGGTAGGTTTGACTCTCCTTCTTGGGGATGTGCCAGCACGTCACACAGCGCACCCGGTACTTCCGGTACCTGCAACCAACCTTACTACAGCTACCAGCAGGGGGACAGTCATGTTATGTCTCTGCAGACATAAGGTGTTTATACTACAACCTTACTACAGCTACCAGCAGGGGGACAGTCATGTTATGGCTCTGCAGACATAAGGTGTTTATACTACAACCTTACTACAGCTACTAGCAGGGGGACAGTCATGTTATGTCTCTGCAGACATAAGGTGTTTATACTACAACCTTACTACAGCTACTAGCAGGGGGACAGTCATGTTATGTCTCTGCAGACATAAGGTGTTTATACTACAACCTTACTACAGCTACCAGCTGGGGGTCAGTCATGTTATGTCTCTGCAGACATAAGGTGTTTATACTACAACCTTACTACAGCTACTAGCAGGGGGACAGTCATGTTATGTCTCTGCAGACATAAGGTGTTTATACTACAACCTTACTACAGCTACTAGCAGGGGGACAGTCATGTTATGTCTCTGCAGACATAAGGTGTTTATACTACAACCTTACTACAGCTACTAGCAGGGGGACAGTCATGTTATGTCTCTGCAGACATAAGGTGTTTATACTACAACCTTACTACAGCTACTAGCAGGGGGACAGTCATGTTATGTCTCTGCAGACATAAGGTGTTTATACTACAACCTTACTACAGCTACTAGCAGGGGGACAGTCATGTTATGTCTCTGCAGACATAAGGTGTTTATACTACAACCTTACTACAGCTACCAGCAGGGGGACAGTCATGTTATGTCTCTGCAGACATAAGGTGTTTATACTACAACCTTACTACAGCTACCAGCAGGGGGACAGTCATGTTATGTCTCTGCAGACATAAGGTGTTTATACCACAACCTTACTACAGCTACCAGCAGGGGGACAGTCATGTTATGTCTCTGCAGACATAAGGTGTTTATACTACAACCTTACTACAGCTACCAGCAGGGGGACAGTCATGTTATGTCTCTGCAGACATAAGGTGTTTATACCACAACCTTACTACAGCTACCAGCAGGGGGACAGTCATGTTATGTCTCTGCAGACATAAGGTGTTTATACTACAACCTTACTACAGCTACCAGCAGGGGGACAGTCATGTTATGTCTCTGCAGACATAAGGTGTTTATACTACCACCTTACTACAGCTACTAGCAGGGGGACAGTCATGTTATGTCTCTGCAGACATAAGGTGTTTATACTACAACCTTACTACAGCTACTAGCAGGGGGACAGTCATGTTATGTCTCTGCAGACATAAGGTGTTTATACTACAACCTTACTACAGCTACTAGCAGGGGGACAGTCATGTTATGTCTCTGCAGACATAAGGTGTTTATACTACAACCTTACTACAGCTACTAGCAGGGGGACAGTCATGTTATGTCTCTGCAGACATAAGGTGTTTATACTACAACCTTACTACAGCTACCAGCAGGGGGACAGTCATGTTATGTCTCTGCAGACATAAGGTGTTTATACTACAACCTTACTACAGCTACCAGCAGGGGGACAGTTATGTTATGTCTCTGCAGACATAAGGTGTTTATACCACAACCTTACTACAGCTACCAGCAGGGGGACAGTCATGTTATGTCTCTGCAGACATAAGGTGTTTATACCACAACCTTACTACAGCTACCAGCAGGGGGACAGTCATGTTATGTCTCTGCAGACATAAGGTGTTTATACCACAACCTTACTACAGCTACCAGCAGGGGGACAGTCATGTTATGTCTCTGCAGACATAAGGTGTTTATACTACAACCTTACTACAGCTACCAGCAGGGGGACAGTCATGTTATGTCTCTGCAGACATAAGGTGTTTATACTACCACCTTACTACAGCTACCAGCAGGGGGACAGTCATGTTATGTCTCTGCAGACATAAGGTGTTTATACTACAACCTTACTACAGCTACCAGCAGGGGGACAGTCATGTTATGTCTCTGCAGACATAAGGTGTTTATACTACAACCTTACTACAGCTACCAGCAGGGGGACAGTCATGTTATGTCTCTGCAGACATAAGGTGTTTATACTACAACCTTACTACAGCTACTAGCAGGGGGACAGTCATATTATGTCTCTGCAGACATAAGGTGTTTATACTACAACCTTACTACAGCTACTAGCAGGGGGACAGTCATGTTATGTCTCTGCAGACATAAGGTGTTTATACTACAACCTTACTTCAGCTACCAGCAGGGGGACAGTCATGTTATGTCTCTGCAGACATAAGGTGTTTATACCACAACCTTACTACAGCTACCAGCAGGGGGACAGTCATGTTATGTCTCTGCAGACATAAGGTGTTTATACCACAACCTTACTACAGCTACCAGCAGGGGGACAGTCATGTTATGTCTCTGCAGACATAAGGTGTTTATACCACAACCTTACTACAGCTACCAGCAGGGGGACAGTCATGTTATGTCTCTGCAGACATAAGGTGTTTATACTACAACCTTACTACAGCTACCAGCAGGGGGACAGTCATGTTATGTCTCTGCAGACATAAGGTGTTTATACTACCACCTTACTACAGCTACTAGCAGGGGGACAGTCATGTTATGTCTCTGCAGACATAAGGTGTTTATACTACAACCTTACTACAGCTACTAGCAGGGGGACAGTCATGTTATGTCTCTGCAGACATAAGGTGTTTATACTACAACCTTACTACAGCTACTAGCAGGGGGACAGTCATGTTATGTCTCTGCAGACATAAGGTGTTTATACTACAACCTTACTACAGCTACTAGCAGGGGGACAGTCATGTTATGTCTCTGCAGACATAAGGTGTTTATACTACAACCTTACTACAGCTACCAGCAGGGGGACAGTCATGTTATGTCTCTGCAGACATAAGGTGTTTATACTACAACCTTACTACAGCTACCAGCAGGGGGACAGTTATGTTATGTCTCTGCAGACATAAGGTGTTTATACCACAACCTTACTACAGCTACCAGCAGGGGGACAGTCATGTTATGTCTCTGCAGACATAAGGTGTTTATACCACAACCTTACTACAGCTACCAGCAGGGGGACAGTCATGTTATGTCTCTGCAGACATAAGGTGTTTATACCACAACCTTACTACAGCTACCAGCAGGGGGACAGTCATGTTATGTCTCTGCAGACATAAGGTGTTTATACTACAACCTTACTACAGCTACCAGCAGGGGGACAGTCATGTTATGTCTCTGCAGACATAAGGTGTTTATACTACCACCTTACTACAGCTACCAGCAGGGGGACAGTCATGTTATGTCTCTGCAGACATAAGGTGTTTATACTACAACCTTACTACAGCTACCAGCAGGGGGACAGTCATGTTATGTCTCTGCAGACATAAGGTGTTTATACTACAACCTTACTACAGCTACCAGCAGGGGGACAGTCATGTTATGTCTCTGCAGACATAAGGTGTTTATACTACAACCTTACTACAGCTACTAGCAGGGGGACAGTCATATTATGTCTCTGCAGACATAAGGTGTTTATACTACAACCTTACTACAGCTACTAGCAGGGGGACAGTCATGTTATGTCTCTGCAGACATAAGGTGTTTATACTACAACCTTACTTCAGCTACCAGCAGGGGGACAGTCATGTTATGTCTCTGCAGACATAAGGTGTTTATACCACAACCTTACTACAGCTACCAGCAGGGGGACAGTCATGTTATGTCTCTGCAGACATAAGGTGTTTATACCACAACCTTACTACAGCTACCAGCAGGGGGACAGTCATGTTATGTCTCTGCAGACATAAGGTGTTTATACTACAACCTTACTACAGCTACCAGCAGGGGGACAGTCATGTTATGTCTCTGCAGACATAAGGTGTTTATACTACAACCTTACTACATCTACCAGCAGGGGGACAGTTATGTTATGTCTCTGCAGACATAAGGTGTTTATACCACAACCTTACTTCAGCTACCAGCAGGGGGACAGTCATGTTATGTCTCTGCAGACATAAGGTGTTTATACCACAACCTTACTACAGCTACCAGCAGGGGGACAGTCATGTTATGTCTCTGCAGACATAAGGTGTTTATACCACAACCTTACTACAGCTACCAGCAGGGGGACAGTCATGTTATGTCTCTGCAGACATAAGGTGTTTATACTACAACCTTACTACAGCTACCAGCAGGGGGACAGTCATGTTATGTCTCTGCAGACATAAGGTGTTTATACTACCACCTTACTACAGCTACCAGCAGGGGGACAGTCATGTTATGTCTCTGCAGACATAAGGTGTTTATACTACAACCTTACTACAGCTACCAGCAGGGGGACAGTCATGTTATGTCTCTGCAGACATAAGGTGTTTATACTACAACCTTACTACAGCTACCAGCAGGGGGACAGTCATGTTATGTCTCTGCAGACATAAGGTGTTTATACTACAACCTTACTACAGCTACTAGCAGGGGGACAGTCATATTATGTCTCTGCAGACATAAGGTGTTTATACTACAACCTTACTACAGCTACTAGCAGGGGGACAGTCATATTATGTCTCTGCAGACATAAGGTGTTTATACTACAACCTTCCTACAGCTTCTAGCAGGGGGACAGTCATATTATGTCTCTGCAGACATAAGGTGTTTATACTACAACCTTGCTACAGCTACTAGCAGGGGGACAGTCATGTTATGTCTCTGCAGACATAAGGTGTTTATACTACAACCTTACTACAGCTACCAGCAGGGGGACAGTCATGTTATGTCTCTGCAGACATAAGGTGTTTATACTACAACCTTACTACAGCTACTAGCAGGGGGACAGTCATGTTATGTCTCTGCAGACATAAGGTGTTTATACTACAACCTTACTACAGCTACCAGCAGGGGGACAGTCATGTTATGTCTCTGCAGACATAAGGTGTTTATACTACAACCTTACTACAGCTACCAGCAGGGGGACAGTCATGTTATGTCTCTGCAGACATAAGGTGTTTATACTACAACCTTACTACAGCTACCAGCAGGGGGACAGTCATGTTATGTCTCTGCAGACATAAGGTGTTTATACTACGCAATGCTCTATAATCTATATCACAGAGGGGCATGCTGAAAGCCATATTCATATGAATCTCTTGACTTGGTCACTTGTTAGATTTGGTCATCACAAGGGAAAATGACCTCACCATCTCAGCCAAAAACGTCATCGACAAACAGATATCTGACCACTTTCTCATTGAAGCCATCATGAACTTGCAAAAGCCTGCCCCTGTGCGACAAACTCAGCACTATAGAAAAACTAGGAATATCAACACAGAATTGTTCGCCACAGAGCTGCTAGAAACAGACCTACAATCAAAGATGTCTGAAACTAAACGCAGAAAAAACAGAATTTCTCACTTTTGGGTCAAAGCAGCAGCTCAGCAAAATTCCCACCTCTGCAATCCTTAACCTCGATGCCACTGAAGTACCCACAGCCACCGAAGCTAGAAACCTCGGAGTGATCTTTGATTCCACCATGTCTATGGCTCCCCACATCACAGCTGTTAGCAAGTCTTGTTACTTTTCTCTTTTCAACATCAGTAAGATTCGTCACCTTCTCAATCTTGACACGGCCAAACTCCTCATGCCGTGCCTAGTTACCTCTAAGATCGATTGTTGTAATTCACTGTATGTTAACCTCCCACAAACCTCACTGAACAGACTGAAGAAAATTCAGAACTCAGCGGCAAGATGCATCACGAAAACCTCCAAATCAAGCCATATCAGTCCTGTTCTCAAGTCACTCCACTGGCTGCCTGTTCAAGAGCGGATCACCTTTAAACTTGCCTCAATCGTGCACTCTTGTATTTATGACACTCACTTTCCTGCCTATCTCAGAGACCTCATCCCCAGCTATTCTCCGAATCGCGCACTCCGTTCGTCTGGTGAAGTTCTCCTCATCCAGCAACTTACCAAAACAGCTATGGGGCAACGAGCCTTCTCAAGATCTGGACCATCAATATGGAACTCCCTCCCTCCTCAGATCCGTAACACTGAATCCAAAGACTCTTTTAAGAGACAATTGAAAACATTCCTGTTCACCAAATTACATGTCTGACCCCGCTTCACTTTCTCTTTCCCAGCGCCAGTGAGCAACCATATGGATGGAAATTAGGCGCTTTATAAATCAATTATATTATATATATAAATGAATATCTCGCCCGATGCGTGCGGAAGATGGGTCAAAGCGCATAGACAGATATTAACCTAAATTGTGTAAGGGCCAACATCGTTCGTTTTCAACTCAGAACCTATGAATTCAATGTAACCTTGGAACCAATAAAATCACTTTAATGGTATCAAACACGGAGTGCTCTAAGAGCACAAACACCCCTGGGGTTTGTCCTCTTGTTGCACAAACTATTCAGCAGTTTAAATGTAACAGCAATATACGAAAGTTTAGATATTATCATCTAGATCTGCATTTAACATGAGACAGTCTCTGATCAATTGACATTAGGACATCTCTGAATAATAAGTCTGAAATTTCAAAATAAATAAGCATGTAAAATATCGATGGCTTATCACCGATCAATAAAAAAAATGTGGCCATGGTGAAGTTCTTTTCAGAAAATACATCCTACATCAAGGTCACAAGGTCAAAGGTTATAATTTCATTAGGTGACATTGGAAACAACACTTTAATGTTATTTTAAGTTATGTTGTAGTTCTACAAAGTGTACAGTATTGTATCAAGGGCAAGGTCATGGGGAAACTCATATCAAGTTTTTAAAAAACATCAACAGTTTGAGCCAAGCTTGGTTAAAGTGTAACACACAGTCTGAAATCGGAAAGCCGAGCGCTCTAAGTCAAGGGCAATAACTCTGAAAATATTAATCCGATCGGTCCCAAAAAAAGCACATGCGTATCACCAATGTTACGTATATCCAAATCATGTATAAAATTTCAGAAAGATGGATCCAAAACTATGAGAGGAGTTGATTTCAGAACAAAGGTACCATTTGCGGGAGGGACAGACAGACAGACAGGCGGGCTGCGCCACGACAATGACCCCCTTTGGTTTCACCCGTGGGTTAATAAAATCACTTGTCACAAGTCCAAGTAGAAGCATGTCGGTGCGGGTGCAGTCATCGCACATAAACAGAAGTTAAGATTAGCTGAACGTTTGTTCACGGTAACACCACAGGTTCCATAACCTTTTCAGTATCGGAAGGGGAATCATTAAAATCAACCATATAATGGTAATCGTTTTGTGGAAGCGGTTGTGTGAATGGGGTTTTGGTTGGGTGATATTGATGAAGAGGAGGTATGTTATACACACCGTATCCCGCAGGCATTACAGAGAGGGGTTCCATCCTCGGCGTCCCTCCACAGTGGCGTCCGCCGTGTACTGCACGAGGCGCACGTCTTGGCTGCAACATTATATATATATATAAATATATCCACAATTCATACTCAGTTTCCATGGGGTATGAATTATGTTTTCGATTATTAGTTTAGGAAATGTATCACTGTCACGAGTCGAGTCTGTTCTCGTTTCTCTTGGCCAACGTTCTTTGAGCGCTCATTTTCACTGCAAATAAGCGTTCACTGGAAAGCGAGGTAAAATGTTCCCAGCGAGATACGTAATAGCGGACGGAGACAATTTCTTTTCTCTTAGACTATCTTACTGTTTTTCTATCACATTATTTCAACGTGAGCAGGATGTTGATAAATTCCATTAAAACTATTTAATAATTAAAGATGATTGACACATGTACTGAAATCAAACATGTCACTAATAACAGCAATACTTAGAAGCTGTTTAATCTCTTTGACAAGTTCAAACTGAATATGAAGTCTTCTTTGAAATGTATAGAGAAACTATAAACTGTACCGGGCTGTTATTCAAATATCGGGTTACAGCAATAAGCGTATGTAAAGA
Organism: Gibbula magus; assembly: GCA_936450465.1. NCBI lineage: Eukaryota > Metazoa > Mollusca > Gastropoda > Trochida > Trochidae > Gibbula > Gibbula magus. Next base: position 68,801,158 of record OW388292.1, read on the forward strand.
TGCTGCGTACTGCAGTACTTCTAGCATCATCAATCTGATGGAAAACGTCCATTACCGATAAAATGAAAAACGTAATTAATGTTTTCTGTCATGAATACATTTAGAAAAGCATAAGAAGCAAAACAACACATCTGAATGCAATACATTCACAATATTTCTTAACATTAGGTGTAAACACAAGCAAGGTCTGAATGAGCACTTTGCGTCTACAAAATGAATAGTTCGTAAGTTATCGTACATTGCTTTCGAAACATGTAAACATACTACTTTACTAGTCTTGGCATTGGGGCTTAAATCATAGACAGGTTTTGTATTCTTTGAGAGTTTACAAGTAATACCAAAGACCATAACATATGTTATGGCCTCTGATAATACATACGTCTATTTTCGAGAACATTTTGCCGAGGAACACCTCGCTATTTCCGGTGTACGGTTATACACAGTGATGTTTGGCTGTCCCATGTAGGTACAACTGTGTACATGACGAATCATACTAAAGCCCTTACCTGTGAAGTTAACGCTAGGGAACGGTTCTCGCGAATCTTCGCTCTCGGAGCTGCTCTTGCACTCTGAGACAGACTCGTTTCTGTGCCGACGGCATTTGTCAACATGGAAGTTCTTCTTTTTCAGTGTCGACTTGCTGGAACGAAAAGCATGTGTTAAGCTTTCAAGTGTTAAAATAACCACAGCTGACTGGCACATATATCTTGTGATTTTAGAAATGAAGTAGTAACCTACCAGTCCGATTAAATGTATGTAAATGAATGACTACATCTTGAAAGTTTATGCGTGCATGGTTTCCATAAAAGAAAATATTTCAAACCAAGTATATTCTTTGAGGTATGGCATGATTAATCTTGTATGCAATATGTTTTTTCACCAAAATCAACACGATGAGATCTTATGGACTTGAAATGCTGTAAACAATAAAGTAGTTATCAATGAGTGAGTGAGTTAGTGTTTAACGCCGCTTCGGCAGTATCGCAGCCATTTGCGGCAGTTACACTCGTAGCTCGCAGCGTTTTGGATTGACTGAGTACTGCTCCGCGTGGGTCGATTGTCATTGTCTGTCTGTCTGTTTTGAGACGTTGTCTGTGACCTTTCACCGCCTTCCTTAAATTGAACTAATCACAGCCCCGCTAAGATTGCGAATCGGTCCGACGACCTCCTAGTCTCGTCACTGATTGGCCGGAGTGAAGTAAAAGGTCACAAGCCATAGCCAGTACTCAGATCAAGAATACAGAGAGGTACGAGTGTTACGTTCGCTCTGATTTTAATGAGATTGTTCAATTACATTCCGTGTGCTATTGCAGCTGAGTAAGTGAATGTCAAACGAAATGAATAGAATCAATAAATCCAACTGACCTGAAGAAGGAAGTAATGCGTAGCTGCGTCTTGTCGCCCTGCACGTGTGTACTGAACCAGAGAGTTGCTCCTCTGAAGTTGGGGTCCCAACACAAAGCGCTCTTCTGTGGTTTCTGCGACTTCCTCGCGCTCCTGGCGCGTCGGACTGGTGTGACAGGGGCTCGAGCTAATGTGAGAGGAGACCGATTTGGCGTGAGCGGGTGGGCTGTCTCTATCTTTGGGGCTTCATTTGAATAGCCGTGCCTCTCAGTCGAACTTCGTGCAGGAAATCTGCACATAGGTAAAACAAGTTATTATACTTGCTATGAATTGCTTTTGGCTGAACGAAAGTTGTGCATGGAAATACGTTCTATTTTTTCTTCTTCTCACGCCACAACACATGAGATCTAAGAAGTGGAACTTGATTGAATACTTTAGCTCAATACTGCTCCAAAGACCCAATTATTCTTCTATAATTCTTGATTATAGTTTCACAAATTCCAATTTCCCATATATATATAAATGTGTGTAATCAACTTCCCAATGCAAATCAAAACACTTGCCAGTCTCCAAAACCGGCTGATTTAGGCCTTGCAGTATTTCCTCAAGATATCTGTGCTAGGAAATCGAGGCCGACTATGCATTTCAGATGCAGCGATACACTATCTAGGCACAGCAAAGCGAGGGAAATACTGCAAGACTTAAATCAGCCAGTAATGAAGACTGCATGGCAAGAGTTATGCCTTGCGTTTGAAAGTTGGTGTGTAATTATGAATGTGCTTCTATTTCCAATTGAAGACAACTTCCCAATGCAAGTCTAAACTCTTGCCAGTCTCCATCACAAGCTGATTTAAGCGTTGAAGTATTTCCCTTGCGATAATTATTTGGTTGAATCATTTCTAGAAATGATTCAACCAAATAATTATCGTCATGTACAATATTCATTCGTTCAAAGATGAACATAATATATTCTCTTCAATCAACTTCCCTATGCAAGGCATAACTCTTGCCCGTCTCCATTTCTGGCTGATTTAAGCCTTGCCGCACTTCCTTATTGAAATCGGAGCCCACTATGCATTTCAGGCATTTCATTGATCCAATATTGAGGTGCCTCGACATAACCAATCAACTTCATTGAGAGTGGATACTTGCAAAAGAAATTCTAACATTACATTAAACACAAAAACTTCCGTCACTTTGAACTAAAATAACTTTATTAGTAACATGAAATTCCCTTTTCCCGCAAGGAAGCCCTCATACAGATTTACAATAAAATATATGTAATATAACTTAATCAAACTTATAATAATAAACAATACTTAAATCAGAAAGCACGTACACCTGGCAAGAATGAAATAAATTAAAGTTATATCGATCCTTTGTTCAAGAGACTATGTACAGTCTTCAACATGCATATAACTAGTCTGTTTGATTAGTTAATGTCGAGTATCTGAAATAACATTTTAAGATGATCTTCTGAGGGGTGGGGAAATTAATATTTCAAAACAAGTTTGCAGATTAATTACTTATCGATATTCGGAAAATACGTGATATGCAAACAAATCGTTTAACGTTCAATGCCTGAATGATGATGATGACGGCGGGAGATGAACTACAAAGAGAACCAAGAACCACAGTAACAATGATACAATTATTAAAACACACTTATTTTCCCGTTCATAGGAGTCAGAGTGGGCTAATGAGAGCTGTTTTTCTAAGAAGGGTTGCGAAATGTTCTTTCTGAAGAAAAGTACCTTACCTGTTGACACATGTCTCGTGGCTCGACTCCAGAATCTGACATTTGATAGCCAGAGGTGATTGATTTGTCGGGGAACTGTGACATGGAACTGATCCCGAACTTGCATGTTTGAATCGTGATAGGGGAGATGCTCTAGTTTCTGCGAATAACAGTTGTACGTCTGTTGTCATTACTATAATTTTGGACTCCGTGTTCACCTGCAGTAATTTCTTGGATTAAGACGCAAGTGAATCAGTCTCTTGCTAATTTGCATATTTCACGTGTTGAAACTGCATGATCTTTTGTGAAAGGCGAGAAGCTCGTGCAGCTTGTGCGCCCGTAGCCTGTGAAGCATGGTGTCTGTCAAAACAAAGCCACTGGTTATAAATACTACTTGAAATCAATTAATATACCGTGATTTCTAAGCAAATTAAAGACAAGTAAAACATCGTTGTATTTGAAATGACACTCACTACACAGGGTATGGTACATACAGTCGTTTAACTAGTTTGGCGCAATGTTTATTAGAACTTTTCAATTTGCGATTATACACGATATACGATGATGATAGATATTACGATCTAAAAGCACTCTAGCACCAATCTAAATAAATTTATATCGACTGTTTCATATCATGTTAATACAGTCGACAATAAAACAGTATAAAATATGTCGATCTAAATGTATTTAGATTGCTGTAGCACGATGTTCTTACTGAAATAAAGTGCTCTCACAAAAATGTAAATACATGTTACAAATGGCTAAGAAATACTCCTAAATCAATAAGAAGACTTCTAAAAACGAATGTACATGGTTCGGTTAAGCCATGCGAGCCCATTTCCCATCGAGCAGTCATTTTAATGTGTTCATATTAAAATGGCCGCTCGAAGGTAGTTCAAGTCAAGTTCACGATACTTAGAGTAGAGTTTTAATACGGTACAATGATGGAATTGTCAACCAATTGTTGTCTGAACACTCAAATTCTCATGAGACCTACAAATCTACCTCTCACCCTGAAGAGTTCCACACCCCTGTCGCTTTATAAATTCGTCATACCATTTTCTAAGAATGCTAATAGCTGTTTTCTATGGATACGGCTTATCAGGTCGTGTAATGAGATGTTTTACACATAAACATACCAATATATTGTGTTACTGAGTAATAAATGGCAACTTTTAGAAGCGCCTTTAAAGGGGCCGATTGGATACGTCATTTCTGGTGACTCTAATAAAATCAATTAAACGCTGAACTCCATAATTGAAATAATATGGTTAATGAGATTCGATAATCATATTAATGTTAATCGTAAACGTTGCCACGGCAATCATTGTTGAACTATCGATATACCTAAAACAAGCAGTTGTCACTAAGGTGACATGGTCGCCCGCCGCAATACACCAACATTGAAAAATGACGTCAAGATCAGCAACATCCACTGGGCCCTGAATTTTCCCTAAAGAACCATTGGTGTAAGATAATGACGAGAACCCAATGAACAGTTCTTGAGAATAATGTCAAGGTCATAAATATCAAATCAGCCCTTTGTCTTCACTAGGTGTTTTGTGTAAGATATGTTGAAATTCCAGTGAATGGTTCTTGATATATCCCGCTTACAAACTTACGTGTACATTAACATATTGAATAATTCCGCTGTGACCTTGAGAATAATGCCACGGTCACCAAAATCTAATCAACCCTTTGTCTTCCCTTGGAGAAGCTAAGAGTAAGATATGAATAGAATCCAGGGAATAGTTCTTGAGATATACCACTGACAAGGGTAAAACATCCTCGGTTACCCAGGGTTTTATATATGCTCCGTTACTCTCCACTATATCACCCCTGGGAGACTCTATCAGAGGAATCTGTACTAAAATTACCCGCCCTGGGTAACCGAGGATGAGGGTAAAATGACAAAGACACGTTTTGACCTTGAAATAAATGGTCAAGGTCACAAAACTCTGTAGGAACATTACTCTCTCTATGATGAACCCATATGCAAAATACGTAAAGAATCCAGGGAATAGTATTTGAGTTATTCCATTTCGTACGGACGTAAGCAGTCGAATAGGCCTACTAAAACGCGCGGCGGAGGATAAAAAACATGTGACGTATCTCAAAGATAACGCTATTGGCACTCGACCTCATAAGGCGTTAAATATTATATTGTAAAAGGTTGAATGTTACACTTTTCTTAAAGTAATTGTCACAGAGTCACCAAATGGTCAAAGACTCATAGTTGTTGTCATGATTTGTTTTGTGACACTTGCTAAGGACAACAGTCAACAATTCAAGTCTGCCAATTATTGGTCAAGGTGCGGATGTTATAGTTAGATATTAGTATTCCATGAACAACAGAGTTGAGTTGAGTTGTAAAACCGAGAGAACCTTTAATGAGGTCACACAAGATGTAAAACGTACCGAATTGTACCAGAGAAAGAGTATGCAGAAATACCAATCGATGTTATTTGAAGCTGGTTGATTAAAGTTGAGTGTAAGACATTGCATTGTTCTGTCCTCATTGGACGCGAGACCATTAAGTCTAGTGATTAGAAACATTAGAACAGTGACGGATCCGGGAATTTTGTAAGGGGGGATCCAGACCCCGTTAGTGCCACTTAGACAGAATGTACAGAATACAAAATTACAATCTAACTGAACATTAGGTAAATACAACTTAACATATGATGGGTTACGGTACAATCCAAATCATAACATGATATACTCTCACGGTTCAATGGTTCTTGGGGAATAAAACATGCGAAAAATTTACGGACGGAGGATGCCAAGCCTGATTCAGTGATGAGTTCATATTTAAAAAAAAATCTTTTTGACTCCCTGGTGAAACTCAAAGGGGTAAGGTCGTGGCGCAGCCCGCCCGCCCGTCCGTCCATCCATAAAACAGTACGTGTGTTCTGAAATCAACTCCTCCCACAGTTTTTTTTAACATCTTTCTGAAATTTTACACGTGCTTTAGATATACATCAGTGATACGCATGTGCTTTTTTGGAACCGATTGGATTAATGTTTTCAAAGTTATGGCCCTTGACTTTGGGTGCTCGGTTTTCTGACTTCTGAGAAGATCCAGTTCCATGTTTTCTTGTCAATTACTCTTGACAGCGACATATCACAAACTGTACATTTTATAACTGCTTCAATCAAAAACTTTTTTTTAATTTATAAAAACTGTTCCTCAACTGTAAACCGTGAAGGCAGTAATCAGTAGATTATATATTTTATCTGCATTGAAGATATCGCTACAATCAAATCAAATCAAATCGTCATAATCCTATTACATCATGATGACATCACAAGGCTTTGACACCCCTAAGAATAGTGCTGACAGAATAGTATCTCAAGACAGCAATTCATGGAATGTTTAAAAACTGAATTTATTCAAATATATCTCCAGGAAACTGATCAACTACCATCTGTTAAAGGAAAGAAATTACGCCTGCTTATTACATATTGAAGGCTCGTTTGGCTACAAATACTATTTAAACATTAAGAATAATGACCACAGAAAAGTTTTAACTAAGCTTGAGATTGAGAGAGGAAGATACAACAACACCCCTGTAGACAAACGCCTCTGTCAACAGTGCAGTCAGGGTGTTACAGAAACGGAAGAACATTTTATATTTGAATGCCCAAAATATGTTCATTATCGCTCGAAACTAATTTCATCAACTGGGGGTCTCAAGGAAAGAGCTCCTCTCATCAATTATAAACCCCAAGAGTCATCATGCTTCTATCACTTGTAAAGTACTTTATGACATGTATTCAATGAGATTAAGCCACATTGGTTAATTATTGTACAATCTATAATACGCATTGTTTGATATAATTGTCTCACACTGAGATATAATAATGCTCTTGTATATATTTTACTTGTAATATGTATTAACATTTGTTAACTTCTTTGTACACTGCCCATAATGGGTGTTTTATGTACGATAAATATATATATCTTGTATCTTGTAATGCTATGACGTCATAAAGTTGATGACGTAACAATGCTATGATGCCATAATGATGATGGCTTCACAATGCTATGACCTCACTGAGCTCACTGCTGAAGTAGTCAAATGGCAGTTTTGTGTTGCAGATATTATGTTAATTATTTTGCTCAAAATTGTTGAAGAATGATTTTGAATGATAAATAAAATTTCACCCTCGTGTCTTCTGATATCAAATATATCAACACTGGTTGATTAAAGTAAACAATATCATCGACAAGCCTCGGATATTTGTAACTTTAAATTAATCAACTCGTGATGATAAATTTGATACCAGAAGACACTTGGGTGAGATTCTCTATTCAACGGCTGCTTTCAAGATTAACGTAAAACTTTCGATCAAAATCAGTTCTAACACCGAATTTGACCTGGACATTGCTAACGGATTTCCGCTGTTCCAAAGTTATTATTTTGACATTACCATTTAACATCCAACAACTCCTAATCTATCAGAAAATAAACCTTACCACGGGAACGAAATTACGAATGGTACCTGGAAGTTCTAGGGTTACTCTAGCAGACGACGCGTTCTGGCAGGTGCGCGTTTATATCGGAAGTAACGTGTTGCGCATGACCACAAGTCTGTTGTGAAGTTAAACAACATGGCGACTTTGTCAGAAGAGATTATGCGATGGATATTGCATTACTGAATATTTAACCTTTTAAACTGAAATGTTTGTGTTTAAAATTATGAAACTATGTTGTCGTAATTAGAATGTGAATCACTCATCACTTAGGTGTTGTTGACCTCTGGGACTGGCCTCCAAAGAGAAACTAAAAAGACGCCAAGGTAAACTTCTTTATGCCAAGAAATCCATAGCAAATGTCAGAACATAATTTCCCCATGCATACTCTTGAAATAATAAGCTTTAGGCCTATATGACATAATTAGTTTTTAAATAAAGAGTAGGTCCCCTAACGTAACTGTCAGTGACTGTCTACATTAAAATTATTCTTGATTCTCATCACTTTATTTTTTCAAAAATAAGTTTTGTTCTTTCTGTTTAAATGTTCATTCATGTAACGATAGTGTATAATTTTTTCAAATATTTTTAGATGGAAAATCAAAAGTTCTATGCAGAATTTCAGTAATGAAGATACTTAAATTTGTTTAACTCACTTCAAAGGGGGTCAAAAAGACCTAAACGGTTTCATAGATTCAAATACTGACAATGTCTGACTTGTAACCTAGCTGTTTTCATGGATCACCTGTTTTCGTGGTATTTACATATGACGTTATTTCTCCCAAACTGCTCACTGGTTCCTGTCAGTTAGAACTTATTTTATCAATCAGTTATTCTGCTTTGATCCAAGCAGCAAATCATCACTATTTCATCAATCACCTCAACTCAACACTTCAGTAATGAAAATCAATGGTAATTTCATGCTTTTCACATAATGCACTTTTAGGAAAATTTTTATTGATGTTTTTAAAAAATATTTTCACTACTAACGTTTCTCAATGGTGATATTCAGCAAGCTGACAGGACACTTATTCTCAGTCACAAAACCTCAAAAAGGAATAACTGATCTATTTTCATATCTTTGGAATCATAGAAAGGGTTTCTCTTATATATTTTTGGCCATTTTGTTGGATTTCCCAGTCGCCGCTAATGGCTGCAATACTGCCGAAGCGGCGTTAAACAATAACTCGCTCACTCACTCACTGGATTTCCCAGTGCAAAAAAAGGATTTATTATATAACTATCAATGAAATATGTGATTATACGATGAAAATGTAATCCATATTTGCACATAAGCAGTAGAAAGTCATATTTTCACTGCAGTGAAAATAATGACAAAACTTGCGTTCTTCAATGTTTTAGGCATCTTCACTTGACTAGATGGTACCGTAAAATATTATTATTCTTAAATTTAAAAACATTTACAACATATTTATTTTTGTAAAACATTATCCTGTTTTATATCGACTTATTTCAGTCGAATTATTTTCTCACTGCATTTACCGTGAACTATAACGGGGAGTTGTTAGGATTAGGCCTATGACAAGACCGTTCTAACCTTTCAAAAGTCACGTTTTATTTGTTTTTATGCAGATTAAAGTTATATAATAAATAGACTATTTCATTTTTTGCCGAGTATCATTTCTATCTCATCTCGTGAAGTGAGAAATGACATTTTCACTCGTGGCTCCGCCACTGGTGAAAATATCACTTTCTCACTCCACTCTATTTATTGAACTGTTCAACTTTACTTGGATTGCTTGTGTACAATTTTAGGTAATAATACATTCAAGCTGTTTGTCCGATAGAAAATTTTCTGTTCCCAATTAACTACTTCTTATCTGAATCAATTCTTCAATTTATCCGAAATAACATGTTTGTGCTTAATTTTGGTGATATAGTTACATAATTACATAGGAATCTAACAACATAAAACATTTGACAATTTTATTTTAAATGTAGTTGTACACTATCCATCTGTGTTTGGAAATCAGTAAAAAATCGCATTGTGGCATATGTTGTGTTCTCGTAATTTGACATAACACAAATACCATGAAAACAGGTGACACCAAAATAATGTAATACAAACTGTCACCTGTCAGAATATTGACAACCAAAATCAACAAAACAATAAAATAACTCTTTATTTGGCATCAAATATTTGAAATATATGTCTATCACTTTATGATGTTTATAATGTTTGACATCACTATTGCTTAATTTCATAGAAGTTTCTTTCTTATTACCACGGAAATAGGTAACACGAGCGTACTTTTCATGTCAAGTTGTCAGAAATCAATTTGAATGATTTGGAAATCCAGTGTATCTGTAATTTATGTCATCTATGATTGTCATTTGATCATCATTTTAAATCATAAAATTGTAAATCATTGTTTTGTAATATAATGTTTTAAAAGACAAAGCTAAAAACTTTCTTTATTTAGAAGACTGTTACAAGCATGTTTTCGAGAGCACATTTGCTGATTGAAAGAGAATTTGAAAAACTGAAAGCTGAGCAACCATGGGTAAGTAAAATGAAATGTTTTTAGTTTTAATTTAGCTAATGTTTTAAAGAGCCATTACTGAGACCGCATTTGCCAAAATATTATAAATGGTGTTATATTATAGAAAAGTACTTAATCACCATTGCTGAAAATTAATGTTTTAAATGAAAGTCAACTAAGTTAGTAAGTATAGTAACGATATAAAGGTGAAAGTAGTGATTTCTGATCGAAAACCGGACAATGCACTGTGGCACATCAATAACAAAATTTTGGAAATTTTGGAAACTTATTTACAACAGATAAAAATAAAAATTTGGTTGGTAATTTATAATTGGACAAATAACTACTGTGCATGTAATTGGGAGGTAGGTTTTCGGCATTTGCACATGTATAATGTTCTTGATGTTGTTCTATTTTCATCAAAAACATGTGTCAGATTATCATATATTTTGTGATAGGGTATGAATAAGCTAGTCAAGTGAAATTACTTGAACTTAAAACAGCAAGTGCTATTTCTCCACGTATAAAAGCCAAATAAAATATTATGGAAGATACTCAATGGCTCTTAAACCTAATAACTCATTTCATTCTATTACAGCCTTGTAGGTTAAAATATCATCTAATGTAATACAAATTGTTTCCTTTGCATATTTTGCAAGTTTTAGAAGATATAATAGTTCTTTAAGGTAGACATTATTTGAATACTGATAAGGGGCATAACAAGTGACAGATACGTCAAATTTGAGACCAGTTGTCATTAAACACACAAAAAAGTTTGCCGTCTAACTATTAAATGTCAAAGGAAACCCAAATTTTGCTATTACCATCCCAAAAATGGTACCTGTGTTCTAAATCAACTATTCCCACAGATCTGGATAAATCTTTCTGAAACTTTACACATGCTTTGGATATACATTGGGTGTAATATGCATGTGCTTTTTTGTGACCAATCAGATTAATATTTTCAGAGTTATCAGTTATGGTCCTTGACTTTGAGAGCTCAGCTTTCTGATTTCAGACTGCTTGGCTCAGACTTATGATGTCTTTGAAATGTGTTTTTATTACCCTTGACATATGACCATTGAAATATCATATATTTTTTTCTATCTAACCTTGATGACAGATTCACTGTTTGGAACTTTAACCATCTTCGTAACTTTAATATTTGAAAATGTTATGTTTCCAATGTCCCATACTAAGGTCATAACCTTGGCGTAGGATTTATTTTCTGAAAAACTAGATTGATTGGTTGGAACTTGGTTAGTGATAGGCCTTTGTTATTTGACATGCTTATTTATTTTCACTAGATCATTCAGAAGATGTCATAATTTTCAAGCTTAACAAAGACTGTATCATGTTAAATGTAGATCTAGATGATCAGAATGACAGATCTAATCTTTCGTAACTTATCCTTAACAGGAGGGTTCTATCGGGGTATTTTTTGTGGAAACAAAATTCGGGAGGATATATTCCTGTTTACACATCTATGTTATCAATACATGATTAAAACACAGTGAAATTGAAAGATACTAATGAAGGTAGCGTTTTGATGACTTTATATTTCGCAACTTGATAAACACAAGCAAACGCTTGTTGAAAAATAAAACAATGAGAACTGAAGCCATTCATTGGCGCTGCGAGTCGGGAAAACTTCGCTACAGCAATACAGCAAATTGTTTATTAGTTTTATTACATGTTATGTGTTACTATGTGGGTGTATGTCTTTAGTAATCAAAAAGTTGCAAAATTGGGTACAATATAGCGTGTTTTCATTTCACGTAATGCAAAATATCCAAGATGGCGACAGAACCCTACCTTTAAATTTAATTTGCTTATTTGGAGAATAATTTGTGTAACAATAGGACAAACCCAAGGTATGCTTGTGCTCTCAGGTTACTCATGTGAAAAACATTGTGCATTTCTGCTTGTTGCAGGGTATAGAAGCTCACCCTTTGAGAGAAGACAATATCTTTGAATGGGTTGCCAAGATACGGGGTTTGAAGGAAACTCCCTGGGAGGGTGAGAATACTTTTCAAAAGTTATACCATATGCAAGTGCACAAAAAGGTGTAGAAATGAATGTTCATTTTAATTTCACCTTGGGCTACAGTTACAATTTTTCAGATAACTTGGATCAACTCTGGCATGTCCAAATTTACATTCGCAAACTGATTGAAGGTAAAGCATGTATGTTTCTTGATATTTCATCAATGTCTGAGGATATTCTGAATAAAACAGTTTAATGTATCAACTGTCACCGTTTTGCAGACGGTGTGTTCCGGGTCTACATGAGATTTGATGAAAACTACAATGTTCGGCCACCACAAGTTTGCTTCCATACAGTGCCTTTCCATCCCAATAGTGAGTGTTTAATGATGGATACATGAGGTGTAAAGACCAGACTTAGATTGAATATGAATATAGGTTTATGTTTAACCTTCTGAAAGATGTACTAAACAAAGAAGATGACAAGCAAACTAAGTACAGTCCTTACATTATGTAACACTTCATCTAACTGAAAACTCCTCTTTATATTGTGGAGATTAGTTATACATAGTTCGAAGTATCAAATATTCAATAACAACTCGCCGCAAATGGCTGCAATACTGACGAAGCGGCGTTAAACAATAACTCACTCACTCACTCACTCACTCAATAACAACAATATATAATCTGTTTTCAGGTTCTTTAAATATTCAGAATTGAATGTAATTGGTTTCACCATATGTTGCAGTTGAAATGATAACAGGCCGGCCATGTATACAGTTCCTAGATGACTACAGTAAGTGGGAGGAGGGCTTCACAATCACCATGACTCTCCTCGCCATACAGGTCAGTATTTCTAAACAAAATATTTTAGCTTTTAAATGAAAACCATACTTCTTAAGAAAAATCTTCATCACAATGCTGTCCTTAGTCTTGCAGTGGAGGACATTGAGAGCAAAGACGTCAGCAACTTTGTATGTTTTGTTGAACTTGTTGATCTAAAGTAGTTTGATTTTCTCTGGTAATTCTATTGTAAACTAATAAGAGATATCTTCAATGAGAAGCTATATCTACTCTGGAACACAGTTTTATGTTCCAATGTGTCGGTAGGCAGGGATGTGAAGGCATGATGTTGAGGTGAGCAATGTTTGTGTTGCAGGCGCTACTCTCCAACCCGAGCTACGAGGACGCGGTGAACGTGGAGGCGCTGGAGATGCTGCAGCACTCTCCCCACACCTACCAGCAGGTCGTCCACGAGTGTGTGGCTGCCAGTCGCAGGATGGAAGGCAAGTACCATCTTGCTTCTTTGCTCTTTTAATTATTTTTTTTATATTTGGGCAAATTTGAACTTGATGAAGAGCTTTCAAGTAATGCTATAACTGCTGTGTATACTGCAGATGGAGTGCCGATTCAGGTGGAGTCGGACAGCAAGGTGAAGTTTGAGCAGCCTGCAGTGGACCAGAGCTCGAGGAACCAGGCCACAGGCACACTCCACACACACATCAGTAAACTCTCCTTCGACGATTATCACATGACCTGGTGTGGCATTGCAACATCAAAATCAAAATATGGCAACAAAAATCCATGTATGTAATTGATTTAGTATTTCATAGTTGATCACAAAATTCAAAGTAAAAATATTCCTTTATTGTTTGCAATTTTGCTGAAACCTCTTTAAAAGAGATCCTCCTAAGTAAACTCCTGTAATGATGACGTCCTAAACTGAAACCTCTATAATAGTGATCTTTCTAATTGAATGACTTTATAACAGTGCGTTGAGGTTTTTCAGTAACAGTGAGGTTCTAGAACGAAACCTCTGTAAAAATAAACTTTGTAAACTTAAAAGGAGGGTTCTATCAGGATATTTTTTGTGGAAACGAAATTTGAGAGGATATTCCCGTTTACACATACATGCTATTAATACATGAGTAAAACACAGTCAAATTGAAAGATATTAATTAGCAGCTCCGACTTAGTCGGAGCTGCTATCAGTTTTGCACAGTTTCCGTCGCCGCCGCCGCCACGTTTTCTATTCGCTATAACTTTTTTCCTGGAAGGTTTTGAGAACTCATATACATAACTTCTTACTTATGCCCCTGGGGAATTTTTTTTGACATGTTCACATTCAAGGTCAAAGGTCAAGGTCATGAATTCTGAAATCGCTAAAAAAAACCTTGTAAACACGATAACTTGAAAAATATTTGTGCTATCAGGCTCTTTTTTGGTGTATATCAACTATGGAGAAAGGCCAAGATTTGAAAAGGTTTTCGCTAACATCCGTCAAAGGTCAAGGTCATAGTGAGGTCACAACTTAAGCATGCTTTTGCGAAAATGTCTGATGTTAACAATTAACATTTTGAATCATTACATGATTGTGATACACAATGAAAAGTGATCATTGATGGTGTGACCTTGAAGGTCAAAGGTCATGACCATGAATTTTCAAGGTCACGAGATAGGGTGAAGGTCACCAGTTCTGAAATCACTAAATAACTTTCTTCCAAGAAGGTATTAACACCTCATATACATAGCTTCTTTCTTATAAATCTGGTGAATGATTTTGACAAGTTTACATTCAAGGTCAAAGGTCAAGGTCAAGAGTTCTTAAATCACTAAACAATCCTTGTAAACATGATAACTTGAAACATTTTTGTGCTGTCAGGCTCTTATTTGGTATATATCAACAATGGAGAAAGACCAATATTTTAAAACGTTTTCGCTAAGATCTGTCAAATGTCAAGGTCACGGCAAGGTCACAACGTAAGCATGCTATTGTGAATATGTCTGATGTTAACAATGAACACTTTGAGTCATTGCATGATTGTTATACACAATGAAAAGTAATCATTGATGGTGTGACCTTGAAGGTCAAAGGTCAAGGTCAAGGTCATGAGATATTGGTTAAGGCCATGTTAATCCTTTGATCCAATTTTGAAATCCGAAATAGGTTTTAAGAACAAACTTGTGAAAAGTGACCCCACTGATGATTCAACTTGTTAGAATAACTTGAATAATGAACAAACTTTGGTCAAAAAAATTCCCATTTTATTTATGCTGAGTAGAAGGCGGAACAGGGAAAGGCGAGACCCAAAGTTTCGGAGCTGCTCTGCTTTTGCAGTGTCCCGCAAACGCTCATCTAGTAATGTTAATGATTTGTTGACTTTACATTTCACAACTTGATAAAGACAAACGAACAGTTGTTGAAAAATAAAAATACTGAGAATTGAAGCCATTCATCGGCACTGCGAATGGGGAAAACTTTGCTATGGCCAAACAGGATATTTATTAGTTTTATGATATGTTATGTGTTACTATGTGAATATTCTATCAGTGTATGTGTTTTATTATTACAAAAAATTAAAATTGGGTTAAATATAGCGAGTTTTCATTTCACGAAATGTCAAGAAACCAAGATGGCGGATTCTGCCCATAGATCGGTGATAGAACTTTCCCTTTAAGTCCCTGTAACTGTGATGGCCTTGACTGAAGTCTCTGTAAAAGTAAGATTGAATCTGTAACAGAGATTGAAGCCTATGAAAATGCAGAGTGTGTAGTTTGAGGCCTCTGTAAATGTGTGGTTCCTGTCTACCTGTCAATGCAGGAATGAAGTGTGCCTGTTTCAGTGCTGGAGTCGATGCGAGGCCGCCCGCTGCTGCAGCAGGTACACATGGGTCTGCCCTCGGAGGAGATCCAGGACCAGCTCAAGAAGCAGATGCAGGAGTAAGTAAAGTCATCTAAACCTGTCCTACATACCCACCTGCCATGGTATTGTTCTTGGACAAGCTTTCTTCAACTGAGTCTAAACATACATGTATAAATATCATACTTCTGAACAAGATTTTTCTCCTCAGTTAGAGCGTTGACAATGTCAAAGTTGTACATTGTTGCCTTGCCCATTGAAAAGCTCAGCAGCTTGAATGTTCATTATGCCTACCAACTCATAAAGCACTCTAGGATATTTCTTCTAGTGGGCAGTTGTAATCCCTCTGGCTGATTGCGCTTTTAAGGTTTATTAACATTCTCTGTTGTTTTTTATTCAGTGATGGTTTAACCATTTCGCTAATAACAAAACAGTGTTCTCATTCATCTTCTTTGTGGAAGGTTGCAATCGGGCATTCACTTTAAGGGTTGATCGATACAAGCATCTCCCCATGTTGCCCGCCCTATTGCAAAATGGAGGACTATGTATTCAGTGGCATCTGTTCATATGTCTCATTTCTTGTTAACGTAATATCTTATGAACGACATAAACCAAATTTGGTGACAAGTTATATTGGGGGATTACACAGCCATCAGTAGTGTGACCATGACCTTATTTGATGGTCTCTTTGATAGTTTTAAATTGCCTACCATGGGATAGAGAGATTGAAGTATGGTTTTCGTTCATCACTAGGACAGGTTTCACACAAACCATTCTGTGTGATGTGGAGTACCAAACCGTCTGATAACAGCCCGTAGACACATGTGTTTGAGCGCAATTCAGGTAGCCAATCAAAAGACGCCAAACAAATGCTTTCGGTGCGAGAAGCTAGGGGCAGATAACTCCAAACAGCTATCCTTTGGTCTGTTCCGAATGCTTTCAAACAGTGACCGTTTAAAAACTACGTTATGATTGGTCAGCTATTTGACTGGGCTTTGGCTGGGCTAAACTGGTTCTGAACATACGGGTACCGTATATTACCGGGTATAAGTCGACCCCGCGTATAAGTCGACCCCCTTTCTCAACTGCCCAAATACTGGTCAAAACCCTATATCTCATGTATAAGTCGACCCCCCTTTTACCACTTGCTGACTGGCACCGAGTGACAAGTCGACATGCACAAGAGTCAACACAGCGGCGATTGGTAAGCAGTGATGTCGATCGACTTATCAATTGTTTTGCCCTAAATATTATTAAATGATAATTTATTTTTCAGACGTTGTAAACAACCAATAAAAAAATACAACTTGTGACTCACGGTGTCTGTTATTATTTGTTTCAATCAAATTACATTTTCCTCTCATCAAGCCGAATAAACTACGACCAACATGTTGACAAAACTTTATTAGATAACCGGTGAATAGTTAAATTGTTACCTAGTAGAAAAAGACGTAAAAAAACATTGCTTTTACTTTTGAGATGAGAAGTGACAGGCTTTAATTACTGTTAATTACTATCAATTAATGTTAATTAAACATCAAAGCTTAGATAATTACCAGATGCGCTAATGAATCACTACCCTGACTGGCAATTAACAAATCTATTCACAGCCTTAATCACACGTACGTCTGTCTATTATTAAACAAGTATTGAATATACACTATTATACAAAATGAATGGTGAACATCTCAGTAACAATACAATGACAATCGGCAATTAACATTTCTCTAAATATTTTTGAATATATGCTATTATGTTAGAACATCTCAGGAATTATACGTCTACTCGTACCAGTAATTTGCACTTCTCACTGCGTAAACACTTGATTATTTTTTCATGAGTATCTATCTCGCATGTCACCGGCTTTTATGTAGAATCTCATTGGTCCACGTGACCTTATCGGGTCACACGACTTGCATCAAGGCTAGATATCGATCGATGTTTGTCAGGTAATAGTGAAGATTATAATATAAACTTTAATAAACTTTCGTTATTGAAATGTTATTTTTTATTCATATATCACGCTATATTTGTATTTTAAAAAGACAACAATAAAGCATATGTTTTTTATTCAATGATTTTAATATTGACTGGACATCGATGTTTGTGAATTTTTCCGGTGTAAACATCGTCCGTTCGACTTGCTGGGCTGGCAGATACTTACCTGGCCTCTAGATTTTTGGGGCTGAAACATAGACCCCGTGTATAAGTCGACCCCCCTCCTTGACCCCCTAATTTTTGGTATCAAATTCTCGACTTATACCCGGTAATATACGGTAGTTCTCAGACCTTGTGGAGAGGAATCTACAGAACCTGTTTGTATCCCGGTAGATGCATAATTTTGCAAATTTTATACCTCAGAACAAGGTCGATTTTAATCAGACTGTCATCAGGATAACATGAGACAGAACTGCACCAATCCAATATAGCAAGGGATCTGACGCAAAACAAAGTTAATTCTCTGGATCACTATGTACTAACAGTCTTTCTGACAGTATCAGTACTTTGGAATGCTTTCTCAGACTTAGGTACAATCGGAACTGTGAAACATTCTCTGGACGTGGAACAGTACACGTGCCTCTATCTGGTCCTGGAAGAACTTGCACTTACCCTTCTTCACTCTCATGTAATCTTCAAGTCTTGTCATTACAGTACTCAGATTGTGCAAATGGTGTTCATCATTTCTGCCTGACATAATCATGTCATCAAATATCATTTGTGTCATAAGGCCTGCTCCTTTCGCTGGCTGGTGTTTTTCCGAACATCCAATACATGTGCAAAGTAGTAGAATTGGCTTCCAACACTGTTCTGGGTATCTTTAAAAAAGCAGGTGTGAACCGCACAATAATTTATTGAGTCCCTCCTCTCGCTTCACATGTGTGCCAGACTTTAGGAATAAGTTTCGGTACAGCGTAAGGAGCAGGCCTTTAGGAATACCTTGTAAGACCTGCTAAATTGCACTTTGCCAAACAGCTGGAGGCAATGCTGTCCATGGTATCACGCAGTATTTCCATAGCAATGGTGATTTCTAATCCTCTTTGTTGTGTCAAGTTAGCTTCTGAAACATTTCTGATTAGAACTGTTATTGATAACACACACAAGCCTATCCCTTAGTGTGATGTTTAAATGATCATCAAATCCACAATTTCTGGCATTTTCTTTAGCACTGCATTTTCTGCATGGAAACAACTCTTTCAGAAAAAGATAATTGCTTAGGACACAAATGCACAGTCAAAACTCAAAAGTTCATTCACTTTGTCAGTTTTTGAGAAGCAATTACATCACAAAGTAAAGTAAAGGACTTACCACCAATACAAACAAATATAATAAAGCAGCTCCTGTCATGTCTCACATTTTGATAAATGAAAACTGGTTCAAGTCTCTCAAATATGTCTGCCAATCATGAGAATCTTTGAACATTCCCAAACATTGTTTAACTACAACCAAACTAAGGTGTAAAATTGACTGGAGTTGAAAATTTTGGTCTACACAAATTAAGTTGCAAAGCCTGAGCAATTGTGGCTACCGCTTGAAATTTCTGATCCACTTAATTCACTGGGGGTTCACATTAAATATGGTACAATGATTGAATGGTCAACCAGCTTGCTGCCTGAATTCTCAAAATCACATATGACCTACAGATCTACCTTACACTGACGAGTTCCATAAAATTGTCGCTTTATACGTTGCACCAGTTTCTACCAATGCAGTTTTCTATGTATACGGCTTATTGGGTCGTGTAATGAGATGTTTTATCCTCTAATGTAACAATATATTGTATAGAAAAAATAATATGCAAACATGTGCTACAGCGCCTTTAATGCATAACATTAGTAATACATGCCCTTTAAAATGTAACATTAGTTATATTAGGGATTCTACTGTAGGTCAAATTCTCGTAATATTTTTGGAATGAGCACTTTGCAGGACCAGAGTCACCCGTTCAGCCACCAAGACTTCACTATTGAGTCAGTGCTGGCGATTGGTGCCAAATCAAATTTGATGACAACCTATATTGGCAGATTACACAGACATAAGTAATCTTTGGTTGACCGTGACCCAAAACATGTCAGGAGCCGTAGAATGTAATGTCTTCAAATTTAGTGACAGCCTTCATTGGACAATTATACAGACACCAATTGACTTTTAGTCACTTTATTTTCAATGTACATTTAGACACTCATGGAGGAAATATTGTATAACACTCACATAATATTGTCTTTAAAGCTACAGTGCTGTTACAACCAATTATGCATTAAAGCTTTCCCCCTTCTGACATCAGGCATTCAGCACTAATGTATGGTCGCTTCGGAACTCGACCTTCTGCTGAAGAAGAAAAGGTGGCAAAACTCAACAGACTGGAACGCATGAAGAAGATTTACCTTCCCCCCAGAGTATCACCAAGTAACTTCTAGATTCTTTTCTATAGTGATTCATTTAAAACTGAGATATAGTTGAAGTGTCAAAATTAATGGGAGTGAATTATGGCTGCCTCTGTAGAGGGCAATCTTCACAAAATTTGCTAAATCTTTGGGCTTGAGGTTTTATTTTGTTTTTAGCTCATCAGTCCTATAAGGCATGCATTGTATATTTACTATTTGCTGGTGTATTGGTTGTATATTGAATGCAGGTACAGCAGCCTGTATCTTGTTGCAGTATATGTAGTAAATAATGACCCAGTGCCGAGTGGTTATGTCATATAGACTCGCAAGAGCAGATTTTATTGCCACAACGCGAGGCAATCGGGTCATTATTTTCCTTACACTGCTGCGGAAAACTCTATTTTAAAAATAATTTGATATATGCCTTTTAAAGGGATACTTTGCTGATTTATACGACATGACCAAAAGATAACAATGAAATATTCCCAATACACACATAACTGACTCAAAAGGAAGATTTCAAACTGAATCCTTCATTCCCTACACAAACTAGACATAAATTGGTACCTATAAATATATATGTTGATATAATACTAGAAAAAATAATACAGCCATGACATAACAAAATGTACACTCATTGGTATAAATCCTCGTTAGCTCAATTGGCAAATGTGCTGCTCGACTATATAGAGGTTCAGGGATCAATTCCTCCCTCGTTACTGACAAAATTTTCATTTCCAATTTGATAAAAAATTCCAAATTTTACAAGTTGTTTGTTTCCGGAGGTTGAATACTTCATAACCGACCATGATGGTTATGAGATAACCAACCTGCGCAGTTGGTGGTTATGGCATATAACTTGCAACTTAGACAAAAGAAATAACTTCCCAAGGGATGCAAGTGGAATTAGGGTTTATTATCATTGATGTAACTGCATGGGTCATTAGGTTAGCTTTGAACCAGTTATTTGCTGCCCATAGCATTACACTTATATCTGCAAAGCCAAGTTATAAAGAAGCTGAGGCTGAGACAACTGTCCCTCAAACTTTGTTAATCACTGGAAGGGGATGGTACAATGTTGAGGGGTATTATTATTGCATGGGGCTTGGGAAGGACAAGAAAAATATGTTGCTTATATGAGGCACAGTCTTAGTTATTTACAAAACTATTTCAGGAATTTGGACAAAAAAAACCACTTGGATTTAGATCTTCATCTTCAGATAATAAATCATGCAATTCTGATGAGCTCGAGCCAATGGCTCTTATTTTCTGTTTCAATAGCAACAATTTTGACTTTTATCTTTTGAAGGGTTGGTTTACAATAAACACTTTACTAACATACTATCAATATAAATAGGTATTTTCCATATTTAAGAGATTTTAAAATCAGAAGCCAATGAAGGTTTAGAAGGTAAATTGGGGGAAGGGGGAGGCAAATGTTTGTATAAACACTTTCTATAACATGGTTAT
Source organism: Gibbula magus (assembly GCA_936450465.1). Classification (NCBI taxonomy): domain Eukaryota; kingdom Metazoa; phylum Mollusca; class Gastropoda; order Trochida; family Trochidae; genus Gibbula; species Gibbula magus. Next base: position 68,822,698 of record OW388292.1, read on the forward strand.
ATTTGGGATAACACTACTTTCAATAGTACAAATTCTTGTACTTTTTCAGGCGGAGTCCCATGCGGGATTCGAACCCACGCCCTCCCAAATATAACCATGTTATATTTCCTCACTATCTAAATGGCAAGTATTTCTAAAACACTTTCTAGTTTGATCTATTCAAAGAATAGGTGGTAAGAATTATACATGCATCTTTCAATATTGATCTATTACAATCAGAGATAGGTTCATAAACAGAACAGCATCAACTGTGATATTCTTTTTCAGAAGGGATCCTCCTTGGGGTACTTATTGCATAAAATCCTTGATTTTAGATATATGACAGGTTGTAACTATATTTTCCACATAAAATTAGTTAAAAAACTAAAAAAACGTACTTTGGGTCACCCCTTTCGAGCCTCACCCCTTACGGTTGTCATGCAACCAAGGGCGGTAACTCTAACCTCACCACTTTCCAATCTGTCATTCTAGTTGACTGGTCGCACGAAGTTTTTGCTCTCAAGTTTTCTGAGTTACGTCTTCCGATCTTGAAGAAAATGGCCCAAAAGCAATCTGTATGTGTGGTAACTTCTACCTTTTTACAGTAGGGTCGAATGGCTTCACGGTTTTAGTCGTAGATTTCGTGTATTTGTAACTTACTTTCGCGCACATGGCGGGAAAGTCGACCCAAGATGGCGGCCATTTTTTCTCGATCGATGTGTTTTGATCGTGGAATTTGGTTAGATCTGGGCTTTCCACGTTTATATATATATATTTTGGGGTTTCATATTCGATTTCTGTAAGTATTTCGAATAGCCCACTGGCCTGCATGCAATTTAGAAAATTACATGTTCTTTTTCTTCCAGTGATGTTTAGGGGTGTGGCCATGTTTGTTTACGTTTGTACAACTTCGCATTTGCCATTCGCCTCTGCTATTGTTTTTTACATGCATGTTACAAAACAATTACATCTCATTCCCCCATGTATTTGTATATATATTCTTTAAGAAATTATATATATACGCATGTTGCAAGGATCGGTCTTGAATGGCTATTTTGTTTCTAGCCTTTCAAGCCGTGTTCCCTGTGTAATGGACCTGTCTCCATAACGGACGGGAATGACGAGTGCTTGCGCTGTCTCGCACAGGATTTTCATCACCCTCTAAAGTGTGATATCTGCAAGGCTTTCACCCCTAAGGCCAGGGCCAGACGGGATGCTGACCTGGAGTTTTTTGCTGGTGCCTTGTTGCAGAACAAGGACATAGCGAACCTCGACCCTCCATCTAAGGTTAAGAAGCTAGCCAAAGCTAAGCTTAGTGGTAAGAAAGGTAAAGGTAAGGCTTCGGCCTCCGCGACTGTGTCCTCGATCAAGCCGGTCCTCGATGGTTCTTCATCCGAGGCCGACTCAGTCGAGGACCAGCGGGGGGCCTCAGCCGGGGAATGTACCCACCCTCCCACCCCAACAACAACTAATGTAACACCTAACGCTAACCTTTTTGATATGTCGCAATTCACTGCAACCATAACACAGCAGATGAAGGCTATGATCGACTCGGCGGTCTCGGGGCTCCGTACTGAGCTCCGGGCCCCGAGTCGGGAGCCCGATGCTACTCCGGCAAGGGGAGAACTCGATCTCGGCATAGTCCAAGGCACGCTTTCTCCCCGGGGTCCCCACCTCCCAGGTTCACCCCTGCGGAGCATGGAGCCCCACGCCAACACACAAACACACCAGCACTCCCAGACACCTGGCTCTGGGCAGGTCTCGTCTGGGGGACCGCTGGCCCCGCCTAACCTGGAACCACTCCTTGGTGTTGGTTCCCAGGTGACGGCTACCACCTCTACTCCAGGGTACGAGGCGCCTCCTGTGCTTCAGGATCAGCGTGCTCGGAACCCTGCCCCGTGCTCCGAGACCCCCGGCCTAGTGTCGGGGTCCTCCGGATCGCACGTGGGACCCAAGAGCATCCCCGGGACCCAGGTCTCGGGGAACCCACTCGAGCTCGGTCCTCGAGCTGGGGGCTCGGGACAGCCGGCGACAGCTGACGGGTTCTCTCGGGGCCTTGTCGACGCCCGTGACTCTTTCCTTGTGGACTCCGAGGTTGGCTCCGGCCTCTCGGAGCGAACGGGGATCGAGTTCATGGACGTCGATGAGGTTCGGGAGGACTCGGGTTCTTTACCAGCTGCCGCTGCCATCAGGAACCTCCGTGGCTTGATCGCGGAGGCTATCCCTGGTGTTGCTGCCCCGGTCCCCGAGCCCGAGGACATGGACTACCGCTTGTCGGGGGAGGCCTTCGCTAAGAGCAAGGCTCCCGTAGTGGGGCTCCGCGTGCTCCCTTCACTAATGGACGAGCTAGTCGATCCCCTCCTAGCTGGTGCCCGCTCTACCGCCGATCTAGGCTACTTATCTAGGCGGTATCAGCTGGGGGAGGAAGGCTTGTTCGATATTCCGTTGGTGGGGGACTGCGTGTTTACCGCGGTTTCTTTGCACCGGCCTAGGGTTACACCCTCGGTCGGTAGGCAAGGTCGGCGGCTGCCACCCTTCACTGTTGGAGCATCCGAGTTAAAGGTGGTGTATCGATACTATGAAGATCAGTATCGTAACGCCGCCCAGCAACTCCAGATTGCGGTCCATCAGGCGTACCTGGCCTCCATGCAGGACCAGCTCGCTTCGAAGGTTGAGGTCTCGGGGAATTCTTCCTCTGAGCTCCTCGGGCAGCTTACCGCGGTCGGTGGCCATCTGGCGCGCGACTCTATCAAGTGTTCGGCTAACCAGATGGCATGCGCAGTGGTGGGAATGCGCAAGCTGTGGCTGTCGGCGTCAACTTGGATGCCGTCAACCCAGCAGTCCCTGCTGAATTTGCCTTTCCGGGTCGGCTCTACGCTCTTCCCGGGGGCTCAGCAGGTACTCCGGGACACCGCGGACGTCGTCACGACCTGCCGGGAGACCTCTAAGGTTCTCTCCGTGCAGGATCCAGACGTCAAGCGCGCACGCGTGTCCAACCCTCCCCCTGCTCGTTCCTCAGCGCCGACTGGGAAACCAGCTTGGATGTCAGCTAGTCTGAATCAAGCTGGGGGCAGGGGCAAGGGTCCCAAGAAGCGTGGCGGGAAACACCAGCAGCCATCGCCTCCCGTACCGCTCGGGGTGTCCAAAATTCCGGGGGCCGGAGTGCCGCCGGAGACGGACACCTTATGCTTATTGGGACACATCCCTGTTGGCGGCCGACTGTCGAGGTTCATAGACGCTTGGGCCAAGGCCACGTCAAACACCTGGGTCCTGTCCACACTCAGGGAAGGCCACATGCCACAGTGGAAGCGCGGTCCACCTTCATTTACCGGGGTGCGGCACACGAAGGTGCCCTCCGCGCCGGAGAAGGTGGACATCCTCCGCTCAGAAGTCAAAGCGTTGCTGAGCAAGGCTGCGATAGAGCTAGTGCCTGTGGGCCAGGAAGAGAGCGGATATTATTCCACATACTTCCTGGTGACCAAGAAGGGCGGAGGGTTCAGGCCTATCCTAAATCTAAAGATCATGAACAAACTCATAGAGGTACCATCGTTCAAGATGGAGACTCTAAGGTCTGTGATTTCGTCAGTGCAGGTCGGGGAGTGGCTATCCTCCATAGACCTCAAAGACGCTTACCTTCACGTTCTGATGCACCCATAATTCAGACAATTTCTGAGGTTTGCATTCGACGGGAAGTGTTAATAATTCAGGGTGTTACCCTTCGGAATCTCAACGGCTCCGAGGGTATTCACCAAGCTCATGCTGGTAGCTGCTCAGGTAGCCAGGTCTCAGGGCAGGTGTTGTCATCCCTACCTGGACGACTGGCTCCTCAGAGCGCTGTCTCAGCTACAGAACCACGAGTCCACCCAGGCCATTCTGCACACGTTGGTCTCGCTGGGGTGGATCGTGAATCTCAAAAAGTCGGAGCTAGCCCCATCACGGGACTTAGTCTTCCTGGGCTCCAGGTTCCGGACGGAGCCGGGGATCGTATCCCTGGCCCCGGACCGGGTCCCGAAGATCCTCGGGGCTGTGAACTCGTTTCTCAGCGCTCCAACCCACACGGCTCGGGTCTGGCTCCAGCTCCTCGGAGTCATGGCAGCGACCATAGACGTGGTTTGGAGGTCCCGGCTCCGCATGAGGCCCGTCCAACAAGCTTTGGCGGGTCTGTGGTCCCACTCGGAGTCTTACGAGAAGCTGCTCGTCACTCCGGGGTGGGTCTTACCACACCTCTCTTGGTGGACCAATGTCGATCACCTGACTCGGGGTTACCCCCTGCAGGCTCCGGCGCCGACCCTGACTGTTCAGACCGACGCCTCCCTCACGGGATGGGGCGGGGTTCTGGGATCTCGTACGGTCTCGGGCCTGTGGTCACAAGCCGAGTCTCAGATGCACATCAATGTGTTAGAACTCAGGGCGGCCAGGCTAGTCTTGCAACATCTGAGGGATCAGGTGAGGGGTCAGGTGGTCCGGCTTCAGCTGGACAACAGGACCGCCATGGCTTACATCCTCAATCAGGGCGGGACGGTTTCTCCGTCCCTCCTGGAGGAGACGTGGCAGTTCTTCCTTTGGTGCGACGAGGTCGACACCACGGTTCTGCCAGTGTACTTACCAGGGGTGGACAATATCCGAGCGGACGCTCTGTCTCGCCGGATTCTTGCCCCCCACGAGTGGCTACTGGATCGAGAGATATTCGAGACTATCTCCCAGTTATACGGGTCATTCCAGGTGGATCTGTTTGCGTCAGGGACGAACTTTCAGATACCCCAGTTTTGCTCCAGGATACCCGACACTCGGGCTCTCTCCCAGGATGCATTCGAACTGGACTGGACAGACAGAGTTCTGTGGGCTTTCCCACCAGTGCCTCTGATCTCCAAGGTCCTTGCCCGTCTAGCCACTCATCCTCCGCGTCTACTGGTGCTAATCACACCTCTGTGGGCAGCGCAAACTTGGTTTCCACAGGTACTCAGGTCTCTGGCTATGCCACCTGTTCTGTTACCGTGTCGGCCGGGACTTCTGTCCCAGGACGGAGCCCCCCACCCCAACCCCAGGGTGCAGTGGGTGGCTTGGCCTCTGTCCGGAATCGCCTCCAAAGTAGCGGTATTCCTGCACGAGTTGCAGACACAATACTGGCTTCGAGGAGGGATTCAACGAACATTCAGTATGAAGATAGATGGGCCTGCTATTCGCGCTGGTGTGCAGATAGGGACGTACTCGATCCCTTTTCTGCAGATCTAGTGTTGGTCCTGGAGTTTCTGCAGTCTAGATTGGATGCGGGCTTGGCCGCATCGACTGTCAGAGGTTACTCCACGGCTATTTCAGCCTTTCATGTCCCGGTGGACGGCGCTCTTTTGGGTGCCCATCCATTGGTCCAGCGTTTTTTAGCAGGCGTGGACAGGATCCGGCCTCCTGTGAGGCGGATCAGCCCAGTGTGGGACCTTTCAATAGTCCTCGATTGGCTATCGGGGCCTAGGTTCAGGGATTTGTCTTCACTGTCTCTCCAGTTATTGACCTGGAAGGCAGCTTTTCTAGTGGCGGTGGCGTCTGGCAGACGGGTAGGCGACATACATGCTATGTCCGCCGATCCCGATCTCACAGTCTTCCACAGGGACAGAGTCAGTATCAGGCTGCCAGACTCCTACCGGCCAAAAGTGGCCCACTCCTTTCATGTGTCGGCCCCCATTGAATTGCCCGCGCTTAGACAGCCGGCAGCTTCGGGCTCTCAGGCCTTGCACGATCACATCCTAGACGTGCGTAGGACCTTGAGAGCATATGTTAAGAGAACAGCCTCTATCCGTAGGGATAGTCAGCTTTTCTGCTGTTACGGTGGAGGTAAACAAGGTTTGCCCGCCTCCAAACAGTCAATCTCGAGATGGATTGTCTCGGCAATATGCTTAGCGTATGTTCACAAGGGCCGTGAGCCCCCAGGTGACCTCAAGGCTCATTCGGTTAGGGCAGTCGCGACGTCCAAGGCGTACGCAGCGGCCCTGCCTATCGAAGAGATCTGCTCCGCTGCTATCTGGAGCCAGCCTAGCACGTTCATTCGTCATTACCAACTCGACAGGCTCTCGGGCGAGCGTGCTCGGTTTGGTCAGACAGTTCTCTCCGGTGGGCAGAGTCGTCAACCCCCTAGCTGAATGAGCTGATGAGGGTTGGTCGATCTGTTGTTTTTAATTATTAACTAACGCCACTAATATCCGTTGATACTAAGGGCCCAAGTCCTTTATCCCACGGTTATTTCCCCGGCTGAGGACTCCCGTGGGGTGATCTTTGCTATGGGATTTTTTGTCCTCATCTTCTCTCTTTCAAAAAAGGGGGGGGGCGGGGTTTTCAGACCTGTAAGGCGACTGAGAGTGCGCCACGTAATCCCCAGGTCATTGAGGTTATAGCCCATGGTGGATCCATTTTTGTACTTTGGTTGAGTAATCTCTTGTACTTCGTTTTGCGCCTTCGGGTGCAGTCTGAATGCCACTGCCATTGATTTAATCTTTGGGAGTCTGTCTTATGCAATAAGTACCCCAAGGAGGATCCCTTCTGAAAAAGAATCGAACAAACCTGTATAGGTTCCAGATTCTTTGAAGAGGATCCTCCTTGGGGTAGGGCCACCCACCTCCCCTTCATTCAGCCTGCATGACTGGATTGGAAAGTGGTGAGGTTAGAGTTACCGCCCTTGGTTGCATGACAACCGTAAGGGGTGAGGCTCGAAAGGGGTGACCCAAAGTACGTTTTTTTAGTTTTTTAACTAATTTTATGTGGAAAATATAGTTACAACCTGTCATATATCTAAAATCAAGGATTTTATGCAATAAGTACCCCAAGGAGGATCCTCTTCAAAGAATCTGGAACCTATACAGGTTTGTTCGATTTATGAATATATGTGTTTTTGCTTTGATTGGATGTTTCGTATGTTTGATGTCTTGTTGCAGCCCCCGCCCCAGACATCGTACTGGACAGCACAGTGCTGCCAGGCCTCGCCTCGAAGGACGAACCGTGGGAGAAGGAGGTGGACGATCTACTCGCCTGGACTGCAAACCTGGACGCAACAGCAATAGACACGTGACGTTGTGCACTACTGTCTGCAGCAATTGGTCCACACACTACAGCATGTGTCAGGCTCAATTAAAACCAGGGGTTGAGTGTGTGCAATCTACTGTTCCATGATGTGCAGTGAAATCTTGTGATATGTTTCTGTTAATATTTATTAAGGTACTTTGTGCTGAGGCAGGATCTTTAAATACTACAATAGCCATGGCAAAGTAGCATCTCTTTGCATTTTGCATCTATTGTTTCATTAAGTGTAAACACAATGTGCCTTGTGACAAAAAAACCTTGGTCCCTGTAGACAAACTGTCTGAAGTGAACAGACTAGAGGACTGGTGTATAGTCATAGTGTATAGTGGATTTCCAGATTGCTGTCAATAACAACTTTGATGAAAAACATTATCAACTGAAGACATTGACATGTAAAATGTAATTCTTATTCAGAAAGTCCTTGATGTGGTACTCATTTTATGTCTTATAAAAATATCCTCTGACATTGTTTCGTTTGTTGTATTACCTCTACATTGGAGCCAGATGTTTTGAACAAAACCAAAGTACAAGTAACTCTAATCCTGTTTATTTTATTTAGAAATTAACATTTTATGCTAAATATTTGATAATGAGAATGTAAAAAAATCAAGCCATTGGCTCTGTAGCTCAAGAGGTAGCATTATTACATTACCTATTACATCTAAGGTTGAAGACCAACATATCAAATGATAAGGCATTTCACATGGTCTCTATTATGATTCTGATGGTCACAAAAACAAGAAAAAAGTGAGCATGGCTCACATACCTCCGCCATCCACTATACGTCCATTGAGAATTACAGATGTGAAGGGTACTATGTTTAAAAAACAGCTTCAAGCATCATAATATTGTCCAAATTAATTTTGGGAACTGGCTTTGTTATTACAAATTTCGTTCACCCAGATGTAATATTTTTCAGGTAACTTAATTTTTCCCATTAGAGCATCACACTGGTAATGTGTACCAAGTTCAAGTACAGATTCAAGGGCTTCATAACTCCGTAAAATATAATATTTCGGAACTGGACTGTGAACTCTATGAAGAGTATCCTCTGGACTACCTACATGTTAAATTTCATTTACCTAGATGTAATAGTTGCCGAGAAAACTTGTCACAATTGGAGCATCACAGCTCTTTTGGTACAAAGTTAAATTTCGGATTCAAGGGCCATAACTCCATAACAAATAATATTTCTGAAATGGATTTTAAACTCGATGAGGAGTATCATCTGGACTACCTCCATATTAAATTTCATTCATCTAGATGTAATAGTTTCCTAGAAAACTTGTTCACAATGGAGCATCACAGTTCTTTTGGTACTAAGTTCAATTTCGGATTCAAGGGCCATTACTCCGTAAAAAATAATATTTCGGAACTGGTTTTCGAACTCCATAAAGAGTATGGTCATGAGTACTCACAACCAAAATTTCATTCACCGAGGTTTAACAGTTTCCGGGAAAACTTGTCCCGTTTGAACACAATACAACTAAGTCCAAAAAGTGACGTTTCCATGGAAACGACAAAAAATGTAAATCTCAGAAAATTGAAAATTGTCTGGTCACGATCGGAAGAACATGTTTAACAACTGTACAAAGTTTGGTTGATGTACCTTTGAAGGTTTTTGAGAAAATTGATCGGACGGATGGACAGAATGACCGCTATATACCCCCGCTTACTAGCGGGGGTATAATTACAATTCATAATACATATTTTCAAGGTAAGTCTACACAAAATTTAATCATTCTAAACTTTTTATTGCGATACATTGGGATTGCGTTACACAGCCCTTCAATCTAAAATAATATTCTGACAATTTGAGCTTCCTACTATTACTCATTCCTGGAGACAAGTTGAAACAAGTTTAGAAGATGGACACCCTGCAAAGCCCATATTTGAGGAGGTATCAAGACAAAATAAAAATCTTTTAGTCTCCATGTAATAAGATGGTTTTGAAGAAGTTGTTTAGGGCAAACTGCCTGAAGTTCGGACAGTGTTTATGAAAGACTATTAAATAAATGATTATCTGTAAAATGTCAATTTCAGCATATCAAAACATCAAATATAAAGTATTTTACTCGATTTCGACATAAATATGCTGAATTGCTTTAAATTAATCGAAATTAGCGGTTTCAGTTGCTATACCAATTCGCCCGAGGTTCGGACAGTTTTGACCTAACTTCAGACAGTACCACCTTAATGTTCCATCATGCGTAAATGGTTTAAACTATTTATCAAATGATTCTTAATTGTCCAAAAACACATGGTGAATAGTCTTTGAGCAATAATATATCCGTAGTTAAACTACTGGGAGTAATTTCTCACTAATACAGAGCATCGCGTCGTTAGAATATATGACGTCACAATCAAAATTACAAACATTGACGCAAAAAAAGATTTTGTTGTTGTCATATGTGAAACTGTAATGTTTCTACATATTTTCTAGTTTTTCCCCCGTCATTTAAAAAGATGAAAGTGTTTACAAAGAAAATATACAAGTGTCAGAACCATGGTCAAAACTGTCAAAACCAAGGTCATTTTGACATATTATCAAAATCTCAATATTTAACCCCAGAATCACATTTAAAGTACCAATATTCAAAATCATTGTAATGAATTATTGTTTTATTTTTCTCTATACTTATTCAATTTGATATATTATGGAGCATCTTAGATGTTCTGAACTGTGAGCCAACATTTATATTAAAACAAATATTTCGCAAATTTCTTTTATGAAATCCTTAATTAAACGTCACGCAAAAGTTGATATTTTTCAAAATCCCAACTATCAAGTATTTCTAAAAAAAATTAACAAATTTAACATATTGAAAAGGAAATTTTTTAAATAAACATATTACAGTTATTGCAGTTATTATTGCGTCCCCTCCAAGTGAAAAGAGTCCGAAGTTCGGGAGACTTCGGTTGGTGTCCGAACCTCGGTCAGTTTGCCCTAAGGTTTTAGGTAAAATGCCTGCCACTCCAATATTTTTGGGGGGTGTCAAAATATTTTTGGAACGCAGTGGTTATAACCTGGCACCTCAAAGAAACTTACCAATGTCATACATTTTTAAAGTTACGCTCTGGAAATGGTTTTGGACAGCTGCACTGACATGCATAGCAGTATATACTACGATGTAGCAGGGGTATAATATAATTATAAGTATAATAAGTTGGATGTAGGCGAGCAGGGTACAGGGTCCTACAACTTACATCAAACACATATAAACTGTGAAAATGGTGGGCAGTATTCCAACTATTCAATTCACATAATAGATGGTGCCTTCAAGGCGTAAATAATGAAAAAAGATTATTTGAAAATACATATATTTATTATTTCATACTTTCATTAAATAGGTGGTTTATTTTGTCATCTAACAACACTGACTGCTCGACATCAACCCATTTCCTCAAGGCAGACAAAGCTACCATTCAGTTGATGTTGAACAAATCAGCCAAGACACAGATCCAACATCTTGTGGAAGACATTCACATCAACGTCAGCTTGTCCAAGTATCCAGCAAACACAACCCGGCTGTGCGTCATCGTGTCAGTGCGGCTGCGGAACGTGACCATCCACGTAAAAGTTGCGTGTTGCTTGTGGCAAAGTTAATTCCATTCCCTCCATATCTTTTGTCAAGATTATCTGGCAACCTATCAAACACCAAACACATCATTATCAAAACTGACTGTGTATGAAGAAACAATACTACAACGTCAACAGATTAGTTTTTGTGTTGAAAATGAACCTACCTAATCTAGAGTTTGGTTTCAAGAAAACAGCTAAGTCCAACATATCTTCTTCTCTGAAACAGAAAAACATTTGTGACACTAGAGTTAAAGACAAACAAAATGCTGCATTCACCAACAATTGTGTCAACCATAGATTAGAACCATGTGTCCAGCAGAAACATTGTTGGTGATTACATTAAATGAAAACATGACTATTGGCTCTGTAGCTCAAAAGGCACTATTAAGTAAGGTGAGGTGATTTGGGGTTTACACCACTTTCAAGATTATTGAACAGATGTCACGGCTGCCAGTATTGTTGCAGGGAGAAAGCCTGCAAACACCATGTGGCTATGCATTGCCTGATACCTGCAAGCAGCAGCTGGAACTAGCAAAACATCGGTGATACTGTGCTGAAATTCAGCGAAGCATTGCACCCAAACCATACTGCATATAGGACAGTTCTCGAAAGTAGACAAAGTTGCCGAACCCCTGGCAGGAATAGAACCCCAGACCTCTTGATCCGAAGCCGAATGTGTTAACCACTGTGCTATCATGGCATCCATTATTTATTGACTCAAAGGTTGAGGACTATCAAGTCAAATGATAAGGCATTGCTCATGTGGTCTAACTGTGCACCACTATAAATTGCACCCCTGCTAAGCCCTTTTTGGACTACTTTTGGGAGTAGATCATTAAAATTTACTATATTTCCAAAAATTTAGCTTTTAGCATTACTGGTTCCTGGAGAGAAGTTGTTTAAAAATAGAGCAATTGACTCTGTAGCTCATCAGGCTTTAAACAATTATGGAGAAGATGAAAATAGGTCTTCCGGTCATGGCCCCTGTGACCCATATTTAGGGTCACCAAATCTACAATTTAGAAACCCCATTGACAGAGGGATGGCTGGATGAGCTATAATTGGAGAAAAATAGAGTCATGGGCTCTGCAGCTCATCAGGTACTACAGCTACTATACATATATAACACAAATTTTAGATTGTACAACTTTACAAAGTTACTTTACAACAGGTATTGCTTTCAATACAGGTTTCCATATAACATAAAAATCAGTGGAGCAACCGTAAAATATTTTTACCATTTTTACATTGACCATGTTCAGACCAAAACATCCCCCTACAGAGAGAGGGGAAGGGGGAAAAGTCTACATGTTACAATTGAAATAGCTCAAACAAAGTTCACATGAAATGCATTTTTCTCAAGAATAACAGATTATTACCTCTACGTACATTATATATCGGAATCAATTGGCATATATATAAAATTCGAGACAATATACACTTGCAATTGATTATTAAGAAGATTTTAATTTACCCATTTTAACAGCGCTGGGATCTGTTTGAAGACAATCATTGAGGGGTGACTGTGATTAACCACAGACGAGGGGTAGTGTATGGCCCGCTCCAGGGGGCCTCATTAATTAATTAATGATGATTATCACTGCCGCTAGACGAATTTATGAGGTGTGTTAAATCGCCAAAACACATGTTTATGCAATAATTATGTAATTGTCATCTGCGGAATTACCTAGTTGGATATCTAAACATTCGATATATGGAAAATCTAAGTTGTTTTGTTAAATTTGATAGTGAAATTAACAATCAAAATGCTGCAAAATTACATTGAATTATGACTCGCCGATAATGAGATTACTCCAATGACGTGACAGGAGTCACCACTTCGGGGACCACACCCCCGCAGATTTTCATTATGGCCTCTGGGGCTAAATTAGCAGTTTTTTTAAAATCAGTGTTTAAGTAATTTAAGGGCCGATTTCAGAAATTTAAAATCGAGCAATTGTCAAATTGACATCCCATTGTTACGAATTCGAATGTAACCATATGTCATTACATCCATCCTTAAAAGCCATAAAAGTATTTTCTCATCAAATGCAAGAAATAATGTCCTTAGTTAACCATTGTACCAATCCTTCAAATGCCTAACGAACATGCATTTGGATATAGTACCACTGAGCTTGACCTATTACATAAGGAGAAACCTGAACTCCTATTATGTAACATTACAATTTCTCTCTCTGCCCTACTTTCAGTGGACTTAAGTGAAACCTGATCCTTGGTTTCTGAGATGAAAAATATTCCTTTAAATCAACTCCTGCCACCATCAAAGTATTAAAGATCGAGTAATGAAATTTACAAATCATAATCTCCATCTTTTAAAGAAAACACTGCCCAGGTTTCTGGATATCTCAGATTGCTGGTTCATGAGAAGAAGTTGTTTGAAGCTTTTAGGGTGAACCCCCTGCAAAGTTCATATTTCATATTTATCTCAACCAAATTTACAAACTTGTATCTCCATCGCACAAAGATGTTAATGACAAAATTTCATGTTCCTATATCCATCGCTTTCGGAGAAGAAGTCGCTTAAAGGTTACAGCTTTGGGGATGCAGCAGTTTTGGAGAAGAAGATGATAATGTGAAAAGTTTACGGACAACGGACGACGGCCCATGCCATAAGCACATCTGGCCTTTCAGGCCTTATGTGCTAAAAATGGTGTGTGGACACCCTGCGACACCAAGCCTGCTCCATCAGGGTATTTTAAAACCTTAAACTACTTACCAGTACCAGTAATACCCTGAGTGTGTAGTACAGAAAATATTAGTAAAGCTTTTCAGCTGGTTACACATCATAATTTATACAATGTTTATTGTCCGCCAGTGAAATGTTTGGATTTAAAGTCGATAATCAGTTACTAATCACTCAGCGGTTTTGTCATCCAGAGACTACCAATATTGCTCTAGTCATTTTACTACCGTAACTGGTTATTTTAAGCCGTTACGAGCATTTTCCCTATTACACACTCAGGGTATTCAGCAATGCAACAGATAAGGATACCCACAGGGAGGATGACCTTTCTAGCCTCAGCATTGACAAATTTAGAGAAGACTGCATTATGCAAAAAAATAAAATTGCATTGGACTTTCTCCGCAGAAGTCTTAAGTTAGAGAGATCAATGAACTTTTGCTGCTTGGAGCAATGCAGAACGACCTTTGATGATTGAGCCCTTTGTTACAAATAAGTACTGCATGTAATGTGGTAACATGAGGGAATCCATAATCAAAAGCACTCCATCGAGCAAACTGTTATTCATTACTTTTGTACTAAAGTGCTCCAGCTTGTTACTGAAATTTTCTTTATGAGCTTGTCAATTCCCATCACTTGTAATGGCCACAGCAATAGGTTTGATAGAATTTGGTCTTGATATGAACATTTTGACCAAATTTATGTTCATAAAGGTACTCAATGAATTTGATAGCCAGTTAAATTTATAGCTGTAACCATTCCAATATCTCCCTCTGACTTTGTAGCAGGATATGATTAATTTCACCTACTTTTCATCTGGTTCTGCTAGACAGTCTGTGAAGTGCTCATGTACATAGACGTGACAGGTGGAACATGCGAGCGAGGCTTCACAGGCTCCTACAACACACAAGTAGAGTCGCATTAAACATCCCCACAGACATAAACATATTTGCATGGCCACATCCCTTCCAAAGATTCTTTGCCCATTAATGTATTTGTTTGACCACTGTCTAGAGATCTTGAACTTTCATACTTCATTGAAACAATACTGTGAAAATTAGGGCTGTAACGATTCATCGATACCTACGATACAATCGTAGCTTTGAAAATCATGATTATTGTATCGTGAGCTTCCTGTATCGTAATACACTGAAAATAACTTTCACTTACTTAAAAATAGAGCCATGGCCTCTGTAGCTCATCAGGATATAATAAGTGGGGTATGTTATGGAGTGGACTTTATAGCAATGGTCAGATAATGGAATGTAGTAATAAGAATCTAGGTAGTGAAACGATTAAAGCAGTTTAAAAATATTTTGTTACCATAACTTTGCCAATCTGCTATATATATGTGTGTTGAAAGAGCAACACAAAGCTTGGAAATAAATTGCTGGTATCAAACATATAATAATGTGGTGGAGAGATCATACTATTTTTTAAGATCGTACACACATTATATAATAATGAATATACCGGGTACCATTCTTTGCATACAATTCACCACTGTAAGCTATTGCAATAATTGCCTGGGGCTGTAGAAGAAAATGAAAAAAACATTCTTAGGTCATGACCCCTGCTAATTATTATCAAAATTGGTTACACATAAATCAACATTCGTTATGAATATCATACACCTTTGCATTATATTGTTTTAATTCTTAATTGCATTATGGCAATACCAACATTTATTACATAATGAATAGGAGCCTCAGTTTTTGAAAATCCCATTTCTCATAGGCTCCATATGAATACTTAATAAATTGGTGAATTTTTTTTAGTAAATTCTTTTTCACCATTTCTTATAGGCTCCTTTTCAATATTTGATAAAATGGTGATATTCTAAGAATAAATTCTTTTTTAGAGTCAGTGGAAGACTAAAGCAGTCTCACGCACAGTCTATAACACAGTGCTGCACAGTAGTTTGAAGTAACCTGAAACCTCTGTGTAACTATCAGTTTTCATCCTTCTGCCAGGAAGAGGTCAACACAATGCAATTACATAACATGCAGACACTGGACTCACAGCCAGTAAAATTTATATGTTAGATGCAGTTTTTCCTACAATTAATTATTTTTCTGTACTGGAGAAGATGATGAAAATAGGTGTGATGTCACAATCTCATATAGCTACTTCTTTTATAGTCCTATGTTATCACCAGTCATCACTAGTCATATGTACACATATCTCATGTAAAATGAAAAAATTTAATTCCTCTTCAAGTTATTCCTTCAAAGGGTATTCAATAGTTCTCATTTCAAATAGATTCACATTAAACATGTCCATGATGTAGACATCTATCTCATTTCTTGTTCCTATTGAATAAAATTAACTGCAAAGTTAATAGAAAACTAAATCAGTTATAAAGTATAAGATATGATATAAATAAGGTATACCAAATTGACTCGTACTGGAAATTCTCATTAATTAATTAATTAATTCTCCAAATAATTACACAATATCATGAGATATTAAAAAACTCCATTATTTACTCTTAAATTACAAAGAACATAATATTAGATTTAATAAAAGATTCTGTATTAAGTCTTTAGGATACTTTTAGACTTGTGTACCTTTATCAGCAAATTCACTTGCAAAATACAAATAATTACTCATATGTGAAATGTGAGACAAAGATAAAATATGACTTATAATTTTGGTTAGACCTCCAATTCTAAGTTTTTAATTCTAAATATCTCTTTTTCATCAGACATATTATATTCTCAAAGCACATGTGAGAACTCTCACATCAGAAAGATGAAATGCCTTTAACTCAGCTGTTTTCTTTAAAATTACCTCCCTTACCTACTTTAATAGTGATTGAAGTGCACATATAATCTCAGAAAGATGCTGTAAACTGAAATAGGCTTTTAGGTTATGATCCCTGTGACCAATATTTGGGGTCACAGACTCACCAAATTTACAATTTAGAATCCCTTACAGCCAAGGAGTCTGTACATAAAATTTCAGCTCGCTAGAGCCATTGGGACTGGAGATGAAGATGAAAATAGCATTTTAGGTCATTGCCTCTGTGACCCAATATTTGGGGTCTCACTGTCACCAAATTTACAATTTAGAATCCCCTTCAGTCAAGGAGTATGTACATAAAATTTCAGCTCTCTACGTTCATTGGGACTGGAGAAGAAGATGAAAATAGTTTTTTTTAGGTAATGACCCCTGTGAGCCACACTTGGGGTCACAGGGTCACCAAATCTACAATTTAGAATCCCTTTCAGCCAAGGAGTCTGTACATAAAATTTCAGCTCTCTGGAGTCATTGGTTCTGGAGAAGAAGATGAAAATAGCTTTTAAGGTTATGACCCCTGTGACCCACATTTGGGGTCACAGGGTCACCAAATTTACAATTTAGTATCCCCTTCAGCCAAGGAGTCTGTACATTAAATTTCAGCTCTCTGGAGTCATTGGTTCTGGAGAAGAAGTCGAAAAAGCGAAAAGTTTACGGACGGACGGACGGACGGATGGACGGACGCCATCCCATGCCATAAGCCCATCGGGCCTTTCAGGCCAGATGAGCTAAAAATGAAAAGAAAAACTAAGAAAACACTATAAAACCAGCTAGTGTTGTGCAGTAACAGTAACTACAGTAAGCATGAAGCAATCTGATTCATAAATAACTGTTTTTAAAAACAAAAACTGTTTTAGTCTTTGATTTTCCACCATCTTGAAAAATTTCACAAAATATGCATGAAGTTATACTTTAAACAATGTATTGTGATACATTCTGTATCGCCTGTCTGTATTGTGTTGCATATTGTATCGTGAGATTTCCAATGATACTCAGCCCTAGTGAAAATGTTCTGAAGCAAACATTTGCAACTAGTGAAAAGGAGAATGAAGGTGTTACTTACCTTCTAGTTCAATCCCATAACGATGAGCTAAATACATTGCATTGTCACCGACTTTACCGCGCACTGGGACCTTGTTGCCAGACTTGTCAATATACACAATGTTGACTCTGATGAGAAAAATTTAAAGCTGTTAAAACATTACTCAAGATATTAGACCTATATATTATACATACGGACAAAATAGTAGATAACCATTTGATACAGTAAGATACAATTTTCAGAATAACATCTGTATAACATGTTCATTTGGTCAAAATTTCCTCTATGGGCATGGCAGGGTGTTAAACTCAAACCTTAAATTTCACTCCAGTAGTAGTAATGCTAGCAAGCTTTGAGATTTTTAGCTCATCAGGCCTGAAAGGCCCGATGGGCTTATGGCATGGGATGGCGTCCGTCCATCCGTCCGTCCGTCCGTCCGTAAACTTTTCGCTTTTTCGACTTCTTCTCCAGAACCACTGGGTCTAGGTAGCAGAAATTTTGTATACAGACTCCTTGGGCAATGGGGATTCTAAATTGTAGATTTAGTGATCCAGTGACCCAAAATAAGGGCCTCACAGGCCATAACCTAAAAACCTACTTTCATCTTCTTCTCCAGAACGAAAAGACCTAGAAGACTGAAATGTTGTGTACAGACTCTTTAGCCAATGAAGATTCTAAATTGTAGATTTGGTGACCCTGTGGCCCCAAATTAGGGCCTCACAGGCCATTACCTAAAATCCTGTTTTAATCTTCTTCTCCAGAACGAAAAGACCTAGAAGGCTGTCATGTTGTGTAAAGAATCTTTAGCCAATGGGGATTCTACCTTGTAAATTTGGTGACCCTGTGACTCCAAATATGGGCCACAGCCTAAAAAAACCTTTGAAATTTAATTTTGGATTGATATTTTATGTGCACTTCAAACAGTCTTCAATTTATCCCTAATAAGATACCTGAGGGAGAGTCATCTCATCTTTTAGATATGTGAGTTCTAACTTGGGTTTGAGAAATGTATAACTGAGAAAAAAAAGTAACTGTGCAGTTAATCTTATTCAGTAGGAATGTGAAATATATGTCGACTTAAGATTACAATCTGCATTGTGGACATGTTTGTCAAATTGATGTAATCAATGTGAAAAGAGAACTATTGAATAGCCTATGAACTGAATATTGTGACAAGCCACAAAAGAATTAATTGAAGAGCAGTTAAAAATTCTTTTATTTTACATGAGATATGTGAACTGCATATTGAAATGATAAGACAAGACTATTTCTATCTTCTTCTCCAGAACAAAAAGACCTAGAAGGCTGTCATGTTGTTTAAAGAGTCTTTAGCCAATGGGTATTCTAAATTGTAGATTTGGTGACCCTGTGGCCCCAAATAAGGGCCTCACAGGCCATTACCTAAAATCATGTTTTCATCCTTTCCTCTGGAACAAAAAGACCTAGAAGGCTGTAATATTGTGTGCAAACTCTTTAGCCAATGGGGATTCTAACTTGTAAATTTGGTGACCATGTGACCCCAAATATAGGCCACAGCCTAAAAAAAACCTTTGAAATTGAATTTTGAACTGATATTTTATGGCACTTCAATTAGTCTTCAATTTATATTTATATAAAATACCTGAGGAAGAGTCATCTCTTCTTTTAGATATGTGAGTCCTAACTTGGATTTGAGAAATGCAGAATTGAGAAAAAAAGTAACTTTGCAGTTAATCTTATTCAGTAGGAATGTGAAATATATTTTGAAGATCAAGTCTCCATTATGGACATGTTTGTAAAATTGTAATCAATGTGAATTAAGAACTGTTGAATAGCCTATGAACTGAATATTATGGATATTATAAAAAAGGCCAGAATGTTGAGATGTTTAGATGAAAGACTTAGAACCGTTAAAATTGTGCAAAGATTATTTAGCCAAGGTGATTCTAAATTGTACTATGTACCATGAGATTCATCACATTGCCTGTTCTCTCTAAGCCTTATACAGTTAGATCAGTGCTGCCAGTGTTTAGTGCAAGGCAGAGGCTATTACATAATTTGGCTGTAAAAGCACAGCTGCCTCGAAACCAGAGCCAAGGGGTCAGCATATTGCATAATCTCCTGTGTGTTGACCTTGCTGAGTGCTTTCTCTCAATTTCAAGATTTCTCAGGGCTAAGGATTGTGCATTATATTGAGGCAATATTATTTCTGTCTTCTTCATCAAACAATATAAACCCTGATGAGCTACAGAGCCTATGGCTCTATTTTTATGTTGTTGTATTCCTTCAAATATGGTTTTAAAGCTATTATAAAATTCAAGGTTTTTGGGTCTTACCCTAACTGACAGGCTGATGGTGGGGGAGGGAGTGTGAATTAGCAATTAGTACCCCAAGGCCTGATTGTATAACTAATAGTCATCAACTTTTGTGACCTTTGGTTTATATGATAAACTAACTCAGACTATAATAAAGCATGTAAAAGGCTTAATTATCTACAGAGTCAATGGCTCTATTGCTTTAGATCTTCAATCTTAGATAATAAACCATGCAAGCCCTGATGAGCGAATAGAACCCATGGTTCTATTTCTTATCTGTAAATTGACAATTTCATTGAATATTTTACATACAAGTGGTTGCTTGACCATTGGAAAGCTTTAAGTTTGAAGGCATCATTTTCGAATAAAATAGAGCCATTGGCTCGGTAGCTCATCAGGCTTTAGTTGTCACATGGTGTTCATAAATCTACAAATTAAAATTCACATTAGCCAAGGTGTCTGTGAAAAAGATTTAGTTATTAGGATTTTAGTTCTGAAGAAGACAAAAATAGTTTGGGGTGCAACCAATAAGGCGCCATATCTACTATTTATTCTATCCATTGGCCAAGGAGTCCGTATACATTATTTCTGCTTTCAAAGCCTTTTTTGTTCTCGAGAAGATGATGACAACAGTTTTTTTGGTCGTGGCCAGTGAGACCCATATTTGGGTAGAAATCAGCCATACATGAGCTACTTCCTGTTTCTGTTTCTTTCACTTGCAGACACTTACTTTTATTCCAGTAACAAACGAAAGTAAATGAATTTACCAGAAGAGAAGAAAGGAGTTGAAGCGACGGGGGATGACAAGAGGGGACAGTAGGGAGGGGACTCTCCTGTGCTCATATGTATGTTTAAGAAGCTATATATAACTGTTGACCATTTGTTTTGTAGTGTTTTGTTGACAGACAATAAAACTTAGTATGTGAGTTGCATTGGGTATTTTTCAGAAAAACAAATGGTAACAATGTTTGTTTAGGTATTAGGTATTAGGCGAACTTGAGTGGGCGAAATAAAGGAAGAATTATGGTGTCTTGAAATATTAACCCCCCCCCCACAATCCAACAGGCAATCAAACCATTATAAAATTAGTTTTCAACAAATTCAAAGGGATCAGTTCGCTAGAATAAATTACATATTACATAACATTCAGGAAATATCTTTTCAAGCGAGATACAGACTGTATTTTTAGCTCATCAGATCTGAAAGGCCATGAAATGTCTGCATGGTCAGTCACACCTCTTCATACACATCCTTATACATACTAAGGCTGCAACGATACACTAAGCAAACGATACGATACGTATCTAGATACTTAGCTCATGATACGATACGTATCTAGATACGCTAAATGGGAAAGTCTAGGGGTTGAATAGAAAACTGGCAAAGAAGGTTTATGATATTTTTTTATTTCCAACAATTCAAGGAGCATGACTAGCAAGTAAACAAATAGCTGTCAGTTTGCAAACACCGAATGGAAATGTATATGAACAGTAACACAACTGTAACTAACTTGAACACATGTTCATCAAGTATGCAATATTATCACTTGTTCACACGATTTGATTGGTTGAGTATTAAACTTAGCAGTTGTCAAGCATAGTCGAAGTTACCCGAAGATAAAGATCGGAAAAATCAACCAATGCGATAGCTCGAAAGAACTGACCTATATCTCTCGGACCAATGAGCTATCAGGGCAGTCGCAAATTAGTTACTACAAGTTACTCTTGTTAGTTTCGTTTTCAAGCTAGAAAGTAAAAACAATTATTTTAATACGTGGGAAAAATTTATTGTCGTATATCAATGGAATTAACACTGGTACAGTGCTTGATTTATCTAGTGTTTATTTAGATTGAAATAACTATGTATCGTTTTTATCCGATATTCAAATGTATTTGTATCGTGTATCGTATCGTGACTGTCGCGTCGAGATGCATCGATATTTCAGTGTATCGTTGCAGCCTTAACCCTTACGTTGCGTATATATATTTTACCCTTTTTAGCCCCTGTGGCGGAATTTACAGGCTCGCAGCTCGCAGCAGTAGTTTGAGCTTAGGCACTAACGAGCTCTGCTGGCGGAATTTCCAGGCGGCGATTCCGGTACCGTTTTTACGAAATATACCGCATCTACATGGCGAATACGGGCTATATACGGGCGTTGAATACAAATTCAAGTCGCGGCACCCGTACACAAATGGTTGCTTTATACCCGCATCTTCTAATTATTTTTTTACGATTTTTCTTTACTTTTCTATTACTTTGTAAAGATTGTCTTTAATTCGGGCCTTATAACATCATGAATTTGGAGCGCGCTACTGAAATTTTTATATGGACTTGAAGACCAGATGTTTGTCTTTACAATGATATAAAAAATATTAGAATGCGACCTATGGTTATAATTCTATTGTCATCTAAAGTTTGTCTTTATTTCCAGCTTCATGAAATCAAAACTCCTGAGCGCGCATATTGCGAAATTTATATGTGCTTGTAGATAGTTTATTCCTCTTTACAATGACATAAAAATTATTAGAATACGACTTATGGTTCAGAAAATATAACCAACCAAAGGAGAGTGACGCTACCCCGACAGTACCACGTGAATGGTCCCGACGCGCACCAAGTTACTGGCACTGCTTGGTCCCCCCGGGACTGTGCTAATTACAGTACCGTTACCTCCTCGAGACCTCCTCGAGGGTGCCAGAGCCGAGCGCGCGTGGAACTAATGGGTACTAATGAGCACAGCATACACTAATCACCGCGGCGAACGCAATACATGTTGCGCGGTGTAAAGTTTGTCTTTATTTCCAGCTTTATAAAATCGTAAATTATTTCGCGCGCATGCGAAACACGTATGTACTTGAAGACAATTTATTCCTCTTTACAATGATATAAAAATTATTGGAATACGTCAAATGGTTCGCAATATATGAAGAGCGTAAGGAAGGCACCCCCAGTACTTAGAAAATTCATTTTTGAAAAACTAACTTTTTGCGACATCTGGCGCATCATTTGCCGCATGTTTATTTTTCGCTGCGCATATACATATGATACATGGAATTGAAGACAATTTATTGCTCTTTACGATGATGTAAAAAGAAAAAAAATGCGCAACTTCGTTCGGAAGCTATAGCGTGCCAAATGAAGGTACCCTCGGTACTTTGAGGCAACTTTTTGACTATCGCGCATATCGGGGCACGTGCCGCAACTTTAGTTTTTCGTGCGCATGTATAAATTTTATATTGAATCAAAGCCGAATCTTTCCTCTTTACCCCATGTAAGTTTTATGAAAATCGGCCTACCGGTTCAGCATTTATGGGTGTTTTTTATGATGCGGTTCTGGCTGAACTTCCAATGAAAGCTCGCATTCACTTTCTCTGTCTCTTTGATAAAATAAAGAATATTTTATTTGCAATGACATGTATTACAATGAAATTACAATGCATTTATGTACAAATATACACAATATTTACCTGCGGTTGTGCGCAGAACAGCTTTAGGGACCTAACAAGGTATGTATATAATGTGTATATACTAGTCCACACTTCGGCTCTCTTTACTTTCAATTTTCTTCTTCTTCATTCCCTTCTTCATTTCTTTCTTTTTCCGTGGCAGTGATGTAAGCCCTGGAATAGTCAGTGGCGGTGTGGTACAGTTTGAAGCATGGTGCGGCGCACAGAGAAACATTACAATCTGTACATTCATAAGAAGACTCTCTGCCTACTCGTTTTTTCTTCCTTGCTGGCCCATTGCCTTCTTCAATCTGTTTTGCGAGGACGGCGCGTTTTGCCTTAGAGCATACCACACACATCCTTGTGACGTTTTTCTTCCTTCCGACAGGCTCAATCTTCGTCGGAAAGTGACGTCCATGAAGACGAGTGACACTCTCGTCGCTCGTGCTCGGCCGACCACGGGGACGTCTGCAAAGTGATGGAACTTGTTCCTTGTCCGCAAATGTTACTATATGTTGCGCCAAAGCCTTCCTGTATTCCCGACTTGTTTTTAGAGGTTTATCTTTGCTGTATTCTTTATAAACGATGTAAGAGTTCAACATGGCAACGTTGAGAACGTGAAACCAAACCCGTTTCCACCACTTCAGGGTCTTCACTCGGAACGGCGTGTACGACAACATCTGGTCGGCCCGATCAACACCTCCCATGTACTTGTTGTACGTTGTTACAATGCGCGGCTTGAGAACTGGTTCCCCTGTTGCCCGGTTCTTCTTCCCTGTTTGTTCAAGTTGTGTATCTTCAACAGTAGACATGAGAAGCACTGATTTTCTATCTTCGTAGCGAAGAACGAGTAGGCCATGGTTGTGAGAAACTGTCATGTCCCCTTGCTTGGCTTTCTTTTTAGGTTTCTTGACTGAATCAGGAAGTCCCTTTCGATTGGCTCTCAACGTCCCCGTGGCACCTATTCCCCGCTCCCACAAATTTATGTACAGATTTGTGGACGAATAGTAGTTGTCCATAAAGATGTGATGCCCCTGTCCAACGTAGTCGTTCACCAAGTCCATGACTACATCATAAGTTTTGCCACCTTCAGAAACCGGTTCATTCGTTTTTCCAGTGTAGAATTTGAACTTGCAAACGTATCCGTTGTGCGAGTCACACAACATGAAAGCCTTTATCCCATACTTCTTAGGCTTGTCGGGAAGATAAACTTTGAAAGATAAGTTACCTTTCCAGGGCACCATGCCCTCGTCGACTGAAATGTTTTGATGCGGTTTATACACTCTTGAAAAACGGTGAACTATCAGGTTATACAAGTGTCCCAGTTTATTTATTGGTGAAAAGCACGGGGTGTTACGGCCCGGCATCCTCCTGTTGTCAGCCAAGTGTAGGTAGGTTATAAGAAGCCAAAACCTGTCTCGGGGCATGCACTTGGCGAAGAAAGGCGTTGAGGTAACATCACTTGTTGACCAGTAATCAGCAAAGTTTCTCTGCACAACCAATGACATGGCAATTGTCATGGCTACAAATACCTTCATCTCTTCTGCATTAGTGTCTTGCCACTGTTGCATTCTTGAACGGGGTCTTAGAATTTTGTCCTCCATTGCTTGTTTGAAATATCTATTGGTTTCCGTTGCCATATCCTCATAGTCATCATTATGTATAAACAAATTGAAAAAGTCAATAGGTTCAGGGTTCTCAGGAAGTTCTATGAACTGGCGCAACCCAGTTTGACCAGTGAAAGGCAAGTTTACACGTGGCCGCGGACCATCCACCCACTCATCAAACGTCTGTGAATTATCATGATTATATTGTGGTATTTCGGCAAACTCCTCCTCAAAACCACTAAAGTCTTCTTCGGTGGAATTACCGGCGGCTAGAATCTTTCTGGCAATCTCTGTCTCTATATCACTCATAGCATCTGTGTCACCATGTTCACTATCTATTACAGTGTCCCGATCATATGCATCATCACTGTCTAAACCACTGCTACCATCACTGTCAGTTGACTCCATATCAGAGGCTTCATCAGCATGGATCTCGTTGATGAAGTCGTCGTCGCTTGAAACGGCTTCAAAGCTGCGTGTCCTAGTATGCAACGCCCTAGGCCGTCGCAGGGCCTTGCGTCCACGTCCGCGCAGCATTCTGCTTCAACCTGTAAATGATTGAAAATGCGTTAGATGTATGCAACATATAACATGTGATTAGAGACAATAAACATACAGAGATAATGAATGTGAGCTTCATGGACGTTCATTTGCCAGTTTCAGAACCTCCCGGCGCATCTAGGACGACTGCGCCGCAAGCGCCGACGGCGCCGACGGCTTCTGACATCGCGCCGATTTTTCCGACGCATATGTCAAACGGACCATTTTCTGATTTCCTCGGCGACGTGTAGCACCGGGCGCGAGGCCCGGAAAATAAACTACTATGTCAGGGAAGCTCGGGTTGTCAGTTGCCGAATGACTTCTCTTTTCGAGAAGCAGAGCATCCAAGGAGCGGTCTCTCGAGGCGGAGCCCGGACCCATGGGAGCATACTCCCATGCTCTCCGGGAATTCCCGTCCCCGTCTTCCGCGGCGGACCCCGGATTCAATCGCGGGACAGGTTTCCCATGTTCTCTTTTGAGAACGAGAGACTCCGAGGAACAATCCTATGGGACGAACCCCGGATTCTATTGGGAATGGGTTCCCATGCCCTCTCGACATATATAGCAGAAACCTTCATACCTTGGAATGACACGAACCTTTATTTCAAAGTAGAAAAAAAATAATAATTTGCACAAAAAGTTTGGGGGGTGGCGACCAAAAGCGGGGGGGTCCGCGCACCCCCCGGTAGATATTTATACTTGTGGGTCGGTCCCGAAGATGACGGACCACGCCCATGTTCATGGGAATTTTTTCTCATTATGTCATGGCGAATCCCGTCGGAAATTCCCCTGCTCACGAAAAAACTAATACCTAAAAAAGTAATTGTGATACAAAAGAACTTTGGTAATAAAAGTGGTGAGGAATCAAATTCTCCATCTGCTCAGTTCAGTCCGCTACACATATAAATAATTCTTCAAATCTTATTGAATGAAACGTCTTTTATTCAATAATGTAAAAGATAAAATAATAAATTCAATTCAAATGGTTTGGAAAGGTGCGCCCTCGCATTTGAATTTTAGAAATAAAAACCTTTCGCAAATGGCATCAGTAACAAAAATGTTCACGCATTTTTAGAAACTCCGAAAAGTGAAATATTTTCCTGAGAAAATATTCCCACGAAAAGGCTTTTCCCCGAGCGGCGGGTCCCGTACTCAAATATATTTTCACTTTTATGTTATATTTTTTTTTCCAAAACTGGAAACAAAATTCCGTCATGACAGTTGTTCATCGTTTATAAAGCTCTATATTTGCGTATCAAAAGAACAGTATTTTAGTTATATATTATCATACTTCTTCACTTATGCGTACATCAATATTGCGGCTCTTCGCGCATGCATAGTTCTTCCCAAAAACATGCGCATTATATCTGGAATTAAAGACAATGTTTTTCTCTTTACAATGATGTAAAAATTATAAAAATCGGACTTGCGGTTCACAAGTTATAAAGCCCGTAATGATGGTATATGCTAAGAGCGCCACTTATTCAAAGCCGAATATCACCTTCTGCGCGACACCTGGCGCATCAAAAGTTATTGCCGAAAATACACGTATTTTATATGGAATTGAAGACAATTCTTTTATCTATATACTGATAAAAAAATTATGAAAATATCCCAAGTAGTTTCTTAGAAATAGAGCGCCGAGGCATGTTGGGGTAAATGCGCCACATGTATCAAAATTCAAAAGTGCGAAAGTCGGCTATCTCTGTGCGATTGCTGTATTTTCAGTTATGTTAGCGCAATTGCGATTTTTATATGGGAATAAAGGCCATTCTTTCCTCTTTATTTTGGTATAAAAAAAAATGAAAACAACCAATTGGTTCATATGATACGAAGTGCGAGAGAAAGGTAGCTTATCGCAATATCTTCCCGTAATTAGAAGCTATCTGCCCATGTGGCGAGATGCGAGACAGATAAGCATAGGCTATCTGCCCATGTGGCGGGATGCGAGACAGATAAGCCTGTACGGGCCTATCTCACCCCGGGGCAGTGCAGACACTTAGGTGCTAATTAGCCGCCGGGCAGTGTAGCCATCGGAGCGAAGCAGGACAAAATTGGCCTTTTGTAAAGCTAATTATCGATGCGTTACGGGTCAACAATGCACACGCAAATTGGTGTGAATTTTGCTGGACGTTCTGACCAGACACTGAAGAAAGTTTTATTCTCATTGCGGGCTGCGAGGCATAAATACAGCCATTCTCATGCAGCGAGTCGCGGAAACAATCGACTCGGGACCCGGTATGGCAGATAGCACAGTACATAGACAGCCGTGAATTATTCTAAGTAAGCGATCCGGGATCCGTATACAGACACCTCGGAATCGCTTATAGCCCGCCCGGATAATTCCGGGACCCGCATGTTAAGGGTTAATACATACACAGATGAATATACCATGGGAGCAAAGTGAAGATTGAAAGTATTCAAATTCAAAATCAACACTACACATTTTGTGAGTGTATCAGAGAAACATACAAAAGTTAAGTAAAACAATTAGTAAGAAACACATGAGTCATATTTGCAAACATGCAAGATTAAAATGTTATATACAAGTCGAAATAATTACACTTGAGCTTCTGACTTGGGTTCCTGCATCTCGTAAGCACCAGAACAGAGGCCACCTGAAACAAGGTTCACCATCATTAATTTATCAACATACACCTCATTTCACACAATGACATTAATAAGAAATAATTTTTTTCACAAAATTTGGAATTTCATAAAATCATAATGTAATTGTTTACTTTATCCTGCTGATGTTTCTGGGAACAGAACAGTACTTCCTTAATTCAACCCAGTTGTGAGGAACATAAGGCATATTCGCAAAAGCATGCCTAAATCATGGCCTCACTATGACCTTGATCTTTGACAGAGTTTAACTGAAACATTATAAAATCTTGGTAATTTTCCATAAGAGCCTGATACTGGATAGCACAAAATCTTTTCAAGTTATCATATTTACAAGGATTTCTTTTAGTGATTTCACGACTCTTGACCTTGACCTTGACCTTTGAACTTCAAGGTCACAAATTAAAGATTACTTTTCATTGTGTATAACAATCATGTAATGATTAAAAGTGTTCATAGTTAAAATAAGACATATTCACAAATGCATTCTTAAAGGGACACCGCGTCGATAATAAAAAATCAGATCATGTGTATCTACCTATGCTGATTAACATGTCTGCTAACAAGTCACAGACACTGAATTTCAGACAATTGACGTACTTGGTAATACAAACTACTGCATGTAGACAGTGAAGCGTAACTCGTTAGCAGAAACTCTAATCAGCTTAGTGAGATAAAGATGAGACTCATTTTTATCCTCGACGCAGTGTCCCTTTAAACTGTCGACCTTGACTATATCTCTTGACCTTGACCTTGGACCTTCAAGGTCACACAATCAATGATCACTTTTTATTGTGTTTACAAAGCAATCATGTAATGATTCAAAGTGTTAATATTTAAAATAAGGTATAATCACAAAAGCATGGTTAAGTTGTGACCTTGCTGTGATCTTGACCTTTGTCAGATTTTAGCGAAAACCTTAACAAATCTTGGTCTTTCTCCATACCGGTAGTTAATATATACCAAATATAAGCCTGATAGCACAAAAACTTTTCAAGTACAATGTAATTGAATTTACAAGGATTTTTGTTAGTGATTTCAGAACTCGTGACCTTGAATTTTGACCTTGAATGTTAACATGTAAAATTCCCCGGGGGTATAAGTAGGAATTTATGAATATGAGTTCTTAAAACCTTATTGGAAAAAAGTTATAGCCAAAACAAAAGAAACTGCACAATAACTGACAGCAGCTCTTGGGGCAGTTGGGGCTGCTAATAATTGTCTAATAATAAAAGGTGTCGTTTTGCTGTCGAAATACAAGTAATAGTGTCAATGAGTCTGAGTAAGTAGTAGATAGTTATCATCCAAAACTATGTTCTACAGGAAATATCCCTTCTATGAGATCAAGTGATATCTCCTCGGGTGAAGCATTCATAAAATATCAGCTTTCAGCACTAGACAAATCAGTCATTTCATTGTTGAATCATAGTTCAGATCATGTTTGATTTCATGTTAGGATTGAAACTTGCTTCAGTTATCGTTGCTGGTTCAACATCAGAAATATGACACTGTATAAACGTTGAAAAGATGTAGGGTAGATGTTGCAAACAATTGAATCTCTCAAGAAGGATGTCATCCATTTAGCAATACCTCAAAGTCAACACCAAAGGTTTCATCTATATATTAAATATAGTGTCCGAGAAAACTTTTCCCTTTGGAGCAAAATTCAATTACAGTTTTAAGGGCCATAACTCTGTTAACTATAATATTTCAATATTTGAACTTGATCAAATTTATAGTTAGAACTTGCTCCCAAAATTTCCTTCAAATAGATGTAATAGTTTCATTAAAAAAATCTTGTCAGCATTTACATTTACATGATATCTAACAAGTTTCCCATTTGCATATAAAGTTAATCTGCCAAGTGAAATAATTTTGCTTTGAGCCTTGGCGATAGAGAAACCAAAATTGTTTTATGAGGGACATAATCCTGATATAAAAGGGGAACGAGTTACACATCCAATTTATTACCAACTTAAATAAAACATACCAATGAGTGTTTATGAGATTTAAACCGACAACCCGAGGGATAAACAAGCGAGGCATGTTTTATCAAGCTTACAAACTGACCCCATGGTTAAATTTAATGTTTTATTTGTTCTAACCGATAGCGCGAAAAACAAAAAGAGTCATCCGTAAAATATCCCCATTGGGTTTAAGACCGTAGGTATAAGAAGCAATTATGAACCATCCTCAACCAGCCTAGACCCTATAGCATAGTGGTATCATTGCTGAGCTTGGTGTGCAGGAGTATGGAGGTTTCAAGACGGGCTATTTGAAAAAACATTTGCAGATTGATGTTTGGATTAACAGTTATTTTCCAAAAGAGTGAGACATAATACACACTACCGGTAACTTTCATCTTAAACTTAACATCTCGGTATTTAATATAGATATTTGAAGAGGTGCATTATCAAGATAATTGCCCTGTGTTGAGGGCAAATAACGTTACACACCCAAGTAGTATGTGATAATCCCCGGGAT
This sequence comes from Gibbula magus, assembly GCA_936450465.1. Classification (NCBI taxonomy): domain Eukaryota; kingdom Metazoa; phylum Mollusca; class Gastropoda; order Trochida; family Trochidae; genus Gibbula; species Gibbula magus. The sequence continues at coordinate 68,852,866 of OW388292.1, forward strand.
AATAGATAGATAGATATCGGTGGATAGATAATTCTTTAATGTCCATTGGAAATTTGTTGTACACTGTTTTCAGGCAAAACAAAAACTAGAGCCATGGGCTCTGTAGCTCATCAGGATTTCATCGATTTATTATCTAAGGTTGAATATCTAAGTTATCTCAAGTAATACAAGTCATTGTTAACAAGCAAAATAATATATGGGTTTTAGTTCGTGACCCATTTCTACACTTTAAAATCCCCATTAGCCAAAGAGGGCTGTACACAACTTTTCAGCTCTCTAGACCTTTGGTACTTGAAAAGAAGATGAAAACAGGTTTTTAAGGTTGTGACCCCTAAAACAAAATATGAGATGAGTCACCTAAAATTTTGTTGTCTTTTTAATAATTTGCTCTTCATAGAAATATAGCCAATACTTTCTAAAGGTAATCTGATAATTTTTTAAGAAGTATTCAGAATTCTGAAAAAAAAAAAAAAATTGGGAACTGACAGATTCCCATACCAACATAGAAAGTTGAAAGTAAGAACACTTCGGATAAAACTTTTATAAAAGAGCATCATAATGTTTTGGTCTAACTTGAAGTGTTTTAATTTCCATAAGAAATGTAATCGCTGCTTGCATTTTGTTTTATATGATCAGTGTTAGAATTCCATGATAACTTTGAGTCTAAAATAGTGGCGAGATATTTGTATTATTCAACAACCTCAATATCCTTGTCATCTATACTTTTGAGTGAGATGGCTTACCTCTTCTGAAATCGATTATCATTTCTTTTGTTTTCAAAAATAGAAAATTATTAATTTCATTCCTGTAACACATTTCAGATTCTCTAATAAGTCCAACAAATGCTGCATCATCTGCAAATTTAACAGTAAATGTTGTGTCAGTGTTACATCTACAGTTATTTGTATATAGTATGAAGAGTATGGGTGAAATAACGCAGCCTTGTGGCGCACCTGTGGCTGTACAAACACATGATGAGTCAGTACCATCTACACAAACAAACTGTGGTCTGTTGACCAGAAAGGAGTTTATCCATCTAATCAAATTTGAGTTGACATCCATGTCTGAGAGTTTCTTCATTACCGTAATTCTTCCTTAATTTCGCCCCCTCTATAAGTTCGCCCACGTAAGATCATCTGACAGCCTTTTTTAAAAATACCTTTCCAAATTTCGACATTGTACCAGAAGTTCAGTACTGACAAATTAAAAATTCGACCACATTCCAAATTTTGAAAACAAATTATTTACAGCCATGATAAACAATCGTCTTGTGATTTCTTTTCAGTGAGTTTTATGAGAAAAACACGTATTTTTTATTACACAAATTTTGGGAAATGTTTTAACTTGATCACGCTTGTCACAATACATTCTAATCTATAGGTGTATTTTCACACTTCCCAATTTATTCACTTACTGTACTTATGACATACCTTTATTAAGAATAATGTTACATGTTATCATATTATCCATTATCAATGATTTCATTTTTCGTAAATGAAAAGGCAGCAATCACTTCCGTGTGAGGCTATAAATATATATCACTTAGACTGTCAACACAGTAATGCTACACTATGAATAGAGTTTGTATTGAATTTTCTGATTGGCTAAGAGAAGGGAAGTCCCAAAGTTAACCAATAATAAGGCTTGTAACATCTGGATGTTTGCTGGGGAGACTTGAAACAGTCACATGACTAATGATAAGTTTTGTAACATCTGGATGTTTTCTGGGGAGACTTGAAACAGTCAATTGACCTAGTTCATTAAAGTCTGCAGTGAAGTCACTGGAATAGTCTATTTTGAGTAGGGATGACTGCAGGGGATGTTTTTTGCCTTTCCATTTTGGTAAGTCAATTTACTTATCAAATGATTAATTACTGTTGGAATATTATGACAGATGTTAGCTCATACTTACAAATATATTTCAGTTTTAAAAATCTGAATATGTAATTAATTGTTTCAAAGTTTTGTGACTTGTAATCCCTACATACAAATAGACTCAACCAAACACCAAGAGAGACGACTGTCTACTATCGTAGATAATCAGAACCATATATGTTGAGGTATATGTTTCAAAATATTACCAATAATTAGTTTGCATGAATTAAGCCTTTCAAAGTAATATAATTATTCAACTGTCATTGTTTATGTTCGTAATTTCTTGCAAAGCAAGCTTGTTGATATATTCTACTTGATTGTCACGCAATGCCGATTCAAAAAAAGTTGACTGAGAAAATATGCTTCTTAACTTGACTTGTATAGCAACAGAAAATGGTTCATATTATAATTTATTGATGAATTTTACACATAGGAATCTGAACTAATGAAAACATTTTTTTTTCTCAGTTCTTGGTGATACGCTTGCTAGAAGGGAATTCCGTAATGACGATAGTCTGCTGTGATTGGTTTATACTAATATAGCAACCAATCAGATTGTACTTCCTTTGAAAACATGTGGACAGCCAGCGATGCGAGACATGCACGCTAAAGCTAAATTACGATTCATATCATTTCAAATTTCCTGATCTATTTTGTCAAGTCTAAGAACATAACAATTCAACTCCAAATTATTATTGTTTTATTTCCTGGTACACAATTTAAAATCCAAATGACATTCAAATTTCACAGAAACAATAAATTGAGAATCGTAGCTTCGCCGATCGTAACTTGTCTTCTGAAGAAAAAAAATGGTGCATTAGTTCATTATATGAATATAATTACCATATGCAAACATAATTAAACGTTTTTGCTAACTAATATTTACGAAGTGTGTAACCTTCTTTTTCAAATTGGTTTTAAACATTTATATGAAAATCTAAAATTTCGACAAAGATGGCGCACAAACGAAGGTGAGTGGTGATAATTTCGACCGTGAACATTTCGTTAAAATATTTGGAAAATTTGAGGGTCGAAATTATGGAAGAATTACGGTAATACATTAGGTTGAATGGTATTAAATGCTGAGCTGAAGTCTACAAATAATATCCTTACATATGAACCACAATTCTCTAAATGTTAATATATTTTGTTCAAAAGGGTAATAGTAGCATCTTCAACTCCTCTACTAGGCCTGTACGCAAATTGTAGAGGATCTAAGAGTGGATTTATTTGATTCAATAATATAACTTTTATCAGATGTTCAAAACATTTCATGGCAATTGAAGTCAATGCAATAGGTCTATAATCATTATTGGCCAATGGTTTTGTTTTCTTGGGAAAGGGGACAATCTTAGAGGTTTTCCAAAGAATGGGTACTGTGTGTGTATTTAACAGTGATTAATCTACAATCTTTTTGAGTACAGGGACTAACTATCATAAGCTTTTATGGGTCCCAGAAAATAAAAGCGAGTCCCTCCATGGTAATCCTATTAGTATAAATAAAAACCTTGCATCAGTTTAAATTTCTATGAGTCCTTTTCAAATTGTGTGAGTAAATGAAGCAGGACTCGCAGGTAAATTTATCCCTGATTTAAGGAATATTGAAATATTTTATGGAATATTTTAGACAATTGTTCTCTGCATTCTTTCAGTACAATTCCACAAAAATTATCTGGACCACAAGCTTTACGTATGTTGATTCAGGAAAAAGAATTGATGACATCGCCAATCGAAATAATTATATCATCACCTGGAGGAAGAGAGTCTAGAACCAATGTTCTATTACCTGAGAAGAAATCTTGAATAAAAAGTATTAAGTTCATTTGAGAAGGTGATGTTATCGGTACATTCAATGTCCTGAGGCTTTTTCACAAATCCTAAGATAGTTTTGATTTAAACATCTTCATTTCTTGTTGAGACACGAGTTTGAAATCAAATGACATGGTAGTATGTTGGAATGTAGATTGTAATTTGTTTTAAAACTCCCACCAACTTCAAAACATCAAGAGGAACATTTCAATTTGAGTTAAGCTAGGCCTAACGGTTTTCGAGTTCTGCTCAGGAATCCAATTTCTAAATTTTGTTTCTGTAGAATGTTAGAAAGAACCAAAATAATTGCAGAAAGATCAAAATCCAAAACGCACAGCTACACATGATGATTAGTCAACATACCAATTTGGGTTAAGGTTGGCCAAACAGTTTTCGAGTTCTAGAAAGGATGTGATCACGGACAACAGAGAGACAGACAAGGCCAATGACTATTTCTCCCTGTATTACAAGGAAACAAGGAATATGCTGAACTAATGCTGTTTTCGACACTTGATTGGTCGATACCAAAAGGGGATATCACAAATATAATAACTCCTTTGAACCAGAATACCACAATAACACAAAGACAATGTAGTAAGTTTCAAATAATAATATGAAGTCAAAAGTTAATTACAAATCCGTAATTTTTTTTAGAATTATAACATATTTCCAGTAGTTTGTTTCACACCTCACTCAATTCTTCTTTCTCACAACGGTAAGGGCAACAAGTTCTGCACTTGAACCCACGACTCAGAATTTTAAATGTCCAGTACGTGCACTGTGTACCCAAAATATAAAACCTCAAAATAAACTTTCAATCAGCATAATTTATGAACAAAAGTTATCAACATTTTTTTCATTGATAACACTAAGAAATGAAGCCAGACAACGTTTCCATACTTTTTTAATTCAGATAGGAATTTCCCAAACTCAGGCCCCCCTAAGTAATTGAAGAAAATGCGTCAATTTTGAAGAAAATGCTTCTTTTCTCGAAACAATCGCAGCAATATCGGTGAATTCACGGTAATTACAGAAACAATCAGTCTGATGTTGGAAGGACCAACATCCCTATCGGAAACGACATCGGCCTTTTCCGTGAATTCTCGGCCGATGCCGGAAATGCACACATAAAAAAATGGCGTCGGAAGAATGTCCTCCTGCTTCGGTGAGTAATGTTTTTACTGATTACAGTCTGTACTTTACATGAATCGAAGTTAAATTACTTTTGTTGAATTCGTCTTGGTATAGGGAATCAACAAGACTTTAAGTTACTGTCATGAAAATGAGTAGTTCCGGTGCTAATGTTAAAACAGTTCGCGATTTGCCGATTGTTTACATCGAAGTCAGGTGAAGCCGTATCACTAACAGAAAGACTAAAAAGCATAGATGACCTCTGAAGCGTGTAAGATGTTTAAGGGTTATTTCATAAGTAATTTAGGACATTCATTTTGATAATTTCGTCACTTTATATGTGAATCCATGTCGAAGGGATTGCTTATAGTGGGTTATTTATTTCGGGTTTTCTTCACCGAGAGCAGCAACCGAAATGTTGTTTGTTATCTCAACAATTATAACCAAAAAATACAAAACTGCTGTATCTACATTAAACTCAAAATTATAATCTTCTTCATTCGTTAATAAATATGTGATAAATAGCTGTTAGAGTTTAAGTTATTCCAGATGTTATAGGAATATAATTACACTATATATATGACATACATTTCTAAGTTGTGGCACCATGGCATACGGCGATAATTTGTCTGATGATAATTTTAAACACTATATAAATAACTTATCCAGATCGTCCGAATAATGGAATAAAAAAATTACTTATGAAATAACCCTTAAACGTCTTACACGCTTCAGAGGTCATCTATGCTTTTTAGTCTTTCTGTTAGTGATACGGCTTCACCTGACTTCGATGTAAACAATCGGCAAATCGCGAACTGTTTTAACATTAGCACCGGAACTACTCATTTTCATGACAGTAACTTAAAGTCTTGTTGATTCCCTATACCAAGACGAATTCAACAAAAGTAATTTAACTTCGATTCATGTAAAGTACAGACTGTAATCAGTAAAAACATTACTCACCGAAGCAGGAGGACATTCTTCCGACGCCATTTTTTTATGTGTGCATTTCCGGCATCGGCCGAGAATTCATGGAAAAGGCCGATGTCGTTTCCGATAGGGATGTTGGTCCTTCCAACATCAGACTGATTGTTTCTGTAATTACCGTGAATTCACCGATATTGCTGCGATTGTTTCGAGAAAAGAAGCATTTTCTTCCGTAATGGACGCTTTTCTTTCAAATTTGGATGGATTTTCTTCAAAATTGACGCATTTCCTTCAATTACTTAGGGGGGCCTGAAACTGACAGTTCTTGAGGAGAAGTCGAATATGTGAAAAGTTTACAGACGATGCCCGAAGGACGACAGACGGACGCAGCCCATGCCATTAGACAATCTGGCCTGATGGGCTGAAAAAAATTCAAAAAATTTTGCAGTTTTGTTATTACAGTATGAGATTCATTTTACATAGGAGTTTGACCAGAACAATATATCGGTGACATTCTTTGATCAAACATGAAGTCGAATGTCAGAGCGGAAGTCTTGAAGACCGAAGTAAGTATATTGACGGGTTAATCCTAGTTGAGGTCTGTCATGACATCAGTGTCATGTGTACATTACAAAAAATAGAGCCATGGGCTCTGTAGGTCGAGAGGCTCTACCTGCAACCCCACTGGATAGTTAGTATGCGGCTCGCTGTGTGAGGTAGAGCATTCAGACGACAGAGGTTTCGGTCTATGGGCTCTGTAGCTCATCAGGACTTCATTGATTTATTATCTAAGTTATCTCAAGTAATACATTTACCAATTCTACAAATTAGAATCTCCTTTGGCAAAGGAATCTGTACACAACATTTCAGCTTGCGAGAGCTTTTTGTACTGGAGAAGAAGATAAAAGAAGGTTTGCAGGTCATGACAACTGCTTGGGGTCACAGGGTCACCAATTTTACAATAGAATCCCCATTGGCGAATGAGTCTGTAAAAAAAAATTCAGCTCCCTAGATCAAGTGGTTCTGGAGAAGAAGACGAAAATGCGAAAAGTTTACAGACGGACGGACGGACGCCGGACAACATGCCATGCCATGCCATAAGCCTATCGGGCCTTTCAGGCCAGATGAGCTAAAATTACAATCGGATACCAAGTAAACAGTCCAGAGACTGAGTCCTGTTAAAAAATGCCAATTATGTCATGCATTGAAACCTTACCTTGTATAGCAGTTTTAAAACTTCTTATATTCGAAATGTTTACATATGGAAACTTGTGATTTAGGTTATTTTGTGATGACAAAGTTCTTAAAGCAGGCATCTTCTGAATGCATCGTCTGCACACCGAAATCATCACAGGGAGCGCCATTTTTCTCTGGAGTAGTGAGACGCGTTACGTAGAAGTAAATAAATAAACACGTTGTAAAGAATTATTTTATTCTTTCACTAGAATGAGAATAATTATTGAGCTCTTAAAAATCGAACTATGTCCGAGAAATACTCCAAAATTCAGGTCTGCATTAATAAATATTGTATTAGCTTTACTTAAACATACAGAGCTACTTCTTTTACATTTAGCCGCGCGCACCTGCTGAAAGTGATACGAAACTTTCTCAGATCATAAACATCCAGCTTCGCTTATTAACATTCAGCCCTAGATGTTGGTCGTGGACGAAGACGGAATGTAGCTTCAAACCTGCCTGGGAAATATGACGGCTTTGCAGCCAATATTCCCGCTGCAAGTCTTCAGACGACTTGAACGACTTCTTTTGCAGTTGCCGAAAATCCGGAGATTGCGATAATTAATTTGGAAATTGTAGTTTCTCCATTGATTTTCAGTGGTTTCTTGAACACTGTTTTTCAACATGGCGTCTGGTAGAGCCAAACATTTCAGTGAAATGGAAGTAGTGCACTTGGCTGTGTCTATGATATTGTTGTTAAACTGTGTGGTGTGTTCAGTGCAAGACGATCATAATTGGATTGCTAAGTCGCCTGGGACTTCAGGAAGGATAAAACTACGCAATTTTGATGGTAAACATCAGAGGAGAACGGTAGAAATCACAGAGGAGGGGTACCTGGCAGACAATAGACAGGAGGCTGTCAGTCCAAAACAGTTGGGAGGAATAGTCATACAGGCAGAGTCGGAAAAACTTTCAGCTGGACTCCGCTGGTTAAGTAATGATGAAATTGGAATTACTAAGATGCAGGTTAGTTGAAATATTATTATACGAACACAGCTAGATTTAGACTAATTACACATTTTTAATTTAAAACCAAAACAAAATAGAGATCAAAGAGAACAGTACAATATATTAAAAACTTACATGAACATGATCCACACACTTATGTTTGTTATAGACATCACAATGAAGCCTTAATTCCATCAATTATTATTAATATACTGTCACCAGTTGTGCTGAATGTCTTGATACCATTGCAACTTATGTAGCGATTGCAATCAAGGCGTCTATTTTGATCATGTGATTCTCTGAAATGTCTAGTAGGCAAAAAGATTTGTAAACACAACAGCATAAAACATGCAGGATACAGGTTCTCATCCTTGTCACTGTTCATATTTTAAATCATTTTTTTTATTTTGATAACAATGGTAATATCATGTGTAGTTGTTCTGTTGTCATATGTACAAATCGTGTTGAGAAAGGATTGCAGTTAAACTTTCATCAAATACATCCAAGGGAAGGCTTAAACGTCTAGAACACCAGAACACAGTGGAGATTTTACTTCATACTGTGGTTTGATTTGATCTAACAGTTTTACAAATTATTAAGTTTTCAAAAAGCTATATCTATTTGTTTCACATATATCTTTTCCTCGTGTGACTATGGATTCTTTGCCAGAATGATTTTTCTTTTGTACCTTTATATTTCTCCTACATAAAATATTTTCTGAACATTCATATTAATTAAGTTTAGTAAAACTTTTTTACTAAGGTATGAAGTGTTTTCGTAGACCAGACCGGTTCATAGATGCGGTTAATTCGTAGGCAAGATCATTCGTAGGCGTTTAATTTGTAGACAGTTAAAAATGATTGATATAATTAGTTAATTACTATTGAATGTTTATGTCATTTAAAATTGCCTTTTTAAATTTATATATATATTTTGTATTGTTTTTTCATGACTTCCGACTGCAATAATGTTGGTAGCTTGTCACTGATGCACACTTATAATCCATGTTCAAATATTCTTTATATGCGAAAGTTCAGTCTGCTAAACAATCAAGTTCATTGTAAATTATGAAAAAATAGCAATATGTTGAGAGTTGTTTTGATTGTTAAGTTGTTGGTGTCTAACGCTAAAATAACAAGATGTTTTGTTGTGGTTGTCGATGTAACTGTTTGTTGTTAATTCATGTTGAATATGTGTATTGTAAAATGGAATATAATCTTACTGACCATATGTAATTATTTCAAACATTCTCAAACAAAACATAACAAAAACACCAATGACACATAAGACATTGAAGCCTTTTATTTATTTTCTTTTCATTTAGGGTATCATATCAGGGTTAATTTTCTTTATTATTGTTATCTTATTCTAAGCTAGTTATTATTGATTCAATTATTAAGTTAGCCTGTATGAAATTCACCTGCAGCCTTTTCTAAACCCAAATTCAAAACATCTGTGTTTCTTTAAACAGAACAGAAATAATATCTCATGATTCACATATTGTGACCCCAAAAAGTTAACTATGATTGAATGCATTTCATAGGTAACACAACATGTTTACTTTTACAAGTATACAAACATAAGTAAATGAAGTAATATTTACAAATTTAGCTTTTCAGGCTAGCGTCTTCTGTTTACCCTTCTGTCCATCCATAAATATTTCGTCTTATCAGACATGTTTGTAAACAAACCTTACAAAAAGATATATATTAATGAAAGATTTCTTTTTTAAATTGATAGTGAATGAATGGCTGGCTATTTACATACATGATTGAATAAATATTTAACATTTGTTCACTTTTCTATTACAACAAATGAAATTATACTGGAAATAAAATATAAAATAATGTTATAACTATTACGAAGAAATATACAATGTCGGCAAGCAAGTACTGAGTGTGCTGTGTAATTTACCAAACAAAACAAAACAAAACAAAACATTTATAAATTTTGATTCAAGAACGTCTCCATTCTCCAAGATGTTCTGTTTGATTCTGTGTAGTCTGTATTCTGACAGATCGACAGAATTGTCTAGGAATGGGAAAGTACTTGACAATAAAGATCAGATAATTAATTAGTTGATTAGATTACTTCTTCTTTTCACAATATCTAGGAAAGGAATTGATTTATATTTATTATCCAATGAACAAGCCTTGGTAGTGAGGTACAATATAGAATATATTTTTCATAGAAACTTCCGACTGTATGAGCAAGATGTCATGAAAGCCATTGGAAGAGAGCTCACTCTTGTCAAGTTCTGTTTTAAGGTTTTAACTCGTAATTAATGAGTTTGGTTGCAGTCCCCTTTAGAAATCTGCAGCCAAATTTTTATTTGTCATAATTCCTGGCTTGTTAAGTAATAATTTGGAGGGAAAAAAGCATCTTGATAAGCAAATAAGACCAGTTTGGTTGCTGTGGTTTTCTAATTTACCAAATTTCACCAAAACTTGAATAAATTAACATTCCTTTTGGCAGGTTCCATCTCACTGAGTGTGTAACACAATGAAACCAGTATGTCACACATTCTCTCATTGGCTCATTATGTATCAACCATTTCTAACATAATTTCATTCAGGTTGCTTCTTAATCCTGGGTGAAAACGAATTGAGTTTATGCCAATCCATTGGCTGTGTTCTGAAATCAACTCCTTCCACAGTTTTTGACCAATCTTTCTGAAACTTAACACATGCTTTTGATACACATCATTCATATGCATATGCTTTTTAGGGACCAATCAAATGAATATTTTCAGTCATGGTCCTTGACTGTCCTATTTCAGAGGTTAAACTTTAAATTAGCTTGGCTCAAACTTTTGATTGATCAGTGATATGTCATTATGTCTCTGGGAAACATATTGTTTTTTTAATTTTTTTGATTTTTTTAGTTTCCATTGTAATAATTTGGACTATTAGTCTATTTGTAGGGTACCATAGGGTTTGTTTCCGGAGCAGAGCTCTAAAACTACTTGACCTATCTTCACCAAATTTGGTTTATAGCCTCCCCATATCATGTAGATGTGCTTTTTGGGGGTTTCAGATTTTTTAAGATTTTATTTTGTTTGTTTCTGTGGTTACAATATGGACTTTGTCCATTTGAAGGTAGGGTTTGTTTCCAGAGCAGATCTCTAAAACTACTGGACCAATCTTCACCAAATTTGGTATACAGCCTCCCCATATCATGTTGTATGCCTTTTGGGTTTTTTAGATTTTTTTTAATTTTATTTTTTTGTTTCCATGGTAACAATTTGGACTTTGTCCTTTTGTAGGGTAGGTTTTATTTCCGGAGCAGATCTCTAAAACTACTTCACCAATCCTCATCAAATTTGGTATGCTGCCTCCCCATATCATGTAGATGTGCCTGTTTGAACTTTTTAAAATTTGATTTTGAATCAGTTTCCATGGCAACAATTAGGAAGTTGTCTTTTAGAAGGGTAATAACTGAAATTGATTTGGGGAAAGGGGGAGACATCTGTTTTTACGAATAAAAACATCTTCTAGTTTAAACTTGACATTTAACATTGAAATAGTTATATTCTTTGAGGGCTTCCAACCTTGACCTTGATGAAAGATGCAATGTTTGGAACTTTAACTTTGACCATAGCTTTTAATTCTTTAGGCCTTTGAAAGTGATGTGTTTCCCATTTCACATATTGAAGTCATTACCTTTGACCTTGTGACTTGATCTTGGTGTAGGATGCATTTTCTGAAAAACTTAACCATGGCCTAAATTTCCGATTGATTGTTGATTGGCCTTTGGTATTTAACATGTTTATTTATTGTCACTAGATCATTCATATTTATTGTCACTAGATCATTCAGACAATGTCATAATTTGCAAGCTGTTCAAAAACCTTATTTTACCCTTGCATTTAAAGGCGCTGTAGCACGTTTTTTTTAAATTTTATTTTTTTAAATTTCTCATTTATAATGATAGTTTATGTCATTTATATTTACTTCAGAGGGAAAAACATCTTATTACACAAACCAATTATCCGTAGTGGTAATAATTGTGTTGCGTATAAAGCCAAAATTGCATGGCAGCCATTTTATTGTGAACACATTTTATTATTTCGAATGACAAAAAAAAATTCCCATGGCTTTACGGAACCATATACACTCATTTGTAACTTGATTTTCCGAAGAGAGAAGGGTGTTTTACTATTGTTGACATTATTTTTCCAATACATTTCATCGACTTATTTGAGCAAAAAAACGTGCTACAGCGCCTTTAAAGTGCTTATTTGGAGAATAGTTTGTGCATCAAAAGGACAAACTCTGGTGGTTCTTGTGATTTCAGAGCAATCTTTTTTTTTATAGAAACTATTCATTAAATTACTTATTGCTGTTTATTTTCTCTGGTCAAAAGTTTCTGAGAATTGTTTTGAGATTTGACAAGAATTTGAATTAGTCTTTTGGGGTCACTGTTGTAACAAACATGGAAATTAAGAGAATATTTTGACATTAAGTGTCAAATGTACCTTTATGCTTTAAGATAGAAAATGTTAAAATAAACAAGGTTTGTAAGAAGTTTCTATCAAAAGTATCAGAAATTACTTCTTCCAAAGTGACAGACCTTGGCATTATAGCATTAAGAAGGAAAATTATCTCATCTTCTTGTTATTTTTAGCTCTTTGTGATCTGTTAGGAGTGTTTCAGCAACTTTTGAATCTTAAAGCCACATTTGTGTGCAATTTTTACTTTTAGATTCAAGTAAAAAACTGGATTGAATAACTATTGAAACTATCATTAGTTAGCCGTGCTATCGGCCCTTAGTGTGACCTCAGATTGACCAGTGGTGCAGAATAGTGAGATAGAGATAGAGAGGTGGCAGAATAGTGAGATAGAGATGGCAGAATAGTGAGATAGAGACAGCAGAATAGTGAGAAAGAGGGAGATGGCAGAATAATGAGATAGAGAGACAACAGAAAAGTGAGATAGAGAGATTTGGTAGAATAGTGAGATAGAGAGACAACAGAAAAGTGAGATAGAGAGATTTGGTAGAATAGTGAGATAGAGAGACTTGGTAGAATAGTGAGATAGAGAGGTGGCAGAATAGTGAGATGGAGAGGTGGCAGAATAATGAGATAGAGAGGTGGCAGAATAGTGAGATGGAGAGGTGGCAGAATAATGAGATAGAGAGGTGGCAGAATAGTGAGATGGAGAGGTGGCAGAATAATGAGATAGAGAGGTGGCAGAATAGTGAGATAGAGAGATGGCAGAATAGTATGATAGAGAGATGGCAGAATAGTGGGTAAGAGGGATGTGGCAAAATAGTGAGATAGAGAGACGTGGCAAATAGTTGGGTAGAGATAAGAGAGGGTTGGCACAATAGTGGGAGAGAGAGAGAGATGGCATGGGGTGGCAGAATAATTTGGTAGAGATAAGTGACAGAGATGGCAAAATAGTGGGATATGGATAGAAAGATGGCAGGATAGAGGTGCAAGAAAATGGGAAAGAGAGATGTGAAAGAATTGTTTTATAAAGAGAAGTGGCAGAATAGTGGGATAGAGAGAGTGGTGGCAGAATAGTCTTGGAGAGAGGGGGTAGGGGGGTGGCAAAATAGTGAGATGGGGTGGCAGAATAATTTGATAGGGAGACATGGCGGAATAGTTGGGTAGACACAGAGAGGTCATGGAATAGTTGGGTAGACAGACAGACAGACAGAAAGAGAGAGACAGTATAGTAGAATAGAGAGAGGTGGCGTAATAGTGTGGTAGGGAGAGGGAGGTGGAGGAATAGTGGGATAGTTGTAACAGGAAAATGGTATAGACTGGTAACTGAATTGTGAGATAAAGCGAGTGGTGGTAGAATGGTTTCCACATGCAGTGTTTTCTGTTCTCAAACAATATCTACAGGAGTTACAGCTTTGGGAAATGTTGGTGGACACATAGAGTATTTCTATTGAAGATGTAAATATGTTTGGTATTGCCTTGAAGAAGCTGATGGTAGTGAGTGTTTATTTTGAGAGCACATCTGCAGAGCGAGAGAGAGAGCTTGTAGAGATGGTGTGGAGCTCGCTGCTTCCACAGGCATGTATTGATCCTGGGGACCTGTTTGTAGGCACAGGCTGGAGGAGGGAGGGAGCAGCGAGCAACATCTTCCTTCCCATGATATTCTCTCTCACTCTCTATCCAACTCATATATTCATTAGTTGTTGCTCTTTTTCTTGTGTCACTCTTTCCTTCACAAGTTCAGTCACAAAAGACTTCATCCAGCGAGCCGTCAAGGCAGGCTACAAAGCTTGAGTATGACCACATGTGTAACTGTTTAAGAGTAAGAGCTCGCTGTAGTTCATGCTAAGGACAGGTTACAGTACACTCGCCTGACACAGCCACCAAATTATATCAACCAGCCAGCATATTTGCTTTGAACTGTGGGCATGCCTAGCTTTCCTACTGTTTATGGAGGCTTAGTTATGCAGGCCAGCTCACTGAAGCAAAGGCTTTGCTAACTTGTCCTCTTTCATGCCCTCAGATTTATTGCCTCGTCTATTGCTTTTTGGACAGTTAAGAAGGGCACTTTCCTGTCCCATTGTCTACTTTACAAGCTTCTTGCTTCCACAGGAAGAGACTAGCTTTTGTGTAGATGTGTTGCTTGTTGTTTGGGCAGTCACCCAAGAGTTTTAAAATTTGGATTTCCTATCTAGAACTTTGATCAGACATCTTTATATATGATATATATATATATATGTTCACCTCAAGTACATTTTATATACATTTTGAAACTTTAAATTCTTAGTACCTACAACAAGTCAAGTTTCTGTAACATTTCCATTTCTAAACATTTCATCCATATGTTTGCATTTGGCAATTGTTCACTATTTGTGTACAAAAAAGATTACCGGTAACATTATTATTCAAAAGATAATATTTGTAAATTTAGGATGCAATTTCTTTTTTGAATCTCCTTGTTGACTCATGAGAAGTTCCATAACTAAACTTGGAATATTCAATATCTTTCTATTCTTTGTTTATGCAGTTGCAAAGAACAAAATTTTGTTATTTAGAATTAGTTTGTTTGTTTTCAAATTTGTAAATGCCAAAAACATTACATAAGAAAAATAAAGTTTATTTTAAAGAATTAACCATACATGATTATTATTTATTATCAGCAGGTATCGAGAAAGACACCTTTGACAATTGGCCATTTTTAAAGCTTTTAGTCGTTTTTGGATTTTAAATTTTTAATGGGCCTTTCCCCTTTGTAGCAACAGTAAAGTTTCATGGCCCCAACCTTTCCCAATCCCTGTGTAAGATAATGAAAAATGATCAGTGTCAATGTATGATCATTTGTTGCAAATTTTGACTATTTAGATATGGTTGTCTTGACATGAGAACAGAAAATCAAATAAAGAATATTACAGAAAATGTAGTAATTAAAAGTATTTTGAGGAAGAAGATGGTAAGGTGTAGAATCCTGTTTGTCTTGTAGATGTTACTAATTCAGCAGACGGAGAGTCTGCCTCCTACCTATTCCTCAGCTAATGTAACCTCACAAAAGTGGGCTTCAAAGCAGGATATTTCTGTTTTTCTCATATTCAGATGGTAAAAAAAGTGCTGCTTGCTGGGCCTCATCTGTTCTTTTCATACAGTTGGTGTGTCAGAGTGAGAGGCTTCAGTTGGCCGTCAGCCGCCATCATAAATATTCTGTAGGCCTGTGAGGCTCTGTGATCTCTCCCTCTCCACAACACTTTCAAAGGAAATCTCAATGCCAAAAGCCATGTTTCATGCTGACTGCGTTTTATAGGTGTCTGGCTGTGGCATATAGCAAGTCTTTGTGTTTCAGGGGAGAGTAGCAGGCAGGCAAACCAAGTCGCTGGGCTGGTGTCCCACTGACGGGACTCTCTACACTCTAAAGGAGTGGGGAAGAAAGACTTGGGCACACCTTTTAGCTT
Organism: Gibbula magus; assembly: GCA_936450465.1. Classification (NCBI taxonomy): domain Eukaryota; kingdom Metazoa; phylum Mollusca; class Gastropoda; order Trochida; family Trochidae; genus Gibbula; species Gibbula magus. The sequence continues at coordinate 68,868,685 of OW388292.1, forward strand.
CTCTGGCCTATAAGGCCATCGTCCATTCAGTTTCGACTTTTTCACCTCCAGAATTGCTGTAAACTTACCCCTCTTTTGACTTCTCTACAGAAACAAGTAATGCTAGAAAACTATTTCAGAATATCATCTTTGTAAGATGGACTTTTAAGATTTATTAATTATGTTGCCATCTGACGTATTGGTTGAAAAGAGAAATTGACATTGTATTAAAAGGGGAGGCAGTGTTTATAATTAATTAGACTTAGTCCGGTAGACTATGGCTTTTGAACTTAAAGATATGATCCTGTGGATGTATTTGGCTAATTGAGATGACTTTGAACTTGTACTTGAGACTTTGATGAGTTTATTTTCAACTCCTGGGAAAGATACGTGTCTATCCAGGTTGGCGGAGTGATAGAGGTTAACCACAAATCTTCAGAACCATTGCGCACGTAAAGCTGAAATGTTGTGGGAAGTTGCCATGTTCCTAGGACATCAAAGTGTGTACATTGACACATCCATCAATGACTGAGGAAGCCATTTTGTCAGAAGTATATCTCCCTAAATAAAGATGTTAGCTTCATGAAAATAATCTGAATTATGTTTTTGATCAAATCTCAAATCTGTAGAACTGTCATGTTGTCATTTCTGACGTGTATCTCTGAAACTTCACCAACAGCTTCCCCAAAACTGCAGTGGTACGTTCATTTGAAGGACAGACAATACATAATATGCTTTTTACTATTTTGAAGCTTTTTCTGTGACCAATGTTGGAAGTAGGGTTATACCCGGTATGAGCTGTGCTGCTAATGCTTGTGTGGAACATGCCTCCCATGACTACTGGTGTATGGTCCATTTTCTCACTCTCTGGTTTAGTTTACACACAACATTATCGGGGAAAACAATTACTCAATATAACCTAGTTAAAAAAACATTTCTTCATCTCAATACACAATGAAAATGTTCAAAATCTTTACCTTTTAACTTTCTTTTCTAATTATTTTTGGAATGTAAATAGAACACTCAGAAAATATGGTGTATTATCAAACTAATGTTTGGCAGCAAAGGAAAATTAGGTAGTGTTTGTTGAATGTCTGTAACATCAGTTGGCAACATATAATTCTCAACTGCAGACAGGGTGGAGCCACATCTTGCACTAAGTATTTTCCAATGTTGAGAGGAGCCGTTAGCGTGGAGGAGTGAGTGAGTATGTGTAAAGCACACCTATAGAGGGAGGAAGAGCTGGCTGCCTGTCTCTCTCTCTCGGCCCCTCAGCTGCCGACAAGCATCCAAGTTGAGTGGAGGGGTTAGCCGGCCGCTATCCGAATTCCTACCTCTAAGCTCAATTCTCCATTGACATACAACATAGCACTCGACTTGACTTGCAACTCCACTCATCCATAAAACTCAGCCAGGCATGGAGAAAGATACATAATTATCCAGGATAAATATATTTGAAGTGAAAACTGCACACAACAAGCTGCCTTAATCATTTGTTTGACACACCATTTTAGTGATAATGATAATAACATATGAAGACTGCATTTGACCATGTTGATGAAAGCAGTTTGTATTTATGATACACTGGACTGTTCAGTGTTGGTGTCCTTCTACTCAGTACCTCAGTACCTGTGAGTGAGTGTTTCACAGATCGCAGTCTACAGGCAAACTCTTTTCAGCAGATTGATAGACAGGTGACAAGCTGGTCATATTCGTATGCAAGTCAGGTTCTTCCAAAAGCATTGCTCATAAAAATGTAACCCTTACTCTGACATTTTAATCCCTGTTGTTGGTGACAAACTGTCCTTCTAATGACGACACCTAGCTGTTTAGGTTTAAGCATGCCTTCTAAGGGCTTCCAGACATTGGCCTTCACAAGCAGCACTCCGTCTCAGGACCCAAACTGTGCTTCACCATCGGCATGCAGCAACCTGTCTCTTTGTCTTGGGCAACAATTAATGAAATTGGAATGAAATATTCTAAACATAAAATTGGGTTGAAAACAAGGGCTGAAATATGAATTAGAATTATAGAGTATCACCGTAAAATGGACAAATAAATTTGAAAATTAGGGAGAAAATGGTTTACGGATGATCCTACCATGATTTTGACCAAATTGGAGACAGACAGACAGACCCACAGAATCCTTCCCAAATGAACTTTTTGCCTGTTCATCCACCCTAGAGTAAAGTTGCTGGGATTTCTTTTGGTTACTTTAGTTTTTTTGCCAACAGCAAAGTAATACATTTTGAGTGGCCTTATTATCAATAGCATACCTATGTGAAATGCTAGGAGCTTTGCCACCTGTTTAAGTAATAAGTATTCATTTAAAAGCTAAAGGCATTCCTGAATTGGGAAATTCAGTGAGAATAATTGAATGAATGTACTGGATGAAAAAATTGGATGGAATGTACCAGTCCCATCAGACCTCTCTCTCTCAAATTCAATCAAGGGGTAATGATGAGGCAGTTTTCGGCTGTTGAGGCAGTTTCCTTGTTGACAGCAACCAGGTTTCTTCCATGATTGTGGGGGGCGGGATAGCGCAGTGGTTCAGCTTCCGATCAAGAGGTCCGGGGTTCGAATCCCTTCAGGGGCCCACCAACTTTGTCTGCAGTAGAGAACTGTTCTACACGCAATAAGGTTTAGGTGCGATGCTTCACTGAATTTCAGTGCAGTACCACCCATGGTTCGCTAGTTCCAGCCGTTGCTCGCAGGTTTCACCGCAGTGCATAGCCACATGGCGTTGCGGGCTTTCTCCCTGCAATAATACTAGCAGTCATGAAATGCTCTTGAAAGCGACATTAAACCCCAATGCTTAATATGCTTTGAGGAATTGTATGAACATGAAAGGAGATTATCACATATATATTAGGTTGAAGAGTGGCCTTGGGATCATATCTCACATCAGTCCATTCTTCCATATACATAGATTTGTGTCAATAAAGTATTTTTTTTTGTTTTTTTGTGTATTGATCGGTAACAAATTGTGTAAAATAATCCCTACAATCCATACATGAACAGCCATAGTTTGCTAGAACCTTAGTAAATCGTGGACAGCATAAATAGTTCCGTTTGATCATTGCATTGAATATTTTTTTTAATTTGTTTCGTTTTGTTTTTCAGGCAATCTTTGATTCCTTGCCATACTCCAGGCATCCAAACAGTGAGAAGAAAAAGTTATTGAAGGTAAGTTGAACTGATATTTTGCCCATCTCTAAAAGTAGGTACTGATCCTCTGTAGGTACTAGCATTTTCCAGGGGTGGGTAGTAGTGCAGTGGTTAGAGTGTTCAGCTTCGGATCAAGATGTCCGAGTTCGAATCCTGAATCCCTAACTTTGTCTGCTGTGAGAAACAGTTCTACACCAATGGTTCACTAGTTTCAGCCGATGCTCGCAGGTTTCATCACAGGACATTGTTGATCAGTCGGTGGATATTCTTACAATTTGTTTTATTTAAAAGTTGTAAAACAAGTAAATTGTCTCATTTCATGTAACACACAAAACAAAATGGTGGATGCTCTTTAACAAAAGATAGATATTGAGGTTTATATAAGATTTGTGTAGTGACATTGCACTACTTTTTCTAGTGATACCCCCACATCTGTGCATGTGCATCTGCCTTTTTCATACCCTCTTTTGCATAATTTATGCAAATTTTCTCCGTTTTTCGACTTTGCCATTCACAGTTTTTGTTCCACTCTTAACTCAGACACTAATTGTTCAAATGTTACATCTGTCATTTTTATATTTCATACCTTCATTTGCATATTTGTATGTTTCATACCCTCATTTGCATATTTGTATGTTTCATACCCTCATTTGCATAGTTAATGCCATTTTTCAAATTTTTCGACTTTTACTTCTAAAAAGTGCTTACAAGTGTAATATTTACTCTGCTTTAAAAATACTTATATATAATGGTCTGTTCATACAAAAGTTTAAACATTGATGCCCTTTTGCTATTTTCAAACATTTCTCTTTGACCAATGTTAAAAGCAGGGGTATATGAGTGGTATATATGGGGTATACGTCATGAACCTTAGCACCCAATGTCTTCACATTTGAGGTCATAATGACATTTTTTACCTGAAATGCAATATAAAAAGAACCAAATTTACAAAATGTGTCTTATATGACTCAACGTTAGAGGTGGGGGACATTGCCATGTAAGTGGCAAGCACTTGTTATCTTTGAATTACAAGGGAATATTAAACCAGTAATTTCTTATTTTATTAAACATTTGAGTAATATAAATAAGGAAATAAGAGTACAATGTCGATAAGTACAGTAGAACACAGATTTAGCGAACACGGATATAACGAACAAACGGATATAACGAACAAACGGATATATCGAACAAACGGATATAGCGAACATAGTCCTGTCAAAAGCCCTATATGATATGTCGAACGTGAATAGCCAACTGAAGTCTGGTCCTGTGGAGTTTGTTTTATCCATGTTCTACTGTACTTATTAGAATGTTTGAGTTGCTACTTGTTTCATCACAATGCATTGCTGCAATGGTGTTGCAGGCTTTCTCCCTGCAATATTACTAGCCACTGTGATATAAGTGAAATACTCTTAAAGCAGCGTTAACCTTCTAATCACCTTACCTCACCTTTTCTCCAAAACCAATTGCCATAGCTGAAATTCCATTTACTTCAACTTAATTTATCTTAAAAGTTTAAAGACCTTCTCCAATTGTGTGAGTATTTCATGCTTTTTAAAAACATATTCTCTTTTTATTTTTCAGATTACAAAGAAGTTGAGCGAGAGATTTAATGGATACCTAAGAGTCTTAAGAACAATTAAAATAACAGTACAGCATTTATACAGCTTTCACTTAAAGCAAGCAATAACCCAGCCATTGAATTGCTGTAACCTGCCATATAGAGATTTCAAGTAAGTTAACCTTTATTTTTATAAGAAGATAAGATTGGAGTTATCTGCTGGAGGACCAGAATAATGATGTTACATATTTTACTTTCTTCATCAGAAGTGGAAAGCAAACTCCTTGTAAACTTGTAACTTCAGAACTCGGGTCCTCTCATTGATAACTCTGTGTGTTTGGTGGCTTCATCCTCCATTTAACTGTTAGCTGTATCTCCACAACGGAATGTTTGCTGCTATAAAGGCTATATTTTAGAACTTCTCTTGATAGAGGTGGCCCTTTGAATTTAAATGTACATTGATATGAATAGATATAATAGACCCTTAAAACCTTCTTGTAACTTTTTCCTTAAAATGCAAAAGTCTAGAATAATTAAATGTTTTGTAAACATATACCTTGACCAATTTTAACATGTAATTTGGTTCTGTCAAACCATAGTCCAAATGGGCACTGCCTTATTATTTGCTATGCCAATTTTAACCTTAGAAATAATAAATAATGCCATGCCTGTTGAGCTACAAAGACATATTGGTTATATAGTATTCTGTCTCTGCATCCTGCACTCCCATAAACAATTCAGTCTTACTTTAAATATGATTAATCACCAGTTTCCAAGTACAATTATTATGAAAATTAACATCTTTTTAATGTCTGGAAAGTTATCTCATTGTTTGCTATGCTGTCCCCTTGTAATATTATAAGTAATGTGTGCTATGTTTTTACAGAAGAGACCCAGCGTATGGTTGTCGCATCTCTCGGGCCACCAGCTGTGACCTGATCCCACCCAGTACGCGCCCAGGAGACTTCAACCCCGGGCGCAACCTCACTGAGGGTAAGTACTCTACAGTTTTCCTTACAACACTATTACCATGTCTACAAACACACATTAACTCTGCTGATGTTAACCATGTTTTATCTGTTAAGCCATTTTAAGGTATTTTGAACAATTTACAAGATTTTAGAGAGACATATGAGGATCACAGTTTGCACATTTGGATCCTTACCCCTCTCACCCCACCCTCAAATATTAGATTGGCAGACTTTATCCCTAAAACCTTAACAGCTTTTATATAAATAATAATAAAATCATGTAAATCCTAATGAGCCACTGACGTGTGAATACATCAAAAACTCTCCGGCTATATATATATACATACATACGTGGCCTACAGCAAGTAGTGTTAAAATATAAGCAATGATTTCCTATAGTGGATTGCAGACTTACAGTTTCGACTTGGGGGTCATTGATTCCAGTTTGTTTTCACAGCTGTATTTTAGCAAGCCGTGGCCATTCTATCTAGAGATTCTGAACCGTTACAAAGTGTAGCTTTCAACATTTGGATACATTTGACTATTTTTGATGAGGCACTATGACCTTTAGGCACCTATCCTTTGAAACCAGTGCCCAGACTCTGAGTAAGGAGGTCTTTCACCCCATAGAAATGAAGCAAACGTGGGCACATCTGACTGACTGCAGAGATCGACATCAGCAACAGAATGTTCAACTAGCTGCAACATGTTGCCTTGTTAGAGCAGAGCAGGTTACTGGTGTTGCAGGGACGTGCAGGATCACTGTGTGTGACTGCTTCACCATGAGGAAACATAATATTTTAGTCACTGACCCCCTCATTCAATGATTTAGCAGGCATCAGTTCAGATCCTCTACACCATAATGCCCCGGGACATTTGAAGTCCTTTCTCAAACTGAAATTGCAGTTGTAAGACTGGAAGGCAACCAAAATTTTTACATTATATGATTAAAAGAATTTGTCCAAAGCTTACATCAACCAACTAAACAAACCACAGCACTCAAATGTGACAGATTATCATAAAAGTAGATAATCAGTAAGCTCAGGGGTAGAAATGCCAGTGACGAGTCAAATTCAGTACATGGGCAATACATTTCAAAATCAGTTAACCTGTCATTTTATGACAAACTAATGATCATGATTGTAGACAACCTTCAGTTATCAAGATCTCTTTGTATTTCTTTTATATAGAATGGACACATTTGTAATATAAACAAACTCTTGTTTTCTTTACGGCTTCCTTCAGATATGTTTTTTTGCCATCGCCCATCCATCATATCTCATGAACCGTTGACCCGAATATCTTCATATTTGGCAACACCATATATATTGGCAGATATTGCAGACGCCAGTTGCTTTTAGTGACCTTGTCACCATATCTGATGAACAAAAGCACAGAATGTCTTCAAATTTGATGACACGTGTCCTCTTTGGTGACTTTGACATTATTTGCAAGGTCACACTTGTGTTAACATAATATCTTAAGAACTTTATCACCCACTCTTTTGATTGGGGAATTACAACCCTATGTCTAATAATTTGGAGACAACCTGCATTGGCATATTAGAGAGATACCCGTCTACTTTGGTGACATAGACCTTAAAAATGTCATCAAGAAAGCGGAAATGTTGTGTATATGCCAATGGGCATTATAAAATGTTGATTTGGTTACTCTGTGACACCTTACAGGGGAAATGACCAATAAAACTATTTTCATCTTCTCTAAAAACTGGATTTTTTCCTGTACAGGCTCCTTAGCCAGTGGGGATTATGAATTCATGAAAGCTGAAATCTGGGCACAACATCTATATCTTTAAAAACTGTTTTTAACCTTAGAAAGCTGAAATGTTGACTCCTTTGTAATATGAGTTATAATTGTAGATTTGGTAACCCTCCTGCAAAAACTTTTTGAATACTTTTTATAACAGTGTATGGTTTTATACCTGTTTGAGATTTAGAGCCAAATTCTCAATTTTACCTCGTAGGTCTGAATGGCCAGATGGGCTTATGACATGGGCCTTTGTCCACTTTCTTTTCACATTTTCGACTTCTGCAAAACCTCTGCACCCTTAAAGCTGAAATTTCGTGGGAAGGTACCTTGCATCTTGGGGATCAAAGTTTGTTCATTAACACCTCAACCCTTTTAGGGGTTTAAACTATTTTTTTTTTTTTTTTCAGTTTCCATTGAAACAATTTGGACTGTCTTTTAGAAGGTTAATAACTGAATTTAAATTGAAGGCAGGAGGAAACATCTGTTTTACGAGTAAAAAACACCTTCTAGTTATTCTCTGCATCTCAAAAACAAGTATGTTTATGCTCTTTGTTTATATTTCAGTGTGGAGTTCCAATGTGCAGTACTTTTCAAGTGTAAAATGGCAGTATTTCATCTCCATGAGCGGCATACACAATGAGTACCCTGCCAACCGCTTCCAGTGGGCGGAGGACTGCCGCAACGTCCATGACATGAGACACAGGTGAGCAGAATGCTCTTCTCCAGTAACACCTTAGTTATCCACCATAGTAACACCTTAGTTATCCACCATAGTAACACCTTAGTTATCCATCATAGTAACACCTTAGTTATCCACCATAGTAACACCTTAGTTATCCATCATAGTAACACCTTAGTTATCCACCATAGTAACACCTTAGTTATCCACCATAGTAACACCTTAGTTATCCACCATAGTAACACCTTAGTTATCCACCATAGTAACACCTTAGTTATCCACCATAGTAACACCTTAGTTATCCATCATAGTAACACCTTGGTTATCCACCATAGTAACACCTTAGTTATCCACCATAGTAACACCTTAGTTATCCACCATAGTAACACCTTAGTTATCCACCATAGTAACACCTTAGTTATCCACCATAGTAACACCTTAGTTATCCACCATAGTAACACCTTAGTTATCCACCATAGTAACACCTTAGTTATCCACCATAGTAACACCTTAGTTATCCACCATAGTAACACCTTAGTTATCCACCATAGTAACACCTTAGTTATCCACCATAGTAACACCTTAGTTATCCACCATAGTAACACCTTAGTTATCCACCATAGTAACACCTTAGTTATCCATCATAGTAACACCTTGGTTATCCACCATAGTAACACCTTAGTTATCCACCATAGTAACACCTTAGTTATCCACCATAGTAACACCTTAGTTATCCACCATAGTAACACCTTAGTTATCCATCATAGTAACACCTTAGTTATCCACCATAGTAACACCTTAGTTATCCACCATAGTAACACCTTAGTTATCCACCATAGTAACACCTTAGTTATCCACCATAGTAACACCTTAGTTATCCACCATAGTAACACCTTAGTTATCCATCATAGTAACACCTTGGTTATCCACCATAGTAACACCTTAGTTATCCACCATAGTAACACCTTAGTTATCCACCATAGTAACACCTTAGTTATCCACCATAGTAACACCTTAGTTATCCACCATAGTAACACCTTAGTTATCCATCATAGTAACACCTTAGTTATCCACCATTGTAACACCTTAGTTATCCACCATAGTAACACCTTGGTTATCCACCATAGTAACACCTTAGTTATCCATCATAGTAACACCTTAGTTATCCACCATTGTAACACCTTAGTTATCCACCATAGTAACACCTTAGTTATCCACCATAGTAACACCTTAGTTATCCACCATAGTAACACCTTGGTTATCCACCATAGTAACACCTTGGTTATCCACCATAGTAACACCTTAGTTATCCACCATAGTAACACCTTAGTTATCCACCATTGTAACACCTTAGTTATCCACCATAGTAACACCTTAGTTATCCACCATAGTAACACCTTAGTTATCCACCATAGTAACACCTTAGTTATCCACCATAGTAACACCAGGGATGTGCAATTAGTGCAGTACATCCATTTGTTCATTCATCTGTCCTTCCTGATATTATTTGTGTTTCCATTGTATTATAAGTTAGAACAAAACTGAAAATCTGGGAGGTCCAACTCAGCGAAACTTTGTTTGTGGAGCATTCACCATGTGGATATTTGCCTTTTGGAGCCTTCAACTTCTTTGGGTTTAAGTTATGGCTGTTTTTATGGAAACAAAACGCAGAATTTTGTTCGCGGAACAGAACTGAAAAAAACCCATAAGGTTTAAGCCTGCTGGATTGTTTTCAGGTTATTACAGAGAGTGTCAGATTTGTAAAATTATAACAGTTACGTCATTTGGGTATCCTTCATTAAAGCTTTTCTCTCTTTAGTTATTAACCAAAAAATTAAATTAAAATATTTTTATGAATAACATATTTTACTAACTTACTTTACCATAATGAATTATTGATTAATGTAATATTTTTCAAATATCAAAAGTTTTTACACTTTTCTGTGAATATAATGAAATAATGCAGTAGTTCTAAAATTATACTACATTATCAAACTCTATTATTTTGTTTTGACATTTGAAAAAATGGCCAATATGACACTGATTTTGATAACGTTGGAGGTATTGCTATATTGCGAAACAAAACTTGACAGACAATGCACAGATACATGTTTCTTTATTTTTGGAAGATTGTGTGATTCTAAAAAGTGGAAATGAAATTCGGTGTTTATTTTCACAGATATTACTAAAGTAATCGGTTGATGTTTTCAATACTGGATTTTCCGTCGAGCTTTGCTGCGGGATACGGATGGCTTGTCACATGATCAAATCATGTGACATGGGACACGCTTTGAGACAAAATGGCGATAATCAATGTATCGTAATGGCAACAAGCTTGGCAAATGTGTGTTAAAATATGTGCTTGCAGGGAAACCAAAAGAGATTCAAGACTAGTACAAAAACAATAAAGGTTAAGAGTGTTTTTCAAGAGATTTTCAAAACGGAACACACTTCCAGAAACATAATCGCGGGATTCGTGCCTGTACTGGCGCCTTTGTCTTCGGCCGACACAATGACCTTACATCATTTACGTCTGAATTATCGTATGCATCCTTTTCGAGGTTTTTTGGTAAATATTTAATTTTCATATAATAAATAATAGTATTTCCACTTTTTGATATCTTGAACAAGAAAACAATGCTGAATCTGCATGATCCACTGTTTTGTCGGGTACATCGCCGACTGAGTGAGCGAATGATGGGATAGGGTGGATTTAATGATTTAATGCAGATTTAAACCTCTCATCGGAGGTTTATATATTATCAAAGACTAATAAATATAGTGATGAAAGTTCTTTATATATTATGTATCACTCTATATCAGGCCCCCCCCTAAGTAATTGAAGGAAATGCGTCAATTTTGAAGAAAATCCATCCAAACTTGAAAGAAAAGCGCCCATTACGGAAGATATTGCTTCTTTTCTCGAAACAAACGCAGCAATATCGGTGAATCCACGGTAATTACTGAAACAATCATTCCAATTTTGGAAGGAAGAACGTCTCTAATGGAGACGACTTCGTCCTTTTCCGTGAATTCTCTGTCGATTCCGGAAATGCACACATCACAAAATGGCGTCCAAAGAAGCTTCTCCTGTAATGTTTTTACTGTACTTCAGTCCGTACTTTACATGAATCGAAGTAAAAATACTTTTGTTGAATGCGGCTAGTAATAAAGAATCGACAAGACTGTAGGTTACTGTCATGAAAATGAGTTGTTACGGTGCTAATGTTGAAACAGTTCAGTGAGTTCACGATTCGCCGATTGTTTACATCGATGAGAGGTGAAGCCGTATCACTAACAGAAGCATAGACGATCTTGGAAGCGTGTCAGACATTTAAGGATTATTTCATATTTAGTAATTTTCATTTATTCATTTAATTTCGTCACCTGATATGCGAATCCATGTCAATATGATTGCTTATTGGGTTATTTATTTCGGGTTTTCTTCACCGAGTGCAGCAATCGAAATGACTTGTACAACAAAACTTTTTTTTTTTTATCCTTACAATATATTATAACCAAAAAATGTACAAAACTAAACCAATTTTTTTTTATCTTCTTTATTCGTTTATATTTTGATAAATGGCTGTTAAAGGGCTAAAATTATTCCAGATGTTACTACAATATAAATACACTTCGATGTAAACAATCGGCGGTCCGTGAACTGTTTCAACATTAACACCGTAACTACTCATTTTCATGACAATAACCTATAGTCGTATCGATTCCTTATACCTAGACGCATTCAACAAAAGTATGTTAACTTCGATTCATGTAAAGTACGGACTGAAAACAGTAAAAACATTAATCACCGAAACAGGAGAATCTTCTTCGGATGCCATTTTGTGATGTGTGCATTTTCGGCATCGACCGAGAATTCACGGAAAAGGACGAAGTCGTCTCTGATAGAGACTTTCTTCCTTCCAAAATCGGAATGATTGTTTCAGTAATTACCGTGGATTCACCGATATTGCTGCGTTTGTTTCGAGAAAAGAAGCAATATCTTCCGTAATGGGCGCTTTTCTTTCAAGTTTGGATGGATTTTCTTCAAAATTGACGCATTTCCTTCAATTACTTAGGGGGGCCTGTATATGTTTATCAAAATGCGTGTCCCTCCATGCCGTTAGATGGGATTTTCACTTTGATTTTAATATTTCAACTTTCATGCTTATTTATTAAGCTGGCTTTTTTTTTATTATTCACACTTGTCTTTTAACAGCTAGAAGTAATTATTAGGATTTAGGAAATGATGAAAAATGTGTTTGGATAGTTGATTGTATAGAATGTTTCATTCAAAACTAATCTTTGTAATAATCTCAGCGAATTACATTTTTGCATTATATATAAGAGCCACGATACTTTAAAACGTTGGTTTACATTTTTCTTTTCGTGACTTTCACTAACTTCACAGATTTGTGGACTGGGTCAGCATCTGATATAAAAGAATAATACCAGTAACTGAACAATCAGGCTTTCTGGGAATATAGTTAATTATTGAGATGACATCAAGACGGATAAAGGCTTCGTTATAAGGGGCCTGCTGGCATTTAGAGGTATTACTCAACATCCCTCCTCCAATAATTATTGGCTTGTTTTGCACCAAAGCTGCATTATTAATTTGAGGTTTTTTATACCCCCCCTACGAAGTCCGTCCGGTTTTTGTTCCGCTCATAATTCTTAAACCAGTTGCTCAAATTTTACGAAACTTGATATGTACAATCACCATGATGTGTACCTCTGCCTTTTGTATGTTTCATACCCTCCTTTGCATAATTTAATAAAAATTTTATGCAAATTTTCTCCGTTTTTCGACTTTGTCATTCACAGTTTTTGTTCCACTCATAACTCAAATACTAATTGTTCAAATTTTACGAAACTTGATATATACAATCACCATGATATGTACATCTGCCTTTTGTATGTTTCATACCCTCATTTGCATAATTTATGCACATTTTCTCCGTTTTTCGACTTTGCCATTCACAGTTTTTGTTCCTCTCATAACTCAAATACTAACTGTTCAAATGTCTTGTAACTTGATACATATAATCATCACGATGTGTACATCTGCCTATTGTATGTTTCATACCCTCATTTGCATAATTTATGCAAATTTTCTCCGTTTTTTTACTTTGCCATTCACAGTTTTTGTTCCACTCATAACTCAAATAATAATTGTTCAAATGTCGTGTAACTTGATACATATAATCATCACGATGTGTACATCTGCCTTTTGAATGTTTCAAACCCTCATTTGCATAATTTATGCAAATTATCTCCATTTTCGACTTAACCATTCACACTTTTTGTTCCACTCATAACTCTGAAACCAGTTGTTCAAATGTTACGAAACTTAATATGTACAATCACCATGATGTGTAAATCTGCCTTTTGTAGGTTTCATACCCTCATTTGCATAATTTATGCAAATTTTCTCCGTTTTTCATCTTCGCCATTCACACTTTTTGTTCCACTCATAACTCAGACACTAATTGTTCAAATGTTACGAAACCACTGATGTGTACATCTGTCATTTTTATATTTCATACCCTCATTTGCATATTTGTATGTTTCAAACCCTCATTTGCATATTTAATGCCATTTTTCAAAAATGTTCAACTTTTACTTCTAAAACATACTTTAATACAAGTGTAATACTTACTCTGCTATAATAATACTTATATATAATGGTCTGTTCATACAAAAGTTTAAACATTGATGCCCTTTTGCTATTCTCAAACTTTTCTCTTTGACCAATGTTAAAAGCGGGGGTATCATGAGTTAGCTGTGCTCACTAATTCTCTTGTTTTTATACGATCTAGATTAATATGTCAAGTCAATACTACAAATGACATTTAAATCCACAAATATTTATCTACATTCATTGATTTAAATCATGCAGAAGGAAGTATTGCACCAATACCTTTCCTCATAAACAAGCATTCTCTACTGCAGTAGCTGCAAAGTTGCTGAGACAGGATTCGAACCCCAGATCTATTGACTGTAAACCGAATACACCAAACACTCCCTCCCCACACATTCATTGATAAATAAAGATATAAAACAACAAAGAACAAATTCAGGGTTTAGAAATGCATTTATTTCACCAAGTCTGATTAAGTAAATATATGAACACTGAATGTGTTATCAAACATGGAGGGGTATGAGAAAATGTATTGTAACAAAGTCATGTTTCCAGAGCAGGAAACTCTTCAAAAGTAAAACAATAGACATATTGTCACAAGTTGTTCAGTAAAACAAAGTCACAGTATTTTTCAGTAACAAATTAATACATTTGTCTATTTATATTATGTACATGAATAAAGTAGAATATGTTTAAAAAATAAATATAATTCTCCTGCTGTAAAATGAACATATTTACATAATTTAAATAACATTTGAAACCTTAAACATAATGAAAAAAACTTTCAGTAATTTTAATTCATGTTTTTGTAAAAGGCATATGTGTTTGTGCTTTCTTATGTTGATTCAGTATTCAAGCTCAGCAATAAGTTGTAATTGATCAGGAATTTGTGCACAAAACTTCACACACACAAAATTAACACCTATATTACATGACATGAACATATTCAAACTCAGTTCAGATATATTTATAATTAATTATTGATTATATCAATTATCAGTAAGTACTAGAACTTAATGAAATATAACATTGTTATAGGCGGCATAAAAGTTAAGCAAAATTTAGAAAATGAAGTAACCGTAACAATATTCACATAGTGGGTAGTGAGATGACTGACAGAAGATAAGAATGCAGCCATAATTTCACCAGACGATTTCTGGATTTTTCAAAGCAAGAATCGTAAGTGGTAAGAAGTGCAGTTGCCGGGATGGGGTCTGGAAGTTCAATGATTGGCCTTTTTCCACCGATGACATGAAGTGAAAAGGCGTAAGTGTCAGGTGTTATCCTGAGGCGGGGAAAAATCATCGGCGCAGGAGCAGTCATGAATCCAGCGAACATATTTATCTGGTTGCGTATTTGGTTTTGGAAATCTCACAAAATACACACCATTAATGCATTGTTTATGTATTATTCGCGATTCACTCTTACATCCCCCCCCCCTAGCACACCTTTTAACACCCATTTTTTAACCTCCTTCGTATTACAATGCATTGATAATCGCCATTTTGTCTCAAAGCGTGTCCCACTGTCACGTGATTTGATCATGTGACAGTGATCCATATCCTGCAGCAAAGCACGACAGAAAATGGTCTATTGCTAACATTTTTTATGAATATCCCATTATTTTCTAACAAGAATATATTCAATGTCCCAAGTTTTTAAATAAGCTAGGTTTGGATATTTTGAATATAATGATGTAAGATGTATGCCATTTTCATGCACTTAAATTTCAACCATTTGAATTGAATAGGAAACATTTTTATCAGGATGTCAAAACCCAGGCAGGCAGTTTTGTGATTGTAATTGATAATTTCTGACTAAATTAAAATTTTATAGAGATCCAAATTACATCACGTGAAACTTCATCACATACTTTTGTTGTATGTATGTTTAAGGGTCAAAAGTCACTGACAAATCAATATGTCAACCTCCAGCTGTCTGCATATGCTGCCTTCAGCAGGTAGAAGCTTAAGTAGCTCAACAAGATGATCATTCTGTGGCATTTTTAGCCCCTTAGGCCTGATAGTCCAGATGGGCTTATGGCATCGGCCGTCGGCCATCATCCATAAACTTTATATTTTCAACTTCTTCTCCAGAACTGCTGCACCCACAAAGCTGAATTTTTATGTGGAGGTACCTTGCACCTCAAATATGGACATGGTAGGCATTATGCCTAAAACCTTAAAATGTCTTCTCAAACACCAGTTAGGCATCTTTTTAGCTCATCAAGCCTGAAAGGCATGGCATGGCATGGCCTCCGGTCCGGCCATCCGTCCGTAAAATTTTCGCTTTTTCGACTTCTTCTCCAGAACCAATTACTCTAGAGAGCTGAAATTTGATGTGCAGACTCCTTGGCCAATGGGGATTCTACCCCATTTAGGTACACAGGGGTCACGTATCTAAAAACCTATTTTCATCTTCTTCTCCAGTTCCAAAAGGTCTAGAGAGCTGAAAAGTTTGTGTGCAGACTCCTTGGCCTATGGGGATACTAAATTGTAGAGTTGGTGACCCCGTGACCTCAAATAAGATCACGGGTCACAAGCTTAAAAACCTATTTTCATCTTTCTTTCCAGTACCAAAAAGGCCTAGAGACTTTTTAGATAATGGGGATTCTAAATTGTAGAACCTATTTTTTACTTATTTTCCAGTATGAAAAGCTCAAGAACTAGCTGAAAACCAAAAAAGAAAAGAATTGCAAACAATAGAGATCCTGATGAGCTACAGACCCCGTGGCTCTATTTTTATGAATATTACTTTAAATCTTTGTTAATTATTATTTTTAGGAAATAATTGAAAACAAAGTGATAAATATTCATGATAAACAAAAAGGCACCAAAAGATTTTTTTTCTACTAAATGATTAGAAACGTTTGCGAGTGCTGTTGTCACAATAACTGCTCCTTACTCCTTACATAAAGGGAACCGGTTGATAACAAAATATTGACATCTCATTTGTGGTTAGTTTTTTAATTTGGCTATTGCTGATGAGCAAGCTTGAGTAGTACAAAGGGAACGGGTCCTTTCATCTTGTGACTCATGGTTATTAATTCTAATTGTCCAGGCAGAATCGTTCAGCTGAGGCTGTTTTTTTGATTAGCTGAAATACATGTGTTGTATATAATACACACGTGCAAGCCAGGATGGAGGCGTGGAGTGGGCACACTGAGTTGGTAGCACACGGTGCTCCAAGCTGTGAGGAGTGGGCACACTGAGCTGGTAGAACACAGTGCTCCAAGTTGTGAGGAGTGGGCACACCGAGCTGGTAGCACACAGTTTTCCAAGTTGCCAAGTTGTGAGGAGTGGGCACACTAAGCTGGTAGCACACAGTGCTCCAAGCTGTGAGGAGTGGGCACACTAAGCTGGTAGCACACAGTGCTCCAAGTTGTGAGGAGTGGGCACACCGAGCTGGTAGCACACAGTTTTCCAAGTTGTGAGGAGTGGGCACACTGAGCTGGTAGAACACAGTGCTCCAAGTTGTGAGGAGTGGGCACACTGAGCTGGTAGAACACAGTGCTCCAAGTTGTGAGGAGTGGGCACACTGAGTTGGTAGCACACAGTGCTCCAAGTTGTGAGGAGTGGGCACACTGAGTTGGTAGCACACAGTGCTCCAAGTTGTAAGGAGTGGTGAGGAGTGGGCACACTAAGCTGGTAGCACACAGTGCTCCAAGCTGTGAGGAGTGGGCACACTGAGTTGGTAGCACATAGTGCTCCAAGCTGTGAGGAGTGGGCACACTAAGCTGGTAGCACACAGTGCTCCAAGCTGTGAGGAATGGGCACACTGAGTTGGTAGCACACAGTGCTCCAAGTTGTGAGGAGTGGGCACACTGAGCTGGTAGAACACAGTGCTCCAAGTTGTGAGGAGTGGGCACACCGAGCTGGTAGCACACAGTTTTCCAAGTTGCCAAGTTGTGAGGAGTGGGCACACTAAGCTGGTAGCACACAGTGCTCCAAGCTGTGAGGAATGGGCACACTGAGTTGGTAGCACACAGTTTTCCAAGTTGTGAGGAGTGGGCACACTGAGCTGGTAGAACACAGTGCTCCAAGTTGTGAGGAGTGGGCACACTGAGCTGGTAGAACACAGTGCTCCAAGCTGTGAGGAGTGGGCACACTGAGCTGGTAGCACACAGTGCTCCAAGCTGTGAGGAGTGGGCACACTGAGCTGGTAGAACACAGTGCTCCATGTTGTGAGTAGTGGGCACACTGAGTTGGTAGCACACAGTGCCCCAAGTTGTAAGGAGTGGTGAGGAGTGGGCACACTGAGTTGGTAGCACACAGTGCTCCAAGTTGTAAGGAGTGGTGAGGATTGGGCACACTGAGTTGGTAGCACACAGTGCTCCAAGTTGTGAGGAGTGGGCACACTGAGCTGGTAGCACACAGTGCTCCAAGTTGTGAGGAGTGGGCACACTGAGCTGGTAGCACAAAGTGCTCCAAGCTGTGAGGAGTGGGCACACTGAGCTGGTAGCACACAGTGCTCCAAGTTGTGAGGAGTGGGCACACTGAGCTGGTAGCACACAGTGCTCCAAGTTGTGAGGAGTGGGCACACTGAGCTGGTAGCACACAGTGCTCCAAGTTGTGAGGAGTGGGCACACTGAGCTGGTAGCACACAGTGCTCCAAGTTGTGAGGAGTGGGCACACTGAGCTGGTAGCACACAGTGCTCCAAGCTGTGAGGAGTGGGCACACTGAGCTGGTAGCACACAGTGCTCCAAGTTGTGAGGAGTGGGCACACTGAGTTGGTAGCACACAGTACTCCAAGCAGGGACTTCACTGAACTGGTACCACAGTGTTCCAAGATGTGCCGAGAGAGGGCACACTAAACTGGTAGCACAAAGTGCTCCAAGTTATGAGGAGGGTAGGGAGTGGACAGACTGCTGCCTGGCATTGCTCATATGAAGCTGCCCTCACTCTTCTGTGAGACCTTCTTCTATCTCATCCTATACAGTGTTTTATTTCTCCTTGACATAGAAAAGTACACATTGGAGAATTTCTTGAGTCCAGTTGATTGTGAGGCAGGCAGCCAGCGAGCAAGAGAGAGAGAGAGAGAGAGAGAGAGAGATATTGACAGCCAGCCAGCCTAGAGACGCTGGATACTTCCTTGAAGTCTCCTCTCCTCTCTGTCATTAAACTCTGGCTTTGATCTAATGCTGAGCCCCTGGCAAAAAGGGTTAAAAGGAAAGATGTGATAAGAGACGTTTTTAAGACCAGCAAAGGAAGTTGCTGTTTTGATGTTTTTCCCTATCATAATGTTAAGTTTGCTATCTCTTGCTACAACCTAGGT
The DNA here is from genome assembly GCA_936450465.1 of Gibbula magus. Taxonomy (NCBI): domain Eukaryota; kingdom Metazoa; phylum Mollusca; class Gastropoda; order Trochida; family Trochidae; genus Gibbula; species Gibbula magus. Next base: position 68,887,732 of record OW388292.1, read on the forward strand.
AAAGACTCTCTTTGTGAATGTATAATGAAAACACCCAAGGGCAACTCGTGTGAAACCTGCTTCTGAATTTATTTTTTTTCCTACTTATTTTTGTGTAGTTGAAAAAAACAAATTTTGGTGATAAAAACAATGTCAGCTGCCAATTTTATTTCTTTTAAATATGTTTAAATGAAACTATTTGCCTCAAGTATAGATCGTCTAAAAATCCGCCTGAATGCAGTATTTTCGAGTATTCCCTGGTAACCAAGAATGAGTGACTGAGTAGATAGTTGATTAGGATGAGAAGGTGATCTGGCTGTGACAGTGGACGTCCTCTGCAGACATGACAGTATTGCTCTTGTTGCATTTGCTACTGCACTCATGTCCTTCTTTTGTTTCATACCTCAAAGCTCTTTACTGATAGCCTGCTTTATTTGCACAAGAGTTTGGTAGTCAACAAAAGATCAAAGGTATGCAAAGAGAGTGCTTAGACAAAGCTGCGTCCCAGCAAAGCAAATAAATAGATTTAGGGGCCAGGGTAATATTGACTGAATGTGGGAGCATGTTTCTACAGTGCCGCTCGCTCTAGCTCTCTCTCGCCAGATCCACACAAAATATATTGACCCGTAATGTTTCAGCTCCACTGTACAAACAAAACTTCAAAGGCTTCTCTTTTTATGACGGCATTGAAAGAGGGCTGCTTATTGAGAATTTGTGTGTTCTTCCCTATCATGGCTATTTCTCTCCACCGTTATCCATGTTTATTAAAAATCAATAGTCCCCAGCTCAGAAAAGAGCTCTTTTCCTTCAGTATTGCCACAACAAAAGTATTGAAATTAGTGAAGCTGTTACATTCCTCTGTAGATTGTGTTTGCTATACAGTGTTAAGAGTGCTGTCCTGAACACAGTGACATACAGCCATCATGTAAGAAGTATACTGCAGGATGAACTCAGCTGAGCTTCGCCATTCCATTGTAGTTTATTGGCCTGGGCCTCTGTCGATGTCAATCTGTCAATATGTATAAGAATAACTAATGAAGCTTAATGTAGGGTAAGCTGCTAAAGACTATTAAAACTAGCTACATGAGTTTGTGATATCACATCTTCTTTTCCAATAAAGAAAAATAAATAAAGATGGGAGAAAACAAAATTTAAAACATATAATTTACTGGCTGTGAGTTCAGGGTCTGCATGTTGTGTAATTGCAGGTGTTGACCTGGGGAGTGACCACTCCCTGGCAGAGATGCAAACAGCAGCTAATACACGGAGGTTTCAGGTTACTTCTCTGCTGTGTTACTGATTTAGTCTTACACTCAGACGCTCAATAGAATTTATTATTTAAATATTTAAAAGGAGCCTATGAAACTATGAGCCTATGACAAACAGCATTTTTAGAAACAAATAGGGGATTTTTTTCATTATGTAATAACTGTTGATAATTCCAGGATAAAAATAGGAAGTAAAACAATAAACTGCAAAGGTCGACATTATTTATAATGAATATGGATTAATGTGTAACCAATTTTGTTAATAAATTTGATGACTGAGCAATGACTTATTATGTGATATGTTAACCTTTTTCTTAGGGACAATTAATAACATGACTCCTGATGAGCTTCAGAGCCAGTGGCTCTATTTTTTTATGGACATTGCCATCTCAGTGGCAAACACTTGTTTAATTCACTGGGCTGTGACAGTGAGAGCGATGCATTGTAAATTGGCCATAGGCATTGTAGGTATATGTATATTGAAATCAGTTGCAGAGCTCTGTACAATAGTAAAGGTGCTGGATAAGTTAGACAATGCATGCTGTAATAGTATCAGTAGGACAGTGCGTCCTAACAATACCAGTAAGACAATACCTCCTGAAATATCACTAAGACAGTGCCTGTCCTAACAATACCAGTAAGACAATCCAACTAACAGTGATGTGTTTGTTGCAGGGACGTGTTTCTGTCGACAATCCAGCCGCAGCGCAAGCATGTAGTGATTGTGGTGGACCATGGCAACGCTATGAGTGTCACCCAGATGAGGACAGCCAAGGCCATTGCTCTTCATCTGCTGCAGTCCTTCACAGAGAATGATCGGGTAACTCATACGGAATTCTCTTCAGTAGCAGTACAAGTGAAAATTGTTATGTAATAAATTTCTTGACATGATTTAAAAACAAAGTTCACAAATACTGTCAGTGTCACTTGTGTAATAAATTTCTTCCAATTTTGCAACATTTTATATCTTACACTAGTTGCATTTAATAGGTTCATTGTAGGAATTGTGATATTTAGAAGACCAGGTTATCTATTTTCTTTATATTTAGTGTCAAGTCAGGTTGGTCTCATGCACTGACAGTTTTTGTGATCTTTGCTTTCAAAATCATGGCAAGAAATTGTGTTTTACCTAGGACTATATGTTCTCTTCTACAACTTCAAACAAAGCTCAATTTATTAAAACCCCACCCACAGTTCTGTAACAAAGTTGTCTTATTGAATGAAAATATTTGAACATGTTTGCCTGATACTGGTGTTTTTGTTGTTTTTAAACAGATTGCAGTGGTTGGTCTGGCAGGCAAATCTACATTTCCTCGGTCTGACACTTGCCTGCCTCATGCCTTGGTTCCAGCCACTGTGGAGACAAGCTACTACTTCAGCAAGTTTGTGGAGGACCTGGACAAGCAGGACAGTCAGTATTTCACCTTGTTCCATCTTTATTAACCTACTGTGAGAACACTACATTTTGAGCTCTTGAGCTATACAGCGCAAGACAAGACAACTTTTAGGCCTACACGGCGAGATTGGCTTATGGCATTAGTTCTGTCATTCAGCGTCAAGAAGCCCTTCACATTGTTGGATTTCTTCTCCAAGAACATTGCAACCCCTAAAGCTGATGTATTCTTTTATCCCAAATGCATGTCTGTAGTATCATAAACAATTAAAATAGAGGCATTTTATTTATGAAATCACTGCCTTGTAATCACAGAGACAACCAAACATTGTGTATTTGCTATTAGCTAGTGTATTCAAATTATATAGAAAGAGGATACAAAAGCCTGAGAGTATTGGCCCTGGATATGTTGGATGGGGTGTATTTTAGGGGAGTGATGTGGCTGAAAGAGTCATTAGGCTAGCTGGGGCCCAGTTAGTTGTTACCCAAGGCATTACGCTGCACAGCTGCCAAGCCCAGTTAGTTGTTACCCGAGGCAGAACACTGCACAGCTGCCAAGCCCAGTTAGTTGTTACCCAAGGCATTACGCTGCACAGCTGCCAAGCCCAGTTAGTTGTTACCCAAGGCAGAACACTGCACAGCTGCCAAGCCCAGTTAGTTGTTACCCAAGGCAGAACACTGCACAGCTGCCAAGCCCAGTTAGTTGTTACCCGAGGCATTACGCTGCACAGCTGCCAAGCCCAGTTAGTTGTTACCCAAGGCATTACGCTGCACAGCTGCCAAGCCCAGTTAGTTGTTACCCGAGGCATTACGCTGCACAGCTGCCAAGCCCAGTTAGTTGTTACCCAAGGCAGAACACTGCACAGCTGCCAAGCCCAGTTAGTTGTTACCCAAGGCAGAACACTGCACAGCTGCCAAGCCCAGTTAGTTGTTACCCGAGGCATTACGCTGCACAGCTGCCAAGCCCAGTTAGTTGTTACCCAAGGCAGAACACTGCACAGCTGCCAAGCCCAGTTAGTTGTTACCCAAGGCAGAACACTGCACAGCTGCCAAGCCCAGTTAGTTGTTACCCAAGGCAGAACACTGCACAGCTGCCAAGCCCAGTTAGTTGTTACCCAAGGCATTACGCTGCACAGCTGCCAAGCCCAGTTAGTTGTTACCCAAGGCAGAACACTGCACAGCTGCCAAGCCCAGTTAGTTGTTACCCAAGGCAGAACACTGCACAGCTGCCAAGCCCAGTTAGTTGTTACCCAAGGCAGAACACTGCACAGCTGCCAAGCCCAGTTAGTTGTTACCCAAGGCAGAACACTGCACAGCTGCCAAGCCCAGTTAGTTGTTACCCAAGGCAGAACACTGCACAGCTGCCAAGCCCAGTTAGTTGTTACCCGAGGCATTACGCTGCACAGCTGCCAAGCCCAGTTAGTTGTTACCCAAGGCAGAACACTGCACAGCTGCCAAGCCCAGTTAGTTGTTACCCAAGGCAGAACACTGCACAGCTGCCAAGCCCAGTTAGTTGTTACCCAAGGCAGAACACTGCACAGCTGCCAAGCCCAGTTAGTTGTTACCCAAGGCAGAACACTGCACAGCTGCCAAGCCCAGTTAGTTCCTCTCCAAAACCAGTTAACATCTCTGTTACAAGGAGACTAAAGTTTGTTCATTTGGTCCTAATCTTCCCTTAAATGGGAGTGGCAGGGTGTCAACCCTAAAATCTTTTACTGACTTCTCTCCAGGAACCACTAATGCTAGAAAGCTAAAACTTTGGGAATATTATCTTTGTTGGATGGGGACTAAGATTTGTAAATTTCATGACCCTACTCCCAAAATAATATGAAAAGCAAGGCAAAATAATACACAAAGTAAACAATACTTTCAAAATATTATTTTTAGTGATGCACACTGTTACTGAATGTAACTTTATTCATTTTATTTCCAGCGGCAACCAACCATACTCTTGGTTTTGAAACAGCATTTCAGTTGATTCAAAATACATTCAGAAAGGGTCAAATCCTGTCAGGTAAGTTATCATTTGGATTCATGTGTTTATTTCTGTGATGATATTTCTGACCATGCCGAGCTGAACCTGTCCCAAACCTCATCCCCTTACGATGTTTACTCTTTCAAGTGAAATAGTAATACTTTGTGCCTCAAACTGTTCAGTCTTTACCTATAATATATATGTTTTTAATTTTTTTTAAATCACATTTTGTCAAAACCTTATGACACAGGTACCTTTTCAAATGAAATGTAAGATTGAATTAAAAGTTTTGGAATGAATATGTCAGTATTGGCAGTCTCAAATTACTGTGAAACTTTGTATGAGTAGACAGTGAATTACGAAGTACGCTGTATTGATGTATGTTTGCCACCCCAGCAGATAAGGCGCTAATCCTGTACATCAGTCGGGGGCTGCTGTCGTCTTTAGCGGAGGCGCGGGAAGTGATGGATATGATTGCGGTGCACAACGCTCAGATGGGACACAAAGTTATCATCAACACCTATGCAGTCATCGATGGTGAGCATATTCTCTATCTCCTGCCAGGAGCATGTTAGAGTGGGAAGGTTGATCAACATTCAATATTTGCTGACAGCGATGTTTGAAAACTGCAGACCTTGAAATCAAACACTTTTTTATTTGGCCATTTTACTCACTATTCAATAGTTTGTGCCATTAAGTACCTTACCTGGTACACATTGTTGCATTAAATTCTTTCTCTTTTCAGTTGTTTAACTCCTGTCACAGTTTACTTGTTGAATAGATATCGTGTTTAATATCATAAATTACTTAGTGGGGATATTATTTACTCTCTTAAATGTTTCCTGTTTCTGTAGATTCAAAATCTATATTGATTGGTACATGACTTGGGTCATTTGGATTATTTTCCAACATGTCACATGGTTTTCACCAACTGCCCAAAGGATTGCCTCTTTGGTGTATCACACATCTGCAATAAATAATTAAAAAAAGACTTTTTTGTCCACACATATCAATAATATTTGTATTGTTCTCATGGGTCAGTGATTGTTTGCATTCTCTGCCAATGTTGGAGAGTGAAAGGAGTCCTGTATATTCCAGATGGCAAACCTATCATGTATGAGAAAAGTTTCCTGCAGGACATTGCCAACCAGAACTTCTCCAAGTATGATGTCAAGTACAGGATAAAGATCCCAGTCATAGTAAGCCCTTCTTTCCTTCCTTCCTTCCTTCACACATCAACTTGGAATTTAAAATGTACAGTATATTAAGTATAAGATTTATCTTTGGTAAGTATAACACCTCTTAAAAGAGCAAATATCCTCAAAAAGAAGAACTGAGAGAGAGTTGTTGGTGTTGCAGAAGGGGATGATGGTGTCCGTGAACAACAGTCGGGACTTGAGCTCCACAGTGGGTCGCTTCTACCTACCTCTGAACCGCACCGCCAAGGAAGACCCCGTCTTCTCGCTCCCCTACATTGATGAGGCCGACCGCGGTGAGTACTCTGCCTCACTCATCCATTCTCTGTGTATCAGGAATTCTATCTTGCAACTTTTTGTCAAACATTTGATTTCCCACAGGAAATCGAGAATCTTACTGTATATTACGTATATAAAAGTATCCTCACCCCTCTAAACTAATAGTCTAAGAGAAGGACATACGCCATCTTTTATTTGTTATCAAAAGTCCAACTCAAATACAGTCATGGCTCAAAATATGTATAATAGCATTTTAAATAAACACTGATTCTTTATTATGAATTACACTACTTAGAAATGGGCAAAACTTTCAGATAATGTAATTTATCATACAATGGATGGTGTTCTCGGCAGGATAAAGGCAAGGGATATTTTCGGTATCCGTTGGGGTCATATACGGATAAAGATGCAAATTACAGAGGTCAAGTGACGGAACTTCTTTTGAAAATGACGTCACAAGCATTAACATTTCGAACGCCTGTAATAACCGTAACAGTTGTAAAAATAGCGCAATAGCTTCATGTAAATAGACATACTTGAGTCTTCATTTCATATAGATCTACATTAATTTGAGAAATTACAAAACAAACATAGTGCAATGCATATTACGGAAACAATTATCATGATCAAGCAGTGCCAAAACATGTAACGATGTTCATCGCGAGTCGAAAACTACACAGTAAACACTTTATAAAGACTCACAGGTAACAAAGGCAGTTTGAGTTACATATGCATATATCGAACGTCAATCTTCACTGTTCTATAATGTGACTTTTCTAAAGGAGATTTTAGAATTCGCTGCCAATATTCAGTTTAGCTCTCCGTGTGTGTGCGTCGCCATTTGCAACCGGGCGGAAGGGAAGCAACTCTCGCCCCTTCAAGATGGACTCCCCTACACTCATGATTACACGAAAGGACGCGAGTTCGAAATCGTTGTCCTCACCTTAATTATTTTTCATTTGAAAAACTTTTTTTAAAACGTATTAAAACATTGAAAATTAAGATCATGCCAAAAATAACAATTACTTTCACTGAAAGCATAATTTAGGAGGCGTTATTTTGTGTCATTTTACTGTGAGAATAGCACGCAGTTCATTTGCATATATCAATACGCGTATTTACAGTAAAGTTCAACTTTGAAATTAATGTTGTCATGCTGTTTTGCACAAAATGAATGAAGAATGACATTGTATGATAAAGAAGTTATCATGCTCGTGTGTTTTGGGATGGTAAATATCCTGCATTAGGAATAAACACAATGTATTTAGCTCGCCAAGGCTCGCAAAATACAATGTTTATTCCTAATGCAGGATATTGACCATCCCAAAACACACTCTCATGATAACCTCTATTACTTTTAGCCAACAACATGCTGATAAGTCGATTCTACCTGAAAATAACACTGAATTACATGAGTCGACGACACTACCACAGTTGTTTCATACCTTTCATTGATTTAACTGATACAAAGTGATGTTTGTTGACAGGTTTGACGATGAGCTTGAGTCAGCCATGTTTTGTGAACATCGGTGGTGAGAATCGTCTCATTGGGATGGTTGGTGTGGATCTCCACATGGAGGACATCGTCCAGGACGTCACATACTACCAGGGGGACGCCGGCTCCTACGCTTTCCTTGTCACCACTGACGGTGAGTATTCTCCATTTTTCACCCTCCTTCCACTGTACCCTGTCCACCCCTCAGTTCTAACTACATTCCAGTGAACCTTGTAAGATCACTCCTCATTGTCTGCTGCTGCAAGTCTCTATGTTGTCAGATGGATTTTATCATCCAAAACTGTTCCACAGGAGATATCGCTTGTGTGATGTGCGATGATAAATAGAATCTCACCCTCATGTCTTCTTATAATAAATATATCAACACTCAATAATATATTTGATATCAGAAAACACTTGGGTGATATTCTCTATGTATCCGTCTTTTGTGACAAGATTAATAATAGTTTTCCTGGGAGAAAGAGATACATAGTCAGCATATTGCCATCTGGCTTCCATCTGTAATCTTTCTAAAAAGCAGTCAAAGTATATAAATACTGAAATATGAGCATGTCATTTCCAAACAGGATTTATAAACAGTCAGTGTATACTGAAATAGTGTCATTAATATTTACCAATTAGTAAGTAAATTAAATTACTTTTAATATGTTGCAGTGTATATATTTATTTCATTCATTTTCAGGCTTTACAATTATGCATCCATATTTTGAGAGACCCATATGCACTACAGTCCAGCCAATGCACACAGACATCCGCCACTTTGAAAACTATGAGGGATTTGAAGCGATCAGAGACCAAATTTTGAAGTGAGAAAACGCAGATTTCATTATTCTTTTTTTAGCTCATCAGGCCTGTAAAGGCCAGATGGGCTTATGGCATGGGCCGGCGTCTGTTGTCTGTTGTCCGTTGTCAGTAAACTTTTCACTCTTTTGACTTCTCCTCCAGAACCGCTACACCCCCAAATGTAATTTGGTGGGTGGGTACCCATCACCTAGGGGGTCAAAGTTTGTTCATCACGAAATTCCAACGCCCACAAATATGGCCGCCAGAGACGTTAAAAGTAAAACCTTCAAACGACGACTTCTCCGAAAGCGCTTGCTTGATATAGGAATGTGAAATTTTGCCATAAACATCTTTGTAGGATGGAGATAAAAGTTTGTTAATTTGGTTGAGATACATTTTGAATATGAACTTTCCAGGGGGTTCACCCTTAAAGTTTAAAACGACTTCTTCTCATGAACCAGAAATAGGAGAAATCCAGAAACCTGGGCAGTGTTAGATGGAGATAATGATTTGTAAATTTTCATTATTTAAATTTTAATACTTTGATTTTGACAGGGGTTCATTTAAATGTAAAATGTTCATCCCAGAAACCAATGACCCTAGAACATTCTACTTTCGAGGACATCATCTATGTTTAGTGAATATCAAGAGTTCCGAATTACAAGCCTTTTGATGAAAAATAAGAAAGTCATAAGTGAAAACATTTTAATGGTTTACCATTTTGCTGAAATTAACTCAGCCATAACATATAACATAGCACTTTTCCAAGAAATCATGATCTCGAACCAGTTGATAAATAAGCACATGTCAACCCAAATATGGTTATGCTGTTTGACCTTTCCAATAAATGCTAACCACGAACCATAACCGATGAAATTATGTTGATTAGTTTGTGTGTCGTTTGGTTTTACATGCCTCTCAGAAAGGTAAAATTGTATCTTTATTTCTGTATTTATGCACATTTTATATAGAATAAATTATTATTATTGGTTTATTGTGATATAAAAATTATGAAAATGTAGTTTAGCAGTGATAATTTGTGCAAGAAGTTGCCGATTCCTTCAAAATTCATGAAGTGTAAACATGACCTTTTTAGCCGCTTGCTTTGTCTTTATTATTTGTTTGACATTTGCAATTTTATATGGGATTGTAGTCTATTCTTTCCCCTTTATTTTGGTGTAAGAAGTTTTGAAAACAACCAATTCGTTCACATGATATGAAGTGTGCGAGTAAGGCAAGTTACAGCAAACAATATAATCTTTACTGAGCTACAGAGCCCATGGCTCTATTTTTTTTTAAATAGTTGACTTTCTCGAGAATTCACAAACTTTAATAAACTGATTATTAGATCAGTGTATCAGTAATAGATGACTCTGTCTTCTTGTTTTATACTGATTCTATGCATATTTATTGTTTCCCTTAACTTACGGGGCAAATTGGCAGATGATTTTAGCAACTGTTACTTTATAACTTGGTGCAATGTCTGAACTGAGGCTTCATTTGTTCAAGATAGTGAGAAATTTTTTTGTTGTGTGGATCAGTATTTAAACAATGTGTGATGTGTTGCAGCCGGGAGGAGGGGGAGGAGAAGTTGCTCCTTGGTCTGAAGAACACAACTACTCTGGAGGGGGATGTGGTCCAAACAGAACACTACTTCAAGTACCACTGGAGAAAGGTAACATTCATCTGTCACACAGGAAATCTCTACCACATATTTCATTAAGTTTATCTGTTGTCATTGTTTGATTCTCTCTGATATAGCCATGTATAATAAATGAAGTATTTATGGATAAGCTTCCATGCATGTATTCAGCATGTATATACCTGGTTGAATGTAGATGATGTGCAGGTTGGTGATGTGTATACTAACTCTGCAGGTTGAGAACGTGCCCTACGTGCTGGTCATCAAAGTGATGGAGGAGCGTACCGAGACCCGACAGCTCAAGAACATCCACAGTCAGTACCTCGTCTCTCCTGTCCTTGTTCTACACTTTACACTGTTATCCAGATATGTTGTAATGTACAACAGTATAATCTAATTTAAGACCTTACTTTAAAAGTTAATATTTTAAACTTTAGAATGTTCTTTATGAAAAATAGTTTTGGTTCTGTTTAGCATTTTGAAATTAATGAAGAGGGTTACCTGATTTTGTGCTTCAGTTCCGAGTCAGCCTGACCTGGTGTACCACCGCATTGACCTGCTGCCCACCGACAACATGTGTCTCCACATGAAGCAGCTCTCCACCATAGGTGCGTACACGTGTCTCACTTTCAGTGTTCAGTTAAAAGCTCTCCACTATAGATGTGTACATGTGTCTCATTTCAGTCTTCAGTTAAAAGCTCTTCACTATAGCAGTCTGATTAAAATCGACCTTGTTTCGAGGAATGAAATTTGCAAAATAATCTACCGGAATACGAACAGGTTCTGTAGATTCCTTGCCACAAGGTCTGAGAACATCCCGTATAGGCGTGTGTTCCGAACCAGTTAAGCGCAGCCATAGCCCAGTCAAATAGTTGACCAATCACATCATAGTTTTTAAACGGTCGCTGTTTTGAAACCATTCGGAACTGACAAAAGGATAGCTGTTTGGAGTTATCTGCCCCTAGCTTTTCACACCGAAAGCTTTTGTTGGATGTCTTGTGATTGGTTTACTGTATTGCATCAGAACATGGGAGTCTACGGGCTGTTACCAGAAAGTTTGGCGTGGAAACCCCTGAACAATATGAGTTCATATCCCAGTAGATGCACTATTTTGCACATTTTTTTTGTGGAATACCGTCGGTTTTAATCAGACTGTCCACTATAGGTGCGTACACGTGTCTTACTTTCAGCCTTCAGTTAATTGCTCTCCACCATAAGTATGTGTCTCTTATATTTAGCCTTCAGTTAATAGCTCTCCACCATAAGTATGTGTCTCTTATATTTAGTCTTCAGTTAATTGTTCTCCACCATGAGTGTGTGTCTCTTATATTTAGTCTTCAGTTAATAGCTCTCCAATATAGATGCATATGTCTCTTTACATTCAATCTTCAGTTAATCACAACCTCAAGACAACTTATTTCAAGTATATTTGTTGTTAAATTGAATGTTGTAAGTTAGAGTCTCAAGTGTAAGGCTTGACGATTGTTCCAGATATGAGTACGGTCTTCATGGCCCCGAGCAGCTTCAAGAACCCGTTTGAGCATGTGAGTCAGCTGGAGAACAAACGAGCCGTGCAGCGCTACCTGGCCTACCTCAAGGATGACACGCGCCTCATCATCAACCCGGGGCTCAAGGATGTAGTGCGCAACGATGTGGCTGCCACCAGTAGGATCAACTCCGAATGGATTCGCCGCTACTCCACCAGCAGACTGAAGGACTACATCATCAGGAGGTGAGACCCATCTTCGGTCTCCGTCTCTTTGCTCTCCCTCTCTCTTTCATTAAGTTTCCATTTTATTGATTTTGGTTGACAAACAGACCATGGTAGTTCTGGTCTTCAGGTCATCAGGCGAGATAGGTCCAATGGGTATATGACATGTCCCCTGTCCGTCTGTCTGTCAGTCCATCCATATACTCCATAACCTCTCAAAATCCACAAGCTCAAGAGAGTTGAAATGTGTCCAGGCACCTTGGCTGATGGAGATTATAAATTGTAGATTGGGAGACTCGATGGTTCCTAGTAAGGACACCAATGGTCATGCACTAAGAACCTATTTCGTCTTAATCACAAGACCTAAAAGCTCTAGAAAGCTGAAAAACAGACTCTTTAGCCAATGGGGACTGTTGTTGCTTTGCCGACTCCGTAGCCCTTAATATGGCTTGAAATGTAGATATTGAATTGATGATTTGTTAATTGTCCCCCGCCGCAATGAGGAACGGGGGACTATGTATTCAGCGGCGTCCGTACATACATACCTACGTACATCACATTTCTTGTTAACTCGATATCTCATGAAGCGTTTTATCCAAAGTCTTAAAATTTCATGTCGGCCTACATTGGGGGAAGACAAAGACACCAGTCTTTTCGAACTCTTCTTAACGCAATATCTCATGAACCCAAGCACCCAAAGTTGTCAAAATTGGTGTCAGTGACTATGACACTTGACCAAATAATGTGTCTTACTAAACTCAATGTTAAAGGCGGGGGACATTGCCGTGTTAGTGGCAAACACTTGTTTTCTAACAAGTCCTTTTAAAAGAACTTTAAAAATATGTATTATTTGATGTCTGATGAACAAATGATTCTCTTTGTATGCAATGTACGATTATGTTTCAGGTATGTGGCGACGCCAAGTGGTGTTTTCCGCACGTTCCCCGGCACTCTTCTAGACAAGAAATTTGATCCCACCAAGAGGTCATGGTGAGTCACTAGTTCTGTGTTACGGTTGAATTAGTTGCATAAAGCTCCTGCACGCTAGAGGCCACATTTGCGCCCACAGGATTATTATATATTGACACGTCACTGACGTTTGACCCTTTGACATGCATACGACATAAGTGTGTGACAAAGTTCTGTGATACATGAAAAAGTTCACATTTTCCGAATCAGAAATCAATGGACTTTCACGTGTTGTAATTAGTATATCTGTAAAATTTTATTTTATTGAGAAATGACGAATTAAAAATCTTGAACGTATTTTCAATCACAAAATTGCCTGCAGGTGCGTGTTTGACGTCGTTATGAAATTGTTACCTATTCGATTCAAAGGGTTGAAATTCTATAGTAAGTGCATGCCAAATGCATAAATTTTACATCATTATGTTCAGAATATTGTCACCTAGCTTATTAAAAAATTTAGACATTGAATATAATCTTGTTAAAAAATAATGACAAATTTGCGAAAATAACGGCAAATGAAAACATCAATCGATTACTTTTTGTAAAATCCATGAAAATAAATACAGAACTTCACTTACACTTTTTGAATCTCACAATCTCCACAAATAAATAAAAATGTATCTGTGCATTGTTTGTCAATTCTTGTTTCCAAATATAGTAATATATCCAATGTGTCATCAATAGCAGTGCCAAATCGGCCATTTTTCAATGCACCCCATGAAATATTCCCGCGATTTTCTCATGTGACGCGACTCAAAGTGAATGTCAAGCAAACAGTAGCTGTATCTATTTTTAGAAATGGTCGTCGATCTAACCATAGAGTGTTATTAATTGTTTAAATTAAACAAATTGACACCCAAAACGATGTTGTTTTATAAAAATCGATCTAAAAACAAAAAAATGAGGTTGTAATAATTATTTCATCAGTTCGTAGAGTCAGTGTCCTTGACCCGATAAATTTGCATAAGTTCACCAAGCCCCCCCGGATGTAACATTGTTTTTACGATTAAAATCACTGTGAGTAAATTTGCATTTTGATTATAATTTATACATATATGAAAAATAAATGTCATATCCTACCATTATCACAAATCGTGATCATGTATGAGTTTACATTCGAAGTACGAAATGTGTTTGACATGACATGGACCGACTTTCTGGTCTGCGATTTCACAAGTTGAAATGGAGCCGTGAAACAGTAGCAGTAACCCTATCTCGCTAAAAAGTAAATTACGAAATAACAAGTCTCGTCTATGTGAAATAATTGTATGAATACAATTGCTAAATGATTCATGTTGATTATTTTAAAGTTTTCATTTGGAATTTGATAGAAATTATACCCGTTTTCAAACGAAATCATAGATAGACCTGTCAGTTCGAATTCATTGCAAATGGAGGCCATTGTGTCGTCTCGGCTTTTTCACACACTTTTTTGTTCTGATACGAATTAAATGAATGCACATGTTATAACATCCATGAAATTAACAAGAATGACAAACAAATACATTTCAAAGAATAAATGTGAATAACTAATGTTTGAATCGGCGAATTTACAGTGAAATGACAAACGAAACATAGATGGTCACATGATCAATTTTGTACAACCAAGCTAATCACGTGACATTGTTTACAAATACGACAACGCTACCCGAACGAAATTTTGATTGTATTTTTCAACTTTTCAAGACCATGTTTACATTAAATATTCAACAGACATTTGGAAAAATGTGTTCTTACTTTGGTTTTAAATGGATTCTTTACAAAATGATTTAGATCATTAGATTTGTTGATTTGAACAAATCTGTAATCGGCGAAGGAAATGCATAACAATGGCGAGCGCCGAGTGTTTGTTGACTGTCATGTTTCGAGATATCGATGACTGATTGACGTCGGAATATATAAAAACTGTGATGTCATATGCTTATATTTGGAACACAGAAAAGTGAATAGATGTGTTAACCTTTTGTGTAAATTTTATTACGATTGATGCATTATTTTACAAATATTTCTCACGGAAGTAAATGCATTGTTCATTGAAGAATATCCATTGTTACAAATTACGTCGAAATTTTATAAATACAACGGAGATCGTTTATGACGGGCTCTTGTTTTCTGAAAGGTAAACACATACAATCAACATAATTTTTTTCTGGTATAAAATTTAATTCTGAACAAAATGGTGTAAAAATTGGGCTGCATAAATAATTAATGACAAAATAATTCGAGTTTGAAAATGTAGTACAATTCTAGAACTACTGTATTATTTCATTTTTCCCATAGACAAGTGTAAAAATAATTGATATTTGAAAAATATTACACTAATTAATAATTTTTTATGACAATAATAAGTTAGAAAAATATGTGACTCAGATATTTATTTTAATTATTTTAAGATTATGTTAATTACTAAGGCGAGAAAAACTTTAAATGAAGGATACCCATGTGACGTAATTGTGACACATTTACAAATCTGACGCTCTCTGCAAAAACCTGAAAACAATCCAGCAGGCTAAAGGTTAATGGCTGTATATAGATATTGTAGCATGACTTTTGAGTGTTCTTGATTCTGAATATTTTGACCAAAACATCCCTGTTCTGATTGAAAATGAAATCCTTCATATTGGTGAGGGCGAATCAAAGTGAAATGATTCATCTTGTAGTGGATTCTGTCCGGCTCAAGATAAGAGTCTTCTCTTTCTCTGACAAATCTGACGCCACAAATTGCTCTCATTGTGAAATAGATTTTAGGATATGACTCTTTGTTAGCTATAGTAAATTAACCTCTCCACTTATCCTAACAGATGATAATCATTCAAATGAAAGGGTACCATCCTTAACGCAAACCTTGTTTCATGTGGTTGATGAATCACAAAAAAAAATCACGTTTTAGGTTACAAATTTTCTCCTTCTGTAAAAATAGAAGTTTCAAATAATTTCTGGACAGTAGAGCAGTACAACATTTCCACCATGGACATAGAAAATCTTACTTGCTTTTAAACAGGGTACTGAAAGGAAAGCTCTCTACCAATTGTAAGACAATGTTAGGTAAAATATTTGAGTGTGTGTTTTGTAGGTACACACGAGCGATGGAGTTTCCAGGCCATGTGACTCTAACTGCTCCGTACCTAGACGTTGGCGGAGCTGGATACATTGTCACAATCAGCCATACTATCTTTGAAGGAAAGTAAGTGCTTCACATGGTTATGATACTTACTTTCTATACCCAAACTTACAATGTAATAGGCGTGCATAGTTCTCTATCTGTATTTGCAGTTTTGCATATGTAATTTTCCAAATTTTGTGTCTACATTACATTTCTCCAATTTTAATTCATGAAAGACTCTTGATAATTATGGTATGGGTTGGCTTCAGATGTCTGCAAACTTTTGATTTATTCGACTTCTGCCCCAAATCTGCTTGTATCCCAAAAGCTGAAATGTTTTTAGGGGGTATAACATGCAACACACACCCAACTTTTGATGAAAAAAGGAGGGGCAATTACTTCTTTCTCTGTAATCTTTAGTCATTTAGAAATAATACATTCAGAACTTATGTAAAACATTATGTTGAAATGTGCAATGAGCATGGATGTTGACTGTTTGTTCCAGACCTGCAGCTCTGCACAGCCCGAAGGACCGGGTGGTGGCGGTGATGGGGATGGATCTCACCCTGGGCTACTTCCACAAACTGCTGTCGGAGAGCATCCCGGCCTGTGAGCAGCCCACTGTCAGGTCAGTCAGCTGCCCACCTCGTCTTGTGTCTGTCTGTCTGTCTCAAACATTGCTGTTACCATGAAAGTGTTTGTGGGGTACTAATCCATGTGTATGTGTCATGTATGCAGATGCTTCTTGATGGAGGACAAGGGATACCTGGTTGCTCACCCCGGACTCATCGACCCGAACGGCAAGGGGCCAGTTGAGCAGCAGCACGTCACTCACAAGGTCAGTGCGCAACTGGGTGCTTTACTTCAAGGGAAGCAGCTTGAAGATCATGCAAGTTATGTTGTGACCAGAGAATGAGAGTTAGTGCTTTATATCAGCTAGTCAATGACTGTATGTATTTCTATCTTGCAGGAACCGCTGGTTGCCAATGACATCCTCTACCACACTGGATTTGTTCAGAAGAAAGTGTGCAACAAATACAACGATAGGACAGTGCAGAGATATTACAACGTAAGTTGCTCAACCAACTCCTACTCTAGGTGTTATCCTTGCAACCTTTAAACAGCTTCTTCTTCAAAACCAGTTGACATAGGAAGTTAACAATATCAGAATAATATTGCTGTTAACTTAGAGACATAGACTCTCTACTTTCTTTCGATCTTGAGTCCGTTTTAAATCAAGTTATGATTGAAAGAATTAATTATGAATGAAATAAAAAAAAACATTGTTTATATTCATCTGAAAAAAACGTGTAAGAAGAATATATAGATGTTATCGTTATGACGTGGGAATGTGAGCCTTGTTGAATGTTTGATTCATTCATATTATAAATCCATTATTCAATCTGTAAGTCTTCGTTAAGCAAAGTCTGATTAGTTACAGAACCAATGGCTCTAAAACAAATTGTTAATCAATAAGATATTCTGTGTTTCAGTTCAATACGAGTCTGACGGGGGTTCTCACTAACATGGTTCACGGAGAGCACTGCGCTCGATACCAGGTATGTGGCTCCCTCAATTATACACTCTCTACTCTTGCTATTAAAGTAGATCTAGCCCATTAGCAATGTTAGAACCTAGGATAGCTGTATCAAGTGCTTGTGTCTTGTGTGCAGATGACTCACATCCCTGGCACCAACGCCTTCCTCGGCATTGTGAACCACACATGCGAGACGGCAACCGCATTCTGTCCCTGCAGCATGGTGGACCGGCTGTGTCTCAACTGTAACCGCATGGAGCAGAATGAGTGTGAGTGTCCGTGTGAATGCCCCCTCGAGATGAACCTCTGCACTGGACAGCTCCTCGATCTGGACGATATGTAAGTAATTTTCAACAAAATCAAGCTTTCTCAAATCTTTCAAATCAATAAAAAGAGCATTTGAAAGAGCAAATGAAACATGCTATATATACAAAATTAAATAACAAATAACAAATTAAAAAAAAAATTTTTTTTTAAAAGAGCGTTTTGCCTAAGAAAACACTCCATACTATCAAGTAGAGAGTAATAGAATTAAGCGCCATTTAGATAGTGAACATCGCCGCTAATGGCTGCGAAACTGCCGAAGTGGCATTAAGCAATGACTCACTCACTCCCTCACTAGATAGTGAATAAATTTAACATTGTTATATTTGAGATCACACTATTTGCAGTAGTACAAATTCTTGTACATTTTGAGCTCATCACTCCTATAAGGCCTTGTAAGTCAACTAATAAGGGCTGATATAGAGATTTCTGGTTATTTCAAGCTTCTGTGCAGCACAAAAGGTGCTAACAGTTAATCTACTCGAGCACCTCGACCTGGACTCTGTACTATTGCTGATTGTGTGATGGTTAATACAACACTGTTACATAGTAGAAGGTAATTACTTCAGGGTGTATCCTACCTCTTTGTTCAACAGATCATGAAATATTGTATTTAATACTAAATGACTGTTTCAGCAACCCGAGTTGTTACCACGAGGCGGAGGAGGAGCACCTGGTGGTGGCCGACCCAGGACTCACCCACGATCTCAAGCAGTGTTACCAGCCTCGATGTACGCAGCGCAAAACAAAGATGTGAGTCCACCAACAAACTGCTCCTTTACTCTTGCTTCAATGTTGAAACGAGCACAGCGACAGTTCATACTAGGCCGATTTCAGGGATTGTAAAAATGCTTTGATAGGGAGATTGGGAATATTGCCAATCCAGCAGTACAGGAGTCGAAGGATAGGAAGTTCCACAGTCAGTGCTGCTTCCAGGCTTAGTGATTCCCTCCTACTTGTGTCCATTATCAGTATTAATAACCCGTCCTTAGAAAGTGTATAGTATTGTTGTAAGCACATCAACCTTACAGTAAATATCTACCCTTCATCATTATATGCTGAGTGTCATGTCCCCCCTATTGTGACAGTTAAACCCTAATCTGTGGATGCAATAGTGCATGTTGATGAGTAGTATTGCTGCTTGCAGGGAGTGTATGGGAGTGCTGGACTGCGAGTGGTGTCAGCTGGAGTCTGATGGCAAGACACCCCTCCAAACACCTAAGTGTGCCAGTCAGCGAGTCTGCTTTGGAGGGGTCATAGGAGCCCCAACACCGTACGGGGACGAGATCAGTGGCAAGTTGCTTCTCTCTCTCTGCTTTCTAAACATTACATCTTGCAGTGTATAAAATCAACTTGAAGTTACCTGTTCCTGGGCTGTCGGACAGGTTTTATTTGCATCTTGTGGGGAAAATTGTATAGCCCAAATTAAGTAACTTAGTTTGAAAAAGTCTAAATAACAATAACACACAAGAACAAGAAGTTTAACATTGGTTGAATCTGTTGCAGCATTAGCTCAAGCCTTTGATCCCAGCAAGTCTAAGAACACGCCAGTGGGCCCGGTGGCAGGGGGTATCATGGGCTGCTTCCTGCTGGTGGCCCTCGGCGTGTACTGCTACAGGCACCACGTGCACCGCAACTCTCATCACTACATCAGCACCCTGCCAGACAACCAAAACCGCATGTCCCACTACTATAACGAGGCAGACGAACCAGAACCCACAGAGGAGGCTGGGGCAGGTATGCTCCAATAAGCTTTCTTGATTGAAACTTTCTTATATGTCTAAACTTACTACAGTTATACATACTGTCCATCTACTCCCATAATGTCTTAAAAGTCTACAAATATAAACTTCTAAACTGATAAGAACAAGAACAATTGCTTTTATGTGACGTTTCGGATTATATACTCACTCCTTCATCAGGTGAAATGTGTCTAAACTGATACTATGAAATACATTTTAAATGTGTCCTCATTTGATTGAGTTTCAGGTCACACCAACTTTGTATTGGCATCGTTTGAGAACCCAGCCAGCATCTCCCCTTACCGAGTGAATACCTCATACCGAAGGCCAGCAGGGGGAGACAGTGACCATGGTTACAGCACGATGACCCCACACGAGGATAGCGAGCACGCCAGCCTGCCGTGTCTAGAGCCGCTGCTGATTGGCAAGGACCGCTACAAGCCACACGGCATCAGCAAGACTCCAATGCTGCCTCCTCCCCCCAGCACCAGCAGACGCAGCCGCAGTCCTACCCCCCCACAGACTAGGCTCTCCACGTACATGCCTATACCTGAGCAAACTGTTCTGCCCTCAGAGTCCATACTTGGACCAACCACAGTCATACCAGAGGCATCTGCCCCTCACAGTGTTATAGCCAACGTACAGGTGCACATGGTGGACACACACTAGATCTCCACGCTCCTCTGTACAAGCGCTGGCTGGAGGACTTGCAGGCAGGCAGGCTTGCTGGCTGGCTGACTGCAGTGTTCAGTAGTCAACTTCTCAGGGATACCTCACTTGGTAACAGTAGACATGAAGAGACAGACTGGGTCCAAGTGGGAGGACAGTGATGCTGCTAACCTAGCTGCAACTACACGAGCTGTGCTGCTCAACACAGGAAGGGAGGATGGCAATTACAACTCATTGGCTGTGTGCATTTCCAATTGTTTTAACATGGATGTGGTGATATTATTTAGTGCTGTGTTCCATATCCTCCTCCTGTGAGCTGGCAGGTTAACTGATGAAGACTTAGAGCAGTGCACGGACTCCTTACCAGCCTCCAGGCACAAACACTGGTGGCCAGAATACTTCAGAAGCGGGTGTATGTCAAAATGGCAGTGTTTGGACCAAACTAGGTGTACTCAACGCATTTGTGTTGGTGTCAATATTACGTTGAAATTGAAGATGGCATTTAGTGACAAGTATTGGAATACCTCATTAGGGTATGTTTGTGGCAACATATTCTGCCTCCGTGTGGAGAGGATTGTGTGCCCGTCTCCTGGTCGAGACATTACCTAAACCACATTGACTGACCGGTAGCAGGGGTAAGTGACATGGCCGAGTGACGGCTCTCTGCCCTAACAAGTGACTGACGGACTGACCCACTGAACAGCAACCTCTTACTGTTGTATATAGTTGTAGGCTGCCGGGCGGCAGTGTCCAAGTGCTGAAGCCAACCAATGAGCCAGTTCCTACTTGTTTGTACATGTTGATATTGTCTAGTGAGCAGTAGAGTGCTATTTACAAGGCTTTGTTGTGTAGCGGTCTTCCATGGCACACGTTACCTCTGTCTGTTTCCTTGTGTTGAGTGGTCTGTACTTGCTTGCTGTCATTGTGCTAACCATGCTTTACTTCCAAAGATCTGTTCAATTGTGTCAAATTACTGTATTTATATATGTTACACAAGTTTTACTCTTTATTATGATAAGCATCATCTGACAAGATGCCAGTACTGTTTGTGACACGGTTCACTATGTAACTCAATTAACTATCTGTTGAAGAAATCTCAAGTTGTTTTGAATTTTGGTTCCAAAGATTTTGTTAAGCTTTAACATCTATTATGTTAATGTAAACATTCTTACATCATTGGTAAGATATCAGCTTTAATTATTGCAGTATTTATACATTTACATCTTACTTTCAATAAGTGATGGACTGGTTACAAAGTTCTAGTCCAGATGTAAACTTACTAGTTTACCTATAGATATTTGCTGCCAGTGTGAATATTTAAGTTTTAGAAATTTCAAGTCTTTTACTTTCTGTACTTATATCACCAACATAATCTGCCCTGGAGAAATCTGTTACACATAGCTTTACCTTGGTGAGGTCACGTCCACATACATCTACAGGTTTGTCCAGAAGTACCATTATAATAGATTATTTTACATGATAGCCAAACAAATATTGCTTTAAATGAAAATTTTACCAAAGTCTATGAGAATTCTGAGTAAAAAGTGAATTTGACAATAAAATAAAAGTAAAGATAGTATGAACCAAAGGTTATTTGGAGTCAAAACAATTTAATATTTAGTTCATCGGGCCGTCCGAGGGGCTCTTGGTATGGCATGGTGTTCATCCATAAACAATTTTGACTTCTTAAGAACCTAGCAATTTAGAATTTTAAATTCTAGATTTGGTAACCCTGGCCACGCCCTAAAAACCTTCTTCATGTTTTGGCCACCTTCTGCAGAACCAAAAGCTAAAGAAGACTCCCATAGTTGACATAGATTGTAAATTGTAGATTGGTTCACCCTGAGACAACCGTGAAATATTTCTGGAATATTGAAATTGTTTACCTTATTTAGGGTATTTTGTAAGACAGTGCAAATATTCTGTTTTAGTTTTTAATCCTATTAATTGCTACTGAAACTAATACTAGTGTTGGAAGATCTCCCTCAGATCTTTGTGTCAGAACAGTGATCTGTACATGGGTCATTCAGACTGTTTCTCTAGGTACTGTAATGTGAAGATTTGCATATAAAGTATCTTATTATACTGTTTGACACTTCTCCATGAATCACTTGTCAGGGTATTCAGTAATCTGAAGTTGGTTACAAATTATCATTGTCAAGATATTGCTGCACCTTTTATGTAACTCATTAAGTAAACCAATTCTCTTCGCACAGAGATTATTCAAGTCCTATATCTCCGCATAACAGCTTTCATTACGTTATGTTACATTTTGCCTTTGGTGCAACCATATGAAGATCATGTTTGGTTGCAAAAGAAAACCATTTGTTCAATGAGTAATCAATAATGCTAATTTTCTCTCCACGGAATATAGGTGAAATGTAACAGGTTATGTTGATATGTGTAATCTCTGAGCGAAGAGAAGGCGTAATACCACGATCTCAAGGGAAAATTAAATGTCTTTGCATTGAATTGATTTATTATTTATATATATCTTTATATATATATATACATATATATTATTATATATTTTATTTGTATATTTGACCATTCATGATTTGTCTCCAAATTGAAGGTTTTAATAGTTCAAAATTTCTAACATTCAAATGTTTATGATGTTTTAATTACAGATTTTTATTTGAGCGTTAAAATATTATGAAGTCAATTTGGACCCTCCTTGATGATAGACTTGTGTATATGTGTATATTATATTACAATTGTAAATGTAAGAGTTAGTTTGTGCTGTAATTAGTTGAAATAGTGAAATGGATAGAGGTATGTGTAAATATGTACATAAGAGTTTAGCTATGTATTGTGTGACTGGCGTGTTCATCCAGTCTCTAGATTAACGGACGGACTGACAGACGACAAGAGTAGATTTGCTCCCTCTCCCTCTGTTGTCTCACAGCTGGTACATTAGTGATGTTCCTCCACTGATCCAGTACAGACAGGCAGGCAGGATGTGGCAACTTGTGTTATCAGCACTAAGGGACTGGCACTTTGTTGATATTAATGTTTCCTTGAACATGTGCCCACCAGGTTCCTAGTAGGTAGTAATGTTTCCTTGGACATGTGCCCACCAGGCTCCTAGTAGGTAGTAATGTTTCCTTGGACATGTGCCCACCAGGCTCCTAGTAGGTAGGAATGTTTCCTTGGACATGTGCCCACCAGGCTCCTAGTAGGTAGTAATGTTTCCTTGGACATGTGCCCACCAGGCTCCTAGTAGCTCCACTGGGACTACAGCTAGACTGTTGAATGCTAATTGTTATCAAATTTTGTAAGTTGTAAATGTCGCTAATGCTCTTTTGCGTTAGCATATTTTGTAATAAAAGAAAATATAAATAAGAACAGTGTTGCCTTACTAAATAAAAGCAGTAACTGTAGTGTAGTACATGTAAAGAATAATCATTAATGTGTTAGTGCAACTGATTGCATCAAACTATATGACGGACATTATGTAAGATAAAATGTATAAAAAGTGCCTTTGTGAAGTTCAGCCAAAGGAAAAATAATTGTAAAAGGAAGCAAAGCTCACATACCCCTGCTTCCTGCTTCTGATTAGTAAAAGTAACATAAATGGGTACAGATTAACATACTTGCATGTGTACATTTTGATTAAAGTGGCACATGTGTAGTTTAGGAAATATGATCTGTATTTAATGAATTCCTCCAAGCTACTGTTTACATCGAAACCAAAAACATGGAATTCACATCAGTACAATGCACAAAAGGCACATCTAAGGATATGGTTGACAAGTTATGTGTAGTTAGCTTGTCAAGATAGGTTCTGTACAAGATTTCAGGAGGGGCATGAACAGAATGAACACTGTGTGAATATATGCTCTAGGCGACATTACTTCAACATTTTCCAAGCAGATATTGTATTAATTTTAAACAACCTCATAAATGTGCCATGATCAAATGAGACTGATTTCTCTTATGATACTTAATGACACAGTTTACCAACACTTAGGCACTTTGGACAAAAAATTTCTACGGTATATCATCTGAATGCAACAATAAAAAAAAAGATATGCTCCAATTGAAACTTTTATTTTGAAAAGCTTAAAATTTGAGTGTTGTAATACTAAAACTCAGTCTGTGCGGTGCGGCGCTGGGTCTCGTGCGAGGTGAAGTATTCACCAACCTGGTTGCGCTTGATGCGCTGCTGTGGTTTGACGTGCACCATCTCCGCTAGCTGCTTCTCCTCCACTTGCTGCAAGACAACACAGGAAGTTAGTCAGGCACACTCTCTCTACATTCTGACATCGCCTCACTTGTTGCTCAACCAGACAACACAGGCAGTTAGTCAGGCACACTCTCTCTACATTCTGACATCGCCTCACTTGTTGCTCAACCAGACAACACAGGCAGTTAGTCAGGCACACTCTCTCTACATTCTGACATCGCCTCACTTGTTGCTCAACCAGACAACACTGGCAGTTAGTCAGGCACACTCTCTACATTCTGACATCCCCTCACTTGTTGCTCAACCAGACATAAACCATCAAGAACTATGAGCCCCAGCAAAACATTATTGACAACAAGACTTCAAAACATCTTCCTTTTCCGGTATGTGGTGGTGAGTAGTTACCTGTATGTGGTAGTGAGTGGTCTGTAGACGGCCGGTGAGTGCGATGAGGAGCCAGAGGGTGAAAGGAAGAACCAGGATGGAGATGAGGAGGAAGTCTAGCTGGGGAGGGTACAGATGGAGAGACTGCAGCAGACCTCCCACGTGGAAGACACTCACACACACGCTGCACACCACCTGCAGTATACACACACACACACTGTCTTTATATATGGACATCAGATCAGATTGCAGTACTCAATTGAAATCACAAAATATTTTATTAATCATTGTAACACTGACAGAAATTACGGGACATTTTTTCCAGTTCAATATATTATATTATTACTGATCTGTTTTGGGGTCATGTTTAAATCTATAGTTTTCTATTTTGTCTAGTGATGATCTGACGTCATAAAAGAATTGTTCATGATATAAATGTAGCTGGGTGTAGGTTGTTTTCTTGTTCTATGCGATTCACATGGAAAAGCATAGGAAATAAATCACCTTGTGCCTGCTGAGAAAGTGCAGCACTGACGTATGTATGTACGTACCTCCAGCAGCAAGTGCAGGTTGATAGAGGAGTTCCCCCAGCCACACTTCCTGCAATGTTGAAGGAGAATATTAGAGAAAAACTTTGTTTCAACATGTTTAACAGTATTGTTTAAAACAAAGTGTGTCAAAAATTTTATTAAAATGCTACATTTTATGTAGAAACGTTGAACAAAACGTTTCCGGTGCGAGTCGTTTTCCGGAAATCCCCGAGAGTTAATCAGGCTGGCAGCAGTCACATGATATGATGTCAAAGATGCTCTCCAGCGCGCTGAGGCAGTGTATTTTCTACGTTCGTAGTGTTGTTATATGGCTTTCTAGGATAGCGATGGCAGCGTTGATTTTCAACCATCTGACATAAATAACATCCTTCCTCTGGTGCGACGAAGTCGACACCCAGGTCCTGCCAGTGTACTTGCCAGGGGTGGACAATGTACGAGCAGACGCGCTGTCTCGCCGGATCCTTGCCCCCCACGAGTGGCTACTGGATCGAGAGATATTCGAGATTATCTCCCAGTTATACGGGTCATTCCAGGTGGATCTGTTTGCGTCAGGGACGAACTTTCAGATACCCCAGTTTTGCTCCAGGATACCCGACACTCGGGCTCTATCCCAGGATGCATTCGAACTGGACTGGACAGACAGAGTTCTGTGGGCCTTCCCACCAGTGCCTCTGATCTCCAAGGTCCTAGCCCGTCTAGCCACTCATCCTCCGCGTCTGCTGGTGCTAATCACACCTCTGTGGGCAGCGCAAACTTGGTTTCCACAGGTACTCAGGTCTCTGGCTATGCCACCTGCTCTGTTACCGTGTCGGCCGGGACTTCTGTCCCAGGACGGAGCCCCCCACCCCAACCCCAGGGTGCAGTGGGTGGCCTGGCCTCTGTCCGGAATCGCCTCCAAAACAGCGGTATTCCTGCACGAGTTGCAGACACAATACTGGCTTCGAGGAGGGATTCAACGAACATTCAATATGAGGATAGATGGGCCTGCTATTCGCGCTGATGTGCAGATAGGGACGTTCTCGATCCCTTTTCTGCAGATCTAGTGTTTGTCTTGGAGTTCCTGCAGTCTAGATTAGATGCTGGCTTGGCCGCATCTACTGTCAGGGGTTACTCCACGGCTATTTCAGCCTTTCATGTGCCAGTGGACGGCGCCCTTTTGGGGGTACATCCTCTGGTTCAGCGCTTTTTAGCAGGCGTGGACAGGATCCGACCTCCTGTGAGGCGGTCCAGCCCGGTTTGGGACCTTTCTATAGTCCTGGATTGGCTCTCGGGTCCGCAATTTAGGGATTTATCGTCAGTATGGCTGCAACTGCTTACTTGGAAGGCAGTTTTTCTAGTGGCGGTGGCGTCTGGCAGACGGGTAGGAGACATACATGCTATGTCCTCCAATCCCGAGCTTACAGTCTTCCACAGGGACAGAGTCAGCATTAGACTGCCAGACTCCTACCGGCCAAAAGTGGCCCACTCATTCCATGTCTCGGCCCCAATAGAATTACCGGCTCTGAGGCAACCGGCTGCATCAGGGTCTCAGGCCTCGCACGCACACATTCTGGACGTGCGCAGGACGCTGAGAGCCTATCTCAAAAGAACGGCCTCCATCCGTAGAGATGAGCAACTCTTTTGTTGTTATGGGGGAGGTAAGCAGGGCTTACCTGCTTCTACGCAGACCATATCAAGATGGATTGTCTCGACAATCTGTCTTGCATATGTTCACAAGGGCCGTGAGCCCCCGGGTAACCTCAAGGCTCATTCGGTTAGGGCAGTTGCGACGTCTAAGGCGTACGCAGCGGCCCTGCCCATCGAAGAGATCTGCTCCGCTGCTATCTGGAGCCAGCCTAGCACGTTCATTCGTCACTACCAACTCGACAGGCTCTCGGCGGAGCGTGCTCGGTTTGGTCAGACAGTTCTCTCCAGTGGGCAGAGTCGTCAACCCCCTAGCTGAATGAGCAGAGGAGGGTTGTGCGTTCTGTTTTTAAATGTTACTAATGCCACTAATATCACGTTGATACTAAGGGCCCAAGTCCTTTTTTCCCAAGGTGACCTCCCTGGCTGAGGTCCCCCGCGGGGAGTTTATATGGTACCTTTTTTGCCCTCGTTCTCTCTTTTCAAAAAAAGGGGGGGGGCGGGGTATTTTGACCAGTAAGGCGACTGCGAGTGCGCCAGGTAATCCCCAGGTCAATGTTGGTCTCCTCCATGGTGGATTCGCAAGGTACTTTGGGTGAGTTAACTTTGTATATTCATATATTCTGTGCGCCTTTGGGTACAGTCTGAATGCCACTGCCTTAGATTCAATCTTTGGGAGTCTGTCTTATGCAATAAGTACCCCAAGGAGGATCCCTTCTGAAAAAGAATCGAACTAACCTGTATAGGTTTCAGATTCTTTGAAGAGGATCCTCCTTGGGGTAGGGCCACCCACCTCCCCTTCATTCAGCCTGCATGACTGGATGGAAAAGTGGTGAGATTAGAGTTATCCGCCCCTGGTTGCATGACAACCGTAAGGGGTGGGGCTCGAAAGGGGTGACCCAAAGTACGTTTTTTTAGTTTTTTAACTAATTTTAAGTGGAAAATATAGTTACAACCTGTCATATATCAAAAATCAAGGATTTTATGCAATAAGTACCCCAAGGAGGATCCTCTTCAAAGAATCTGAAACCTATGCAGGTTAGTTCGAATTTCTAAAATATGTCAATTGATATGAATTAGATGTAAACTAAATAAATGGAATTAATTTAAATCTGTCAACATTGGTTTGACTTTGTCGCCCTAATTATAATGAAAATCGAAAAGTCAGATAGATTTAGAAGTTCATCGCATGCAAGAAGGAGATTATCCTACAAAGAGAATTTAAAAAACAATATTAAGAATTTCTAACGTTCTCTAATAAATTTACTTAATCGATGTGAAGTCACTATGTCCGTAAACGACGAACTGTTACTAGAATAGTTAAAATACCATATTCACTCACGGTAGTAAACAATTGCAACCGTCGCTGACTAGGTTTGACTAAATTTGCTTACGGTAGTAAAATATACATTTGTGCAAATGCGTCCATACAGCGAATTTTGCTCATATGAGCAAATTTTCATAATAGTGGGGGCTTTCACTTTGAGTCACTTTCTACGTGTGCTTTCTACTAGTTCTGCCTTGCAGACAGTAATTATTTGAACTTGAGTTGCTAGACAGTTACGTGTTCGCCTATCACAAGTACACAAACCAAGCACCCACAAGGATTGAACACTGAAACTTATTATTTTTGCAATAATCATTTGTTGTGATATTGTGAACATATACAATCAGTGGAAATGCATTTTTGGTAAACATATTAAAATAACAGGATCCAACATAGACATAGGAAGGGTTAAACAAGAGTCATCAGAAGATGACATATCCCACCGGTTCCACAAAATTTGTAAAACACATCTTTTACAGATACTTGTGTATCTACTACCGTACTTCAGTTAGTGGGTATTACAGAGTTTCAGGAATGTTAAGGGTTTTTAGACTTCTGCAGAAGCAGTCAAAATCAACAACAACCAACATCCATCTCATGTTTCTATGGAAACAGAAAAAAATTAATTTTTCAGAATAAATCTGATAATATCAAAAGGCACCACTTCAGTCAATGGGTAATACACATGCAAAGTTTCAGGAAGATATGATGAACGGTTTTGGAGCTGTGCTCCGGAAACGAACCTGTCTCTGAACAAAGTCCAACTTCAACATGTTTCTATGGAAACGAAAAAAAATAAAATTTTCAGAAATCTGAAAATATCAAAAGGCACCACTTCAGTTAGTGGGTAATACACATGCAAAGTTTCAGGAAGATATGTTTTGGAGCTGTGCTCCGGAAACGAACCTGTCTCTGAACAAAGTCCAACTTCAACATGTTTCTATGGAAACGAAAAAAAATAAAATTTTCAGAAATCTGAAAATATCAAAAGGCACCACTTCAGTTAGTGGGTAATACACATGCAAAGTTTCAGGAAGATATGATGAACGGTTTTGGAGCTGTGCTCCGGAAACGAACCTGTCTCTGAACAAAGTCCAACTTCAACATGTTTCTATGGAAACTAAAAAAAATAAAATTTTCAGAAATCTGAAAATATCAAAAGGCACCACTTCAGTTGGTGGGTAATACACATGCAAAGTTTCAGGAAGATATGATGAACGGTTTTGGAGCTGTGCTCCGGAAACGAACCTGTCTCTGAACAAAGTCCAACTTCAACATGTTTCTATGGAAACGAAAAAAAATAAAATTTTCAGAAATCTGAAAATATCAAAAGGCACCACTTCAGTTGGTGGGTAATACACATGCAAAGTTTCAGGAAGATATGATGAACGGTTTTGGAGCTGTGCTCCGGAAACGAACCTGTCTCTGAACAAAGTCCAACTTCAACATGTTTCTATGGAAACTAAAAAAAATAAAATTTTCAGAAAACTGAAAATATCAAAAGGCACCACTTCAGTTGGTGGGTAATACACATGCAAAGTTTCAGGAAGATATGATGAACTGTTTTGGAGCTGTGCTCCGGAAACGAACCTGTCTCTGAACAAAGTCCAACTTCAACATGTTTCTATGGAAACGAAAAAAAATAAAATTTTCAGAAATCTGAAAATATCAAAAGGCACCACTTCAGTTGGTGGGTAATACACATGCAAAGTTTCAGAAAGATATCGTAAATGGTTTTCGAGTTCTGCTCCGGAAACGAAATGATTACGGACGGACAGACGGACAGACGGACGGACGGACGGACAGACGGACGGGGCGATGACTATATCCCACGGTATTACATACCGGTGGGATAAAAATGGGGCAAGATTTAGAATTTAGTAAGTCGGGGTGGTGGGGTGTAATATAAGCGACATATATCATTTTAGCGTTGAATATCACTATAGTTTTCAAATGATTTATAACCAGGACTTATTTTTTGGTGTCTGGCAATGCCATTTGAGCTGCCACGTTGGCCATATTAAATTGAAATTAATCTAATACAGTTATTAGCCAATGACAAATAATTATACAACTGTGTACCAAGTTTCACAGTCAGAGCACGGCCTACACATCCCCTATCCTCGGTGGTACCAAGGGGTTTATATATGCTCTGTTACTCTCCGCTGGAGCATATATAAAACTCTGGGTAAACGAAGATGACACATCCCATAAGAAGGCATTATAAGTTATATCCTTATAAAGGACTGTTAATTACGAGTACTCTTAGACTAACTATCACTTATTAGCAGCTCCGACTAAGTCGGAGCTGCTATCAGTTTTTGTGCAGTTTCCATCGCCGCCGCCGCCGCATTTTGTATTGGCTATAACTTTTTCCCTTATTAGGTTTTGAGAACTCATATCCATAACTTCTTACTTATACCCCTGGGGAATTATTTTGACATGTTCATATTCAAGGTCAAAGGTCAAGGTCACAAGTTCTGAAATTGCTAAAACAATCCTTGTAAACGCGATAACTTGAAAAATATTTGTGCTATCAGGCTCTTATTTGGTATATATCAATTATGGAGAAAGGCCAAGATTTGAAAAGGTTTTCGCTAACATCCGTCAAAGGTCAAGGTCACGAGATATGGTCATGCTGACTGACTGACTGACTGACTGGTCACTAAGTAACTTTTTTCCATGAAGATATTAACACCTCAGCTTAATTTCTTTCTTATACACCTGGTGAATGATTTGACATGTTCACATTCAAGGTCAAAGGTCAAGGTCATGAGTTCTGAAATCACTACAACAATCCTTGTAAACATGATAACTTCAAACTTATTTTGTGCTATTAGGGTCTTATTTGGTATATATGAACTATGGAGAAAGACCAAGATTTGAAAACGTTTTCGCTCAAATCTGTCAAAGGTCAAGGTCACAGTGAGGTCGAAACTTAAGCATGCTTTTGTTAATATGTCATATTTTAACTATGAACACTTTGAGTCATTGCATGATTATTATACGCGATAAAAAGTGATCATTGATGGTGTGACCTTGAAGGTCAAAGGTCAAAGTCATGAGATATTGGTTAAGGCCACGTTAATCCTTTGATCAAATTTTGAAAGAAGAAATAGGTTTTAAGAACAAACTTGTGAAAAGTGACCCCAGTGATGATTAGTAATAACTCGAATAATGAACAAACTTTTGTTAAAAAGAATTCCCATTTTATTGATGCTGACGAGAAGGCGGAACAGGGAAAGGCGAGACCCTAAGTTTCGGAGCTGCTCTGCTTTTGCGGTGTCCCGCAAACGCTAATCTAGTTTATAAAACTGTAAATATGTAACGGATCAAAATTCTCTGAACATAGTGAGACCGATTCCGACGGTTTTCGGTCCTTCTTTCCACTTTGACACTATCCAAACCTTTCGCCGCTCTGCATCCGTCTTTTCACTTGACAATTAAAAATATGTAAACTTCTGTCCAGACTTTGATAAATTCCTGCACATCAACGCTGCACAATGTACCATATCAAGTCCGAAACTATCCGAATTCTACGTATTCAACCGATTCTTCATTTACTCTAATGCTTTTCCTTTCACTGCGCTAAAGACCCAAGCGGGCCATAGAGCATCTCTGACGTCACAGCCTAAACCTGCCGAAGGCTACCGGCAAATATGCATACGCGCACAGGCAACAGTAGGCGCGGTTGTTATATCGCGTAATTAGTAATTAAGCACGGCTTTCCATATTATTTTCGGGGGAATATGTTTTTAGCTCATCAGGCCTGAAAGGCCTGATGGGCTTATGGCATGGCATGGTGTCCGGCGTCCGTCCATCCGTCCGTCCGTCCGTCCATCCGTAAACTTTTTGCTTTTTCGACTTCTTCTCCAGAACCAATGACTCCACAGAGCTGAAATTTTATGTGCAGACTCCTTGGCCAATGGGGATCCTAAATTGTAGATTGGGGTCTAAATTCTAAATTGTAGATTACACGACCCCGTGACCCCAAATGGGGTCACAGGGGTCACATTGTTAAAAACCTATTTTCATCTTCTTCTCCAGTTCCAAAAGGTCTAGAGAGCTGAACAGTTGTGTGAAGACTCCTTGGCCAATGGGGATTCTAAATTGTAGATTTCGTGACCCCTTGACCCCAAATGGGGTCACAGGGGTCACTTCCTTAAAAACCTATTTTCATCTTCTTCTCCAGTTCCAAAAGGTCTAGAGAGCTGAAAAGTTGTGTGCAGAGTCCTTGGCCCATGGGGATTCTAAATTGTAGATTTTGTTACCCTGTGACCCCAATCTAGGGGACGGGTCATGACCCAAAAACCTATTTTCATCTTTATCTCAAGTATGTAAAGCTCTAGCAAGGTGAAATGTTGTGTAGAGACTCTTTGGTCAAAGATGATTCTTAATTGTAGGATTGGTGACCCTGTGACTCCAAATACGGGTCACGGGGGTCATGATCTAAAAACCTATTTTTTGCTTGTTAACAATGTATTACTTGAGATAACTTAGATATTCAACCTTAGATAATAAATCGATGAAATCCTGATGAGCTACAGAGCCCATGGCTCTATTTTTTAAAGTATATTTTACTATACCAGAATATAAATCTTTACAAATATTCTCCTTTAACATCCTCTGTAGTACACAGTCACTCATATTGAAGGAAGACTGGGTACTGGCAACACCACTAACAATTACAAATGTGAATAAACAACATAACCTGTGTTTCAATGAGCTGTCATACTTGGTCAAACTCACATTCAAATACTTGAGTAATTGTGAGAGCCCTTCTGCTAGCTAATGTAACGAATTCCCATTGACATGAGCAGACTGTAAAAGAGTGACTACAGCTGTGGGTGTAAAGATGTACCTGTAGGGACGGGCGAGGAGGAGCAGCACCAGATAGAAGCCTGACATGGACAGCAGGGTCACCGACTGCAGGAACGGGCTGAAACATGAGGTCTCTACAGTGTGCTTTAATAGGCCTTCACTTCTAATAATGTTGTGAAATAACTGGCTTACAGTTACGGCTTGCAAATTCTCTAAAAAACAGTATTGTATAAGAGTGACTCACTCTGTGAGAACAGTGCTTGTAACTCCGACAGTGACTCCCTTCCGTATCATGGCCAGAGCCTCCCAGAAACACATCCCGTTTGTGTACGAGTCGTACACAAATCTGCAACATATAAGTCGACAGAATTCAGCATTCAACCAACGATGAACCCACTGTCAATAAACAAAAATATGAAATAAGCCAGAAGAAGTCCAGTTATGAAGTTATGAATTATAAAGTATTACTCGAACTTAGCGGAAGCGCTATCGAGGAGGGCCCATTTTCTCTGTCGGAGTGTGAAGAAAATGATGAGGAGCGGCAACAGGATGGAGTACAGCAACACAACTACTGTCAGCACAAAGTTCAATGTCTGGAACAGTCAACAAGTGGATGTAAATGAGACCGTCAGTTATGGACTACGACACATCCTACTGTATCCATCAAGAAAATGGTACGTACCTGTAGAAGGAACTGGTCACACGACACGGACGCATCATACAGGAACACGTTGCCCTGCTGCGACTGGAACACATGCTTCTGGAAACATAACAAATATTCCCTTCTTCAGACACCTGACAGCCCTTTAAACAATCTAAATTTAACTTTACAGAAGATAAATGTGATAGTCAAGTGAAAGTGAAGATAAAGCACATTTAACAAATTTGTTAGTGATGTAATTGTTCTGCTTAATGTAGTGATAAGGTATTTGGTATGCATGGATGATGTAGATGGGTAAGTAACATCTTCTACGGAATGCATGTAAGCTGTAAATAGATAAGTAAACATCTTGTTAAGTATGCATGGAAGATGTAAATGGATAAGTAACATCTTGTACGGCATGTTTGGAAGATGTAAATGAGTAAGTAAATGCTTGTACAGAATGCATGGACGTTTAAATGAGTAAGTAACATCTTGTACGGAATGCATGAAAGATGTAAATTGATAAGTAACGTCTTGTACGGAATGCATGGAAGATGTAAATGGGAAAGTAACATCTTGTACGGAATGCATGGAAGATGTAGATGGGTAAGTAACGTCTTGTACGGAATGCATGGAAGATGTAAATAGGTCAGTTACATCTTGTACGGAATGCTTGGAAGATGTAGATGAGTAAGTAACATTTTGTACGGAATGCATGGAAGATGTAAATAGGTAAGTTACATCTTGTATGGCATACATGAAAGATGAAGACTGAAGACTCCCCAGATACACGAGACACACCTGTCCAAACGTGGCTGTGCAGGAGAAGCTCTGGACGGCGCTCAGTGTGACGGGCATGTAGTAAGCGAGCAGCACTAGAAACACGAAGTGTCGTAAATCATGCTTCCTCTTCTCCAGCCGCACTCGCATACCCTCATCCTTTGCACTCCGCATCTTCCTCCTCTGTTATACAGATAAATCAGTGGTAGGCATTATCACAATATTAATGGTAGTCTATGGATTCAATGATTACATGAAGTTAGTAATGTTAGTCTCAATAACTACTCTTCAGTCATTTTGGAAGGACCTTTTTCAATATGTATACATCTCTAATTTGCGCTGGCTAATACATATATGAGATCACATTAATGTCAGATTTCAATATATATTAGACCCAGGATAGCTTCAGTGAGGGTTTGGGTGAGTCTCTGTGTAACAAAGATGTTATTCTGAAAATTCAAGCTTCCTATGCCAACTGGTTCCGGAGAAAAAGTCGTTTAAAGGTTTTAGGGATAATGCCAGCCACGCCCATATTTAAGGGATGGGTCAGGACCAATGTATGGATGACTGCCAATATCATTAATGTCATTTTGGCTTTCAAGTCTGAGTTAACAAATGCCATGCCACATGCCCATTGCCTTTCAGGTCTGATGGGCTAAAAGGTGAATTCAATATCCAAAGTCTCGGTAATTGCTTGTTAAGGGCTGTGTCACATGTATTTAAAATCTGATACATGAAAGAAATACATGTATAACATTTTCACATAGGCCGATATACATTCATATGGCTGGTTTAAGATTTTAGATATTCCCAAAACATCCACAGTCAGTATGACAACTTGTTCTAGTTTGCCTGAACTCACAATTCCTCTGTCAACACAGCTCCCAAGACACAGGAAGAAGAACGGCACAGCTAGCGCTGTCAACCATCGGATGTAGCTGGATATCACTACACCTTTCACCAAGCACTCTGCAAACAGATCATAAACATGTATATCGTACATGAATATGAAAATGTGATAGTAAGTTCCCATGTGTGACTGTGTGTCAAATCTTTATCATCTCCTGACAGAAATATGCTAGATTTGAACAAATATCTTTAGAAACTGGTCTTACCGGTCATCGCAAGGTCTGAAGTGAAGGTTGAGAAAGACAGGAACAATGCTAACTGTGTCACCAGATGGGACCAGTTGACTTTGATGAAGAGTGAGAGGTACACATGCTGCACAAAGTGGATCAGTATCTTTATCTGTCAAATTGAAAATTGCACATTATTTACAAGACTCCCTTCATGTTTTCATTGAAAACTCTGGTAGTCGGATATTTAAGACACTTAAGATTTGCTGATCAGCCAAACATTTATTGATGTGAATTCTTAGTAATTAATCCATGGTCATGAAGTCACTCTATTGTGTAATCAATTGATTATTATTTAAGAATCTAATGGTCATTGACTGTCCCAGTCAGGAGGGGTGTTAGGTATAGACATTTTCAGTAGTGGCTAATTGAGTACACTTTTCGAGACTGATGTATTTTGTCTTGGTGTACCTGAATATGATCTTAAAATATCTCTCAACTAGACAAATTAATTGTTGTGATGCATGAACCTGGATTCGAACATGCAACCCTTCGCTTGGTGGTCAGCGCTCATAACCATTAGGCCACAAGACGCTGTTAGAAACCTTAGGATTGTTTGTCAGTAAGAATCAAGCGTTCTATTCAAGTCTTGTAACGCACGCGGAAGGCATGGAAAGGCAGAGTTTTAGCTGTCAATCACTTCGCCTCGCGTGAAGTTTTGCGCTGCACGTGCGTGAAAGAATCCATTTCATGAGGGTCACAGCTACTTGTACCATATCCGATGAAGGAGCACCGAAATTTGCAAAATAATTGATTTTGGTGTCCCAGAAATGAAATTTATTGTTTCAAATGTAAAATAATCACATATACATGTTTCGTGACGTCATATATGGATTAAGATGGAGAATGCATTTGGAGCAGTGGATTCGTTAAAAATAATTTTTATTTTTATTTTTATTTTTAACGAATCCACAGCTCCTCATGCATTCTCCATTACGTAATGTACCTTAGTGACTGCTGCAGATGAGTTCTTGGCGAGTGCTGCACACAGGGAGATGCTGACAAGGAAGGCAACAAACATTGCTGCACTGACTGGGACCTGACCACACTGCACACACGTACTCCCAACCAAGTGGTAACCTACAACACGCACATGCCAACAACTCATAGCTTTCTTTTCTTTTGCATTAACTCCATAACATAATGACACTTTATTGGTTATTTTTTCTTGTCAGTCAATACTTTATGTGCTTTAATCCACAATATGGATTTGTTTGATTCATTTTGAGTGGACTTACAATTCTGCAATAATGAAGTCTATTTATGTGACAGAAAAAGATATAATTGTATCTAGATTTCTTACACCTATGATTTACTGATTCTGGTGAGTATACCTGGACTCTGACAACGCTCGCATGTTGCTCCGGCAGTGCCACTCAGACAGGTATTGTTAGCCAGACAGTGCTGGGGGAAGAAACACTCCACACACTCGCTCAGCGCCACTTGAACAAAACATGAAAATAAATAGCTATATTTTGCATTGAATAGATAATTTAAACCACTGGATATTTTAACATGGTAACACTGTATTGTAAAGATGAATTTTGTAGATCAACTGTGGAGACAAAAATGATGTTCAACGATAATAAGGTTACCCCAATAACATAGTCACCAACCAAAATAAATTAGAATATCTTTCAATCAAACTTATATTTTTTTTACAAATTTCTAAATTAATATTGATAATCTAATTTCCATATCATTCCTTTGAGATAATGGTAAGGAACCATTCTGTTTCATAATTCCTTGAATTTCCTTCTGACTTGTGCACTGACTGGTATAAATAAAATTTCAGTTACTACTTGCAACTAGCGAAAGCGGTAGGATGGTTTATTATTGATGCATTCATTCAATTACTTGTGAACAATCATTGGAAAGAGTCAACGGTTCAAATAATACATTAATACTAATGTACGTATTTACCATATTCAAAGTGCATTTTGTCATAAGAATAACATTTCCAATTGTGTGTTGCCTTAAAGGAGGACTGTGCGGGATAATTAGCCCGCTGATGGCGAACGTGTTGCGTGCTGGTGACATGGTCACGTGAATATTATATATTACATGTTTACCCACTTCGTCACTTGTAGATTTCTTACTTTCTTGTTATGTATTCTAGCCTTGTAAAATAATTGTTGATTACCTGGAGAGGGCTTCTATAAGTTTCACAACTTGTGCCCAATCCATTTCTTAAATGAATAAAATATGTTTTCAATCAATCAAAAACAATCATTATTCACGAATATTATATTTACATGCAGTGGAACTTTGTGTTGTTGCAGAACTCCCTTGTACACTTCGACAGCGATGTCCACTCATTTCCAATATTAATGCGTTTTCCTGTCGGTATTTTCCTGGAGAAGTAGGACTTGAAATCTAGTTATGAATTTTTCCTTCTATTTAAAGACGAGGCTGATGAAAATACACTTGCTAAATCAATGATCTTGACGTAAAGACGCCATGATGTAAAGTTCGATTACTCTCAGTAACCTTTCTGCGGACCGCTAAAGATTGCTTTGTCTCGCACCTACGGTAAAAGCGAAGTAAAGGATGAGTCAGTTTAGATCTAATATGCAGAGGATATGTGTCGATGCGCAGGAAAAAGTCATGGGAAAAGGCTTTTAAAATATTCTTAAATCAATAAAACCATGTATTTAAATTACTATTTATTCACAGATAATTCACCATTCAACTGGCTTTCAATTTGATTTATCAAAACAGAATTAACTCACAGGGTTATCAGGTTTTGCTTCGTGGGTAGGCCTGTGTGTTTAGAATTAACTTATGAAGTCGTTACTCTAAGTCTTCAAAATAAATTCAAAATAAATACAACCTAATCAAGATTGTGAACATGAGTTCAAAAATTGTCGGTACCATTTTTGACCATCCACCGTCAATAAATGATGGGGAAGTTGGACTTCATGCTCGGAAGATAATTTCAGATAGATTACACATTTTACACTCAGAATATGTATTTCTGTCATCTGGAAAACGTTTTAATATGACTTATCGTAAGTCAAACAGAACTCGATAATCGTTTGAACAAAAACTTTGAGGAATTTTAATGAAATCTTTAAAATTGTGTTGAAACTGTTGTATTGTAAATATATGTAATGTAATAATGTATATGCTCTGTTTGATGTAAAAAGAATTCCAATTTGGGTAACAAAGTGTTATCTTATCTTCTCTTATCTTATCTCTTATCTTATCACAAAATATGAGAAATATAAGAGAAATACAATCCAAGATGGATTCCACAAGTAGGGGAGGTTTTAAAGTTAGTTATGAAGATTATATGTACACCAAGCATTCTGTCACAAAGAACAAAACCTGGTGGAAGTGTACACAGAGATCCAGCACCTAATACAGAGGCAGCGTGACGACACATCCCGAGAAGTAATGTCTCCTAGATGGGTATCTCACACAACCATGCAGCAGTCAACAACCAGCTTATACTAACTATAAAGTCCACAACACAATGAGAGAAAAAGTCGAGAAAAGAGAGAAAAGTCCAGGGCAATTATTTGTTGAGACTGGTCAATCCTGCGACTAAGAAACAAAAGCCATGTTGCCAGCCGCTGAATCCTGCAAGGGAAACCAGCGTCCTACTCCATCAGTTCCACATCACCGGAAAGACCTTGGTATCTGACTGTACATGACCAGAAGAGTTCACAACAACTGGCCTCGATGGTGAACCATTCCTCATGTATGACAATGGTCCAAACAAGGGCAAACTGACTCATCGCCTATGCCACCAGAAACTGTAATTAAGCTGAAGCTGAAACCATTGTCATGAATAGGGACTTCTCCGTGCTTCCAAACATCTTCTCCCACATCTTTTGCATCATGGAGAACATGCGACAATGACCGCAATGATTGCTCAAGATGCCGTGGGCAACCCGTCAGTGAAGAGATTGTAGAACAGCAACATCCAGTTGGTTGCAAAAATTATTGAATAATCTTTGGACATTTTTGACAGAGTGGCTGGATGAAAGACTCTCCTACAGTGTCTAGATGGTATTGGCTGACATGAGAGTATTAAAGGGGCTGTAGCAGTTTTTTTGCAATTTTTTTTTTTTCAAATTTCCTATTTATAATGATAATTTATGACATTCATATTTACTTTAGACGGTAAAACATCTTATTACACAAACCAATTATCTGTAGTGGTAATGACGGTGTTGCGTATAAAGCAGCATGGCGGCCATTTTAATGTGAACACACTTTATTATTTAGAATTACAAAAACGATTGAACCATGTAGGGTGTTTTACTCTTGGTGACATCATTTTTCAAATACATTTTATCGACTTATTTGAGCGAAAGACATGCTCAAGACTCAGCCAGATCCAATGAGACATTCAATGAACAGTAGAGCTAGTACTTGACAAGGCTGTGATGACTTGCAACTCGCCACAATGTGTCTCAAATGTTATCCTCTGAATTTTTTTTATTTTATTTATTTACTAATTCCATGACATGCTTAAATACTGTTTCCTACATTATACCTGTCCGAGGTGGCACGCATCCTCGATAATCCAGCGCTATTGTTCCGATAAATCTACTTGTAGATTTATCGGAACAATAGCGCTGGATTATCGAGGATGGGTGGCACGCGGTCCTGTTCATAACATAGTTAACCGCTATCAGCGAATTATTCTGCTTCGGCAAACAGCAATGGCCATGTTGTTCAGTAACAGAGCCTGTTGTTCTTGTGTACAACTGCCAAAACTAATCGGTTGTTCATCTTTGACTGGTGGAATGGGACTGAAAAAAAATGCTTACTAAATTTTGAGACTTTACAAGCACTTCGAGCGGAGCTTAATTTGCACTTGGTCTCCGCAGAAACTTTAAAGAGTGCCAAGAGGAGAAAAAAGGGTGGGG
This sequence comes from Gibbula magus, assembly GCA_936450465.1. NCBI lineage: Eukaryota > Metazoa > Mollusca > Gastropoda > Trochida > Trochidae > Gibbula > Gibbula magus. The sequence goes on from OW388292.1 coordinate 68,928,155, forward strand.
GCTTTTGAAACCGATCCGAAATGGAGGGGGCGGGGAGGGCTTTTGAAATTTTGAAATTTGGAATGATGAATTAATTAGCCGGGAAGGGGAAGAGATGGTGAATGCTATAAGAATTACGTTTTATTGAAGTTTGTAAGTGCCAAGTGGGTGAACTATGGAAGAGTTGTTTGCGAGGTTGTATGTTGCTATGGTTTATGTATGGATATAGTCGACTATCATGTGGTTGTTTGCGTTGTATAGTGTAGTGTAGTGAGTGCACTGTGTGAGTATATGTGTGTGACTTTTTCCGGATGTTTTCAGTGCGAGCATGTTGGTGTGAAGCTGCGTTATATTTTGCGGAGGTGTGTGTTAATTTGGTGTTGTCTGTCTGTAGTTTGGTGATGGTCCTATCTATATTTATTTATTGTATGGGTATGTTTTGAATTTTGAGAGTCTTTTTTAGCCATTTAGGCATTGTAATAATGATACACATATATAAGTCACGTTCATAAGTTACGTAATCAAATTTGATGGATCAGGTTCATTCCGAGTCAACTAGTCTAAATGTTGCTTATGATGACCAACTGAAATCGCTGAGTTTCAGTTCACAATTCAAAGTTCACAATTATTTATAATTATCGAACTGTTACACAGTCGTTTTGAAAAGCCCACTCAGTTGAGTTGCGCGTCTCATTGGTCAGACTGTGAGTGAGACACAGAGGTCCTGTGCCCCGTGACGGTCTCTCGCCGTCCTCTACCTGTCTACCGGCAGTATGGCCTACCGGGGACCCTCCTATGGACTCACTCTCGACTGCAATAGAAAGGTATTCACTCAAGGAAAACATACAATTTTATGTTAAAAAGTGATCAGATGGTACATGCTGGGTGGGTTTGATCCTACTTGGCAACCATTCAACCAGCGTCAATCTTAATCGAATATCAATTATGCATTGAGTAAGTACTTAAAAGCAATGTATTGATGACTTCTAAAAGATATCGACGATATATGTATGAAATTTGCAATAGATTTGCGTACATTGTAAAGTGTAAGATAGAATTGAAAGGATTGTGGTTCAACAATGTCTATAGCTACCTTGCATATCTGACTAAAACATCTAGAATATCGAGGAAGAGCATACGATCTAATCAGCTCCAAATTCTTGCACTGTTTGCTTGTTTTGGTAACATAAAATGAAGTCAAATTAGGTGTAATTGGGGTATATATTAATTTACGTGACTGTGCACTGTGATTTGTCTCAATCAGGGTAGTAATTGCGGGTCACCTCTAGTTAAGGTACATGCGCTGTTTCTAATCTCTGATTACCTCCACGTACCTGACAGGTAATTCAATGAGGTGAGATAAGAACAATACGAACCAGGTGGACCGGAATGTGTCCAACCATGGCTCTCTGAGATTGTGTTTCGTCTTATATAGCAAAACATTTATCGGGGTTACGTGAATATTGAAAAGTTGATGTGACTTGTGCATATAGGCAAATACATGTATTGTATGAACTGATAACGGACTGGGAGCCGTGGCAGCCATGAAACACAAACCACGCACATGATATTAATCATGATGATGAGGATGGTGATGAACGCATCTTATATAACCGAAGTACCAAATAAGGTTTTCATGTAATGTAAATATTGATGCTGGAGGCATTGGTCGTTATTCCTCATGGCGAATCAGAATATTAAAGGGACATACGTGTTTTTAATTAAATTAATATTGTTCAGCTTTGGTACACGCCAAATAACAAATGTTCTAATTTACCTCGAAAATCATCTCACTCGACTTGCATATTCGAATAAATTGTTGAAACCAAGTTAAGAAGTTATTATACAGTATGGGGCTTGGTCTCTTTTGGATTGTGCAAAGTCGATAATGTTTAAGAGATTTCAAATATGTTCGAACAGCGATGAATTGGTGGATTGAATCTTTGATTGAAAAACCCAGGGAAGTATTCTTAGTTAAAGTTCTGTTTATGAACATATTAACGAATTTCACATATATGAAAACGACCTATCATCAGTGAATGTTTATTCTCTTATTATACATACATAGCTGGACTACAAAACGTGCCAAGTTTTCGGGTATAATATGAAGGAAGTGAATGTCAATCATTTGTATATCACATCTACTGGAGCTTCATTTTTTATTGGCTGTACGACTTGTAATATCCTCACTATTTAGGTTATATCATGACAATTTACAATCAAGATATTGTACAAAGCATCGCCATTTATATACACAGTGACTTTTGCTTAGATTTCCCCCTTTACGTCAATAATGACTTATTAATTGCCTATTTATTATGCAAAATAACTTGTTGCACATTACTTTGTTTATACAAATACATGTATCGCCTTATTGAGCTACAAAAGTAACCTATATGGTCCCCACTACAAATGAATAAAGATTGATTGATATCGGCCATTTATTTCATTTACTTCTGAATTTTGTATAAACTATTAACACAACCACTCAGTTAATTTACAAGTTGTTCCTCCACACCATGGAGAGAGCCTGTTAAATCAGATTTAAGTGTTTAAAGTAGATATCTATATCTTAGATAACGTATATCCTAATGTTAGTAACGAGGGGTTTTGTCCGAGTGGATTTTATCCGGTAACCCGCCTTCGGTGATCAGCTCGTCGATCAGGCCTGAAACTTTCATTGTCTTGCTCACAAACAAGGGTGCGGAATAGTCTTTTTGCTGCCATGAGGCACATTCTTACGTATTTTACATTGTTAATTGTTTACCACTGTATTAATTTCTTACATGTCTTCTTCTTTTTTTTTATCCTTAGATATTTCAAATCATTGATCTAAAAAGATTTACCATAGCATTTTCACAATTCCTTTTCACTTTAGAGCTTGGACACAACCACTAATCTGACTAGTTTAGGAGTTTTGTGTGTTATATTACAGACTCGCGAGAAGTTCGACCTGGAGAAAGCCGTGACGGCGCTGGAGTGGGTGGAGGGTGTGACGGGTCTAACCCTGAAGCCGAGCAGAGGCGGCTACCGAGATGAGCAAGACGTGGCCGCCGTTCTTAAAGACGGAGTGGCCCTCTGTGAGTAAGTGCCGTCACCATGTGACCCTGTGTGATAGCCGTCACCATGTGACCCTGTGTGAGTGCCGTCACCATGTGACCCTGTCTGAGTGCCGTCACCATGTGACCCTGTGTGAGTGCCGTCACCATGTGACCCTGTGTGAGTGCCGTCACAATGTGACCCTGTGTGATAGCCGTCACCATGTGACCCTGTGTGATAGCCGTCACCATGTGACCCTGTATGAGTGCCGTCACCATGTGACCCTGTATGAGTGCCGTCACCACGTGACCCTGTATGAGTGCCGTCACCACGTGACCCTGTATGAGTGCCGTCACCATGTGACCCTGTATGAGTGCCGTCACCACGTGACCCTGTATGAGTGCCGTCACCATGTGACCCTGTGTGAGTGCCGTCACAATGTGACCCTGTGTGATAGCCGTCACCATGTGACCCTGTGTGATAGCCGTCACCACGTGACCCTGTGTGAGTGCCGTCACCATGTGACCCTGTATGAGTGCCGTCACCACGTGACCCTGTATGAGTGCCGTCACCACGTGACCCTGTATGAGTGCCGTCACCATGTGACCCTGTATGAGTGCCGTCACCACGTGACCCTGTATGAGTGCCGTCACCATGTGACCCTGTTTGAGTGCCGTCACAATGTGACCCTGTGTGATAGCCGTCACCATGTGACCCTGTGTGATAGCCGTCACCACGTGACCCTGTGTGAGTGCCGTCACCATGTGACCCTGTATGAGTGCCGTCACCACGTGACCCTGTGCGAGTGCCGTCACCACGTGACCCTGTGTGATAGCCGTCACCACGTGACCCTGTGTAAGTGCCGTCACCACGTGACCCTGTGTGATAGCCGTCACCATATGTGACCCTGTGTGATAGCCGTCACCACGTTTATTTCACCTTGTACAATTTTTCTACCATGTATTACTTTTATTAATTATTGCTTTTTTATGAAAAGTGTCTCTCGTAATTCCTTAGGGAATGGCTCAACTTTTTAATACTTTGATTTTGTATTTATATTGAATGTGTATATATTTCTGTATTATGTTGAGGTGAGACAAAAATAAACTATCTGTCTGTCTGTCTGTCTGCCGTGACCCTGTGTGATAGCCGTCACCACGTGACCCTGTGTGAGTGCCGTCACCACGTGACCCTGTGTGAGTGCCGTCACCACGTGACCCTGTGTGAGTGCCGTCACCATGTGGAGTGATTTGGTCGATTCGTGGATTTGCTGTGTTAAATATTGTTTGTTGATGAGCTTAGTAATGTCCTAATGTATATTTTGTGTGGGATGGTGTGAGTTTAGGAATGAAGTGTTGGTTATTAGAATGTGGGTTTAGTGGGTAGTATAAAGTTCTAAATAATTACCTGATTGACGACGTTTTGTATGTGTAGTGAGTCGGGTACAGTGGTTTGGCTTTTTACAGATTTCATTATAGATATGAGACATTGATAATTTCTATCCTATGATACGTTTCTTTATGTACAGGTTGATGAATACTCTGCAGCCCGGCTCCATACGTAAGATACACAAGAGTTCGGCTCCCTTCCAACAGGTATGTATACATATATACATGTATATAGGTACTGCTTTCTAGTGTGTAGAGGTCCGTATATTTATGAAGAACATGTTCCTGGGTGCCGTTCCACAAACCAATCTCAGCCCTAAGATCAAAATAAATTTATACCACTAGGGTCCGTTATGTCTATTGTTCTCAGAGGGGTTATTTCACATAACCTTGATAACCGCCCTAGGGCAATTATTTGAATTAAAAAAACATTTTTTTTCACTTGTAATGATCATTTTCTTTACATCTCATTCATTAAACGTACGTAAAAACAATATTCCCACGTGGTATAAGCCGTTTAATCACCCAAAACTGCGATAGTTATTTAGATTAACTCTGCTCGGGCTAACGCCCTCGCATAGTTAATCTAAATAACTACCTTGTTTGGGTGATTAACCTATACATACATGGGCTTAGATTGATCTTAGGTCTAAGATATACAGATACAGATATAGAAGAGATTCATTTATGAATTTATTCATTATGAACCATGATGAGTATGTACCATGGTGAGTATGTACCATGATGAGTATGTACCATTGTAAGTATGTACCATGAGTATGTACCATTGTAAGTATGTACCATTGTGAGTATGTACCATTGTAAGTATGTACCATGATGAGTATGTACCATTGTAAGTATGTACCATTGTAAGTATGTACCATTGTAAGTATGTACCATTGTGAGTATGTACCATGGTAAGTATGCACCATTGTGAGTATGTACCATTGTAAGTATGTACCATGATGAGTATGTACCATTGTGAGTATGTACCATGATGAGTATGTACCATTGTGAGTATGTACCATGATGAGTATGTACCATTGTGAGTATGTACCATGATGAGTATGTACCATGGTGAGAATGTACCATGATGAGTATGTACCATTGTGAGTATGTACCATTGTGAGTATGTACCATGATGAGTATGTACCATTGTGAGTATGTACCATTGTAAGTATGTACCATTGTAAGTATGTACCATTGTAAGTATGTACCATTGTGAGTATGTACCATGGTAAGTATGCACCATTGTGAGTATGTACCATGGTGAGTATGTACCATGATGAGTATGTACCATTGTGAGTATGTACCATTGTGAGTATGTACCATTGTAAGTATGTACCATGGTGAGTATGTACCGTTATGAGTATGCACCATTGTGAGTATGTACCATTGTAAGTATGTACCATTGTGAGTATGTACCATGATGAGTATGTACCATTGTAAGTATGTACCATGATGAGTATGTACCATTGTTAGTATGTACCATTGTGAGTATGTACCGTTGTGAGTATGCACCATTGTGAGTATGTACCATTGTGAGTATGTACCATTGTGAGTATGTACCATGATGAGTATGTACCATTGTGAGTATGTACCATTGTAAGTATGTACCATTGTAAGTATGTACCATTGTAAGTATGTACCATTGTAAGTATGTACCATTGTGAGTATGTACCATGATGAGTATGTACCATTGTAAGTATGTACCATTGTAAGTATGTACCATTGTAAGTATGTACCATTGTAAGTATGTACCATTGTAAGTATGTACCATTGTAAGTATGTACCATTGTGAGTATGTACCATTGTGAGTGTGTACCATGGTGAGTATGTACCATGATGAGTATGTACCATTGTTAGTATGTACCATTGTAAGTATGTACCATTGTAAGTATGTACCATTGTAAGTATGTACCATTGTGAGTATGTACCATTGTGAGTGTGTACCATGGTGAGTATGTACCATGATGAGTATGTACCATTGTTAGTATGTACCATTGTAAGTATGTACCATTGTAAGTATGTACCATTGTGAGTGTGTACCATGGTGAGTATGTACCATGATGAGTATGTACCATTGTTAGTATGTACCATTGTAAGTATGTACCATTGTGAGTATGTACCATGATGAGTATGTACCATTGTGAGTGTGAACCATGGTGAGTATGTACCATGATGAGTATGTACCATTGTGAGTATGTACCATTGTAAGTATGTACCATGATGAGTATGTACCATTGTTAGTATGTACCATTGTGAGTATGTACCGTTGTGAGTATGCACCATGGTGAGTATGTACCATTGTGAGTATGTACCATTGTGAGTATGTACCATTGTAAGTATGTACCATTGTGAGTATGTACCATTGTGAGTATGTACCATTGTGAGTATGTACCATTGTTAGTATGTACCATTGTGAGTATGTACCGTTGTGAGTATGCACCATTGTATGTACCATGATGAGTATGTACCATTGTAAGTATGTACCATGATGAGTATGTACCATTTTAAGTATGTACCATGATGAGTATGTACCATTGTGAGTATGTACCATGGTAAATATGCACCATTGTGAGTATTTACCATGATGAGTATGTACCATGATGAGTATGTACCATTGTAAGTATGTACCATGGTGAGTATATACCATGATGAGTATGTACCATGATGAATATGTACCATGATGAGTATATACCATAATGAATACGTACGTTACCCTGTTCAGATGGAGAATCTGACCATGTTCACGACGGCCTGCAGTACGTACGGGATGAAGACAGTCGACATCTTCCAGACCACCGACCTGTTCGAGGTCAAGGCCATGTACACTGTGAGTAGTCCATGACATTTGCAATTTAAAATAGGCCAAAATGTAATTCAACAAACTTTCAAAATCAATATTTAGTTTTCCTAATTGGGGCTTCTAATATCGAGCATACATACATTAATTCCATTCTGTTCCATCTATCAACAGGTTATCAACTGCATTTATGCTTTAGGATCACTGGTGAGTATTCTACCTATATTGCTTTTGGCTCAATTGTCCTACTTCACTCTTTCTTGGATAAAACAAGCGTTAACCACGGCTGACAGCCCTGTGTATTGTTGTGTAGACGTCATCAGTTGCCAACCCTTCCTATTTATTCCAAACATTCTTGATTGTGATATAGGTTGTCATCTAACGTGTAGACAAGTCGATCCTCAGTTACCTTGTATTATTTCAGGCCCAGAGGAGTGGCTTCAAGGGACCGGTGCTGGGGGTGAAGCTGGCGGAGCGGAATGAGAGGCAGTTTACACACGAGCAGATGGCCGAGTCTGGGCGGGTGATTGGTCTCCAGTACGGCAGCAACAAAGTGGCGTCCCAGGCAGGCATGACTCCCTACGGTCTGGCCAGACAGATCCTGTCCTCCACCTCCAGCGACACTACACCTCCCACTTCACCCTCAGAGAACAAACTCTCGCCCTACAACTGACAGTGGAACTTTAGTATAGACGATTTGCACTACCATAGAAGCACTGTCAAAGCAACATGTTTGCTTTTCATTTTTTCAGTATCTTGTTGATCACACGTTCCTCTTCTGTTCACTCGATATGTTTTGAATTAAGTGTATATATATATTTACTCCCTGTTCAATAAAAGGTCGTGGTCCAGTGTAGTAGTGCTGGTATGAACCTCAATAACTGTTTTTCTTTCATCGTGTAAATGTGTCTCAATGTCAATGTCAATGCTTGGTTTTAACAGAGGTGCGTGAAGCAAGGGACAATATAATCAGAAGCTGAAACACTGTACTTGATAACTTTCCACATTCTACATTACATTCCACTTTCTAATGTATCTGAAAGACATACATATGGTACACAGAAAAGCTTCTGGATGCGTATGTTAGGCTTCAGGGTGACGAAAATGATAACCCGTTCTATACAATCATGAAAGACAAATTGATGCCAGATGCCATGGTAGAGTACACACTGGAATGAGCGAGCATCGTAAGAGTTGATTCCATCATGGTCAGGAGATTTGACTACCCGAGAAGGGAGCAGGTAGACTCAATGGTAAACGTACATTTCGATGAAATGTGCAATATATCTCCTATCTTTGAAATACAACAGATTATATACACACAAAGAACAACGTCTGACAGGCAATTAGCATTATTACTTCCTAGAAACATAACAATGATGTAACTATGTATGGCCGCCGTAACGAAGGGTCAACAAGACGATGTTTAGTTGACAACGCATACGCATTAAGTATGGCAATATGGTTAAACATTACATTGAACAATTGTGGTTTTAAAATAATTGAAAATAAACCGACATGTTTGCAAAAATGACAAGCCATGACGATGGTATAACAACTCTTTAAATAAACGGCATGTTATAACTCTTGCGGGATCTGATCTTTACTTTTTAAAGTATAAAGGTCTTGATCGCAGGCTGCTGAAGCTGTTGGTTTCAAAGGCGTTTTCAATGTTTAGGTTGTTTATATAGTCATTGAGTAAAATAGCTTGGCTTGGTTGGCTGAACTTTACAAGTTGAAGCAATCGCTGCAGTGTGGAGGCAAAGTGTAGTCTAATATTGTGTATCCGCATGTTGTGAAAACCTTAAATCGAGAAATGTGCTCGTCGTCTAAAAGCGACATCAAGGTTATGATCTGGAATCAGTATCTCTGCGTCTAAGGTGAGACTGTCATTTGGATCGTCTCAACCGAGAAGGGTGTATTCAAACATTGTCCCTTTATACACGTGTGGCCTGGTGTCTACTTGTTCGGCACTAGGCCGCTTGTCAAGACGTAACAAAACACGATGAATGGTGATTATGATGGTTTATTTTATATGGTTGATGAATCTGTTGCTGAGGTATACGTATCTGGAAATAAATAAGTGTTTTCAACTCAGCAAAAGAAATTGGAGTCTAACATATATATTTCAAAAAAATAATTTTAACAATATTCATTTAGTATAATATCACATTCATATTGCTTAACATATCACATGAACATAATTCACATTAAAGATATAAATATTGCACTTAGAATTTATTCCTATCAAAAAGCACATGGCATGGCCATTTTATTATTGAGATTATTAAGCACTACTTTATTGAATTAAATAAATATATCATAAATTAAATATTATTATTACTGGACAGGACAAACGCAACGTCGACAGGTAGCCTAGGATGTCTACCAAACATGAGGTAATAAGGGGAAAACCCGGTCGACTCGTGAACTGTGCAGTTGTAGGCATGAACAAGGTGAGACAAATGGTCCTTCCACCTTGCCTTTTCACGGTCTTCCATAGTGCCGAGCATCCCATGAAGATTGCGGTTAAACCGTTCCCCATTGGATGGTAGGGAGTTGTACGAGACTTCTTAATGCCCATTATGCCGCAGAACTGTTTGATCACTTCGCTCTAGAAATTACACCCCAATTACTAGCAAGAACGAAGACCACAGGACACACAACAGGCGAAGGGTCTGTGTTTGATCAGGATAGAAAGAGTTTTGGGCACAGAGGAGTGTATCGCTTAGAAACAGCGATTAAAAGACATATACCTATATAGACCCTACCCTATTACTTTAGGGTAGGGTCTATATAGGTTATATCTTTAAATCCCTGTTTCTAAGCGATACAAGCCCCTGTGGTTTTGGGGAGGTTTGAACAATAGAGCTATTGGTAAGGGGTTTTGACTGTTGGTATGGAGTTTGGTTCCGAATTTGGTTCTGATACCTTCAAGGGCAGCCAAACGGGATGCATCCACGGTGAGGATGTAGGGCTTGTCTTGATAAGGGTATGCTAGAATTGGGGCAGAAGTGAGTGCTATGAATGTTTTGGAATAAACAATTGTGTAATCAACATGTACATGAAAACGTATCTAGTTTCTTGAGAGCTGAGAAATGCTTTTTGGGGGTTGAAATAGTACGAGTCAAAACATTGGAATTATCTTTCTTACTCCCGACGAGTGCCATTTTGAAGTGTTGGTTGAATAACAATTTCTTCTTACATTTCTGTAATTCCTCGGGAACATGTCATGATTGGCGCTGAGAAATGTTGTTCAAATTCATGTTGCGATGTAAGCATTGATAACGATTTTGACAGTAAATATCACATCCTTGGCATTATCTCAGCATGAAGAGTTGTTGTAGCTGAAACGGTTGCTGAGCTAGTGATTGTTGAAGCTGCACAGATTGTTGAGGAGGTATATGCTGCTGAGCTAGTGATGGTTGAAGCTGCACGGACCGTTCAAGCTGCACAGACCGTTGAGGAGGTACATGCTGCTGAGGAGGTACATGCTGCTGAGCTAGTGATGGTTGAAGCTGCATAGACCGTTGAGGAGGTACATGCTGCTGAGCTAGTGATGGTTGAAGCTGCACAGACGATTGAGGAGGTACATGCTGCTGAGGAGGTACATGCTGCTGAGCTAGTGATGGTTGAAGCTGCACAGACGGTTGAGGAGGTACATGCTGCTGAGCTAGTGATGGTTGAAGCTGCATAGACCGTTGAGGAGGTACATGCTGCTGAGCTAGTGATGGTTGAAGCTGCACAGACCGTTGAGGAGGTACATGCTGCTGAGGAGGTACATGCTGCTGAGCTAGTGATGGTTGAAGCTGCACGGACCGTTGAGGAGTACAGGCTGCTGAGCTAGTGATGGTTGAAGCTGCACAGACCGTTGAGGAGGTACATGCTGCTGAGCTAGTGATGGTTGAAGCTGCACAGACCGTTGAGGAGGTACATGCTGCTGAGCTAGTGATGGTTGAAGCTGCACAGACTGTTGAGGAGGTACATGCTGCTGAGCTAGTGATGGTTGAAGCTGCACAGACCGTTGAGGATGTATATGCTGCTTTGCTAGTGATGGTGGAAGCTGCATAGACCGTTGAGGAGGTACAGGCTGCTGGTAACCCCCTTGGAGAGTTGGCGGTGGCTGGGCAACACTTTGAGGCGGCGTTACATACTTAGGTTGCTGTAACATCGGTAGCAGCTGCGGCTGTCCATAATTCTCTGCCCAGTTTGTAGGGGATTTGTTTAGGGTACTGGTGATGTCATCTACGATGTCACTCCGCTGGTGCAGACAGACAGTTGGTAATGCTGGATTCTTTGACCTCCTTGGTTGTTTACAGAGGATACAGAATCAAAATCATATTGACAGGGACAGAAGATTTGTTTCTGTTCTGGGATGACTGTACCACTTAGCAGATTTTCAGACATTTTCCAGTTCTGTGTTTTTAATGAAGCTGTGATCCCGATAAACCACTTGTGCCACATCTATCTCTTCTGAAAGAGTGCAATGGCTGTTTACATCCTTGTGAGATATTGGTCCATCGTCTTGCCTGGTTACAAACTGTGATGCCACATAAAGGTAGTGATTCAACAACCGTTAACTGGTGAGGTTATTTTTGAGTGAGATGAAGTCTTCCCACAAGGTTGCAGCAGACTCTGTGCTGTCGTATCAAGGGCTGCCTACCCTCCTTTCAGGTTATGTGTATATATACATAGCAATTTTGGAGTATTTTGTAATGTGAAGGTGTACAAATCAATGAAGTTAGTAAGATACTGTTAGTTCCAAGATACCATGCTCTGGTTTGACAACAATAATCATTGTCTGATTTTGTTTACTGGGGTTTGCTCTGGAACAAAGTTATAATGTAACTCTGTAATAGTTCAGAACTCCATTACTCCAAACAGAAATTTATTAAATTAGCTTTTTAATTCCACAGAAGAATTTGCAACATTGGTGTACAATCATATTTTAGTGTACAAAATACTCCAAACGTGTACAAGTAGGCAGTCCTGCGTATCTTTGGTCATGGTGACAGCAGCGGGTTCAGAAACAGGAATGAGAAGATGGACTGGAAGAGCGGTTAAGAACAGAAGTGACTGAGGAGGAGTAGTTGACCTGTTTGGAATTGGCAAAGGAAGTTGACCAGCTGTTGAGAATTACCAAACTTCAAGTTTTAAAATCTATTTGTCACCACTTCATCTCTGGACAGCTAACCAAAACACTTTAAATACAATTGCATCAGTACAAACATGAACAGTCAAGCGACCACCAGGTGCAAACAATTGGATTCAAGTACTCAACGGGTCAGATTTCACTAGGAAATGTTTACCTTTCATCTAAACAACAGCATAACAAATACAAGAACATTGTGTAAGTGATTGATGTTTTAGGTTGTGCATACAGTTGAACCATGATATACCGTGAACCAATGCTTTATTAATATGACATTGTGTTTCTTGATACAAGGCAGTAAGGATATGTCTCCAAGATAATTACCCATGTAGCGTTGAACGGTGAAAATGTCCTTCTTTTGAGAATGACTTGTATGTGTATCAACCTGGATTATTCCCTTGGAAAAGAGTTGAAATTAATTTGAGTTTGAATGTAAACCATGCAGGAATTGATTGGTACTAATCAATTTGAAAGGGTCAACATTGCCATTAAGTGGAAGAGGAATACCCATCCAAGCTATAAAACACAACAAGTCAGTGAATTATGGGGATCCTTTTATTAGCTGTGAGCAGCTGGCAGTACAATCCACTCTTTATCAATTGTATCATCATTTACCCATACACCATGCACCTCAAATTGGTCAGCCAGCCAGCAGATCAGTGCTCAACAATACAATAGCACAAACATCCCTCCAGCTGTTCTAAGAGAGTATTGGTGGAAGAGCTGACGACCTGCATCTCCTCCACTGGACCAGTGCCACTTGATCGGAGCTCTGGAGGTAACATTCCCCCTACATATAGCAGCATGCAGGAGGTGTCGTGACTCCCCAGAGTAACCAGGAGCTTCACTAACAGTTCAATCAGTTCCTTATGTAGGAATGTCCTTTCATGGCAATGTCTTCCCTACAAACATTGGCTCAGGAATTCATGAACAGAATGACAATTTACCAACAGGGATGCAGAAATCGGTCTATTTGCCGGACATGTCCGATTGTAAATCCAGTTTGACCGAATGGAAAATTGACCTATCGGACATCAGTTGACCGATTGCAGAAAATACAAGGACAAACTAAACTTACAAGCATTAAATAAAGGCAAACGGCCCTGCTTGTGTCGGTCATAATTGTTTATGAAATTGAAATATGTTGATCCAGTCAAGAAGTCACATTTATTCTTCACAGCACGAGGCACAACGTCAATCATCATTATCTTCAGTAAATTATAATTGTCGGCAGAAAAAAACACTTACCGTTTGTTATTTAATTGAAATTTCCAGTGTCATTTAGTGACTGAAAGATGTGACCCATTTCACAACATTATTTACGAAAAAGATTTCATTAAAATCGCATTGTAAAAAATTTTTGTCAAAGATAAACATTGCATGAACGTGTGGCTTCACCGTACCGGTGATTCATGAATTTGTTACAGATTAAGATTTTGCTACTTTGAATCTCGATAAATTTAATAATATCTCGGTCATAAAACAAAGGTAACATATTGTAACAAATATGATAGATCAATATCGATGTATGGTAAAGCTATTATACAAATTCAAAATAAATAAACCTATCAAAAACGAATAATTAGCAATATTATTTCACGAGACGTTATATATAGTCAAACACCGTTTGTATGACGCTACGAACACGCGATCGCATTTACATGATGACACACGTTATAAAGAGGTTTATTAATTTAATGACTCCAATTTTTCTTGCGTTTACATTACTTCTTTTTATTTTATAATTATTCATTTACAATTGCGAAATATGGCTTCAAATAAAATATAAAAGTAATCTTATTAGAATAAGTTCAAATTCGTAACTACATCTTGAATAGGAAATTGTCGTATGGAAAATAGTTGGACCACGTGCTCTGCCGAGTTGTGAGTTTACGTAAATTATATCGCTATTGAAAACGAGTTCCTTTGAATTTAAAATGATTATTTAGAAGGTACATATCATTTGGTCCATGATTTGAACTTTTGATGAACAATGTGCAATTAAATTATTAGAATTTTCTCGTCTATCTTGACGCAAATTCGCTTGTAGAAAACTCGCTTGTGTAAACTCGCTCAAACTAGCACTGTCGGTAAATCGTAGTTGGTAAACATTGATTTTAAATTATGAACCATTTTATGCATGTTAATGATAAATAAATAGTTATCGTTAATTGCTTTCGTGTTATGTTTAATAGTATGCAATGAATTGAAGAACCAACAAATAGTAATACTTTCTGATACTTTATTCATAAAAAATTTGTTTACTTCCGGGTTCGTCGTTTTGGGTCAAAGATGAAATGTCCGACTGGCAAAAATTTGAATCTGCATCCCTGTTTACCAATATTCTAATAATGTTATTAGTGTTGAAGCAAATGGACAATTCAACTACAATGTATGAAAACAAGGGGATGAGAACACTTGGTCTGGAGACGGTGAGTCATGTGAACACTATTGGTCACCGAGGAGGAAGAAGATCACGGCACTAGGACTGGATCTGCTGCTGTACAGACCTGCTGCACACAACACTCCCACCTGGAGGCTGCTCCATCTCATCTCATCTGATCATCACCTTGGTTATACTCTTATTGCACCTGACTGAGACATGCCGTCTCTGTACTTTCTCACAGCTCCATGAGAAGCATCATACCAAGAACTCTTTCACTCATTGTGTCTTGAACAATCATGGTTTTATTACAAATGATAATGCACTTAGGTGAGCAGAGTTCTACAAACAAGTCAAGGTCCTTGAGACTTACAATAAGTGCAAGCCACAGCATACACTGGGATGTCATATTGACAGACTGCTCTTGTCTCCCACTACTCAACAGGTTGTCAACTTTACAATTATGAACAACGAAGAGGGACAGAAGATAGACCAGATGAAGAGGAGAGAAAAGTATCTGTACAATAGGACAATGGGTAACAATGTTCAACAAGTCTCTCGCACAAACATTCACACAAACATACTGATGACAAGTACAGACTTGACACACAAATCTTGCAGTATAGATCAGAGAGAAGCAACACTCTTCGACTGTTCTACACACAACCCTCCCACAGCATGTCAAACACACCTTGCATCCACAGGTGGACTTGTCACTTCACTAATTCATCATCTCCAGGCAGGCGTACAATCACCTCTCACACAAAGTGCCTATCCTGGATCAGCTGTTCTTACTGAGTGAGAATATTTGCAGTTGATATAACCCTCCGCCAACTGCACACATCCAACAAACAAAGTCTTGTGTCCGCCTCATCAGGCAAACACCATGTCTCATCTCCTTTATGCTTCAAGCATAAACTTTAAACCTAAACATGTTTCATTTAAAACACAGCTGATGGCAAGAAATCCTCTTGTTAATGCTAAGATCCAAATTCAATTAAGATAAATCACCAACGAACATAGCCCATAAACATACCATGCTATGGTTGAAGTTTAACTCATCCTCAATCCCTATTGAAGATGCTTGCAACAATATGATTTTACATAATGCATACAATCTTTCATACGCTTTAAAGTCACTCAGAACAAAGGCATTTATTAAATCATAATGACAACATTTATGAAGGCTTTTTGGTATATTTGTTGATTTGCTGAAGTTTTTATATTATTTTGGCAATAATCAGAATGCAATGTTATGAATGTAGTCTGAAAAAATCTCCTTTTGTTGTAATGAAAGATACAAGATGAATTGGTTGTTGAAGGTGGAATGTATTGAAACAGAAGATATTGTTTATAGTTACCATGTCACATCATACTCTTGGATTGCTGTTGAATATCAAGACACCAAAATACTTCTACGACTCTTGGTATAGATTGGTTCTGTGAACATGTTCTTCTGACTTAAAGCAATGTTCAGCTTCACAAGTGAACAACTACACATGATAAACAATTCAGTACGGTGTGATGAAGTCTAAATGCTTAATTTCACCTTTTGGAGAAGCTGATAATGTGAAAAGTACACTGATGCTGGCCTCATGCCTTATTGGCGTGATGAGCTAGAAATGTATGTTATCTTCAAACGGAGGTATGTTCTGTTGGAACGCTACAATTGTGCCAGGAATTGAACCATGAACACAGGAAGGCAGAAACCAAGCAAGTTGTTAAAATTTGAACATAACCTGTTCTAACAGAGAGAAAACCAAACCAAGTACTTGGGATCAAACATTGTCCCTAGGACATTGGAAAAATAAACTAAAATAAATTACCTTGGCTATCGTTTTGTCTTTAAATTACTGATCAGTCCTGTATCACTTTTACTCTCTAGGACTTCAGTACTCTCGAACATAAATAAATCTGAAATGACTACATAATCATGTGTAACTTGAAGCAAGTTTCAATAAAAGTCCTTCCCATCATTGTCGTGAACACTAGGTTGATGATATTGTGGCTTGTGGTCAGTACCGATGATGCAGCTTCTGACGTTTGCGGTATGTTTCTGCATAGTGTCCGCCGATACCCTGTGAGTGCTGGCCAATGATGTAATCTCCCTCCGGGCTGGGCTCTGGCTCTGGGAGGAGAGAGCTGTACCCACGCTTCTGCCCCACTGGTGTACTCTGAACACACACATGACATACCCAGTTAACACTTCCTCTTTGTCAATCAAATGTTTACATCAATGACATTAAAGATGGAATATTATCACACAGAGATTGTAACAACTCACACAAGAGAAAGGAGACTAGGTTGGTTCACCTTGACCTAGATTCAGCTGGAAGTATTGGTTTCAATTAGCTTAAGTAGAAATTGAAATTATAAAACCCATTTCAATATAAATGATTAATTGTGCATTCACTCTTCGTTTATTGCTTTCATTGATTGACAAATAAGACATGTGACGAACAGCAGACAAGGAAATTATAAAGCAGATTTGGTCTTGCTTATTTACATGATGTATAAAGGTCGTGTACACACCAGTATGGGTTTGTTGTGAGCTGGTGGGTGGAAGGCAGTGGAAGCTCCTATAGGTGTGGGCAGGAGCCCCGCCCCACTGTAACTCATGGAGCCTGGATCATTGCTTGCACTGCTCAAACTCTGCAACACATGTTTCACTGCAGGTTACATCACAGCCAACATCACACTGTCCATACTTGTTATTTAGTTGAGAGACCCATTCTGATAGCAGATGTCTCTTCTTGGAGATAAAACCTGAGGTGTGAGTTATATTAATCATATATGTTGATGTAACAGAGATCCTATGTCTACTTTCATTATGTAAAGGTGATCATCAAAGAACCTTACCTTGAAGTTGCAAAAGGAATTCACTAAACTATTCCCTGTGTTGTTGTTGCCGTTCAATGGATACCTTGGGGAGGCCAACTGAAAAATGAAGCATATGATTATTTAACAGATTCTTTACTTGTCAATTCCTTTTCTAAAGTCTACTGTGCAGAAAGAGAATCTCGTCCAAGTGTCTTCTGATATCAAATATATAAACACAAGTTGATTAAAGTTACAAATATCCAAGGCTTGCTGAGGATATTTTTACTTTAATCAACGAGTGTTGATATATTTGATATCAGAAGACACAAGGGTGAGATTTTATTTATCATTCAAAATCATTCTTCAACAATTAATAGCAAAAGAATGATCATATCTGAATCACAAAACTGCCATTTAGCTTCTTCAGCAGTCATCTCAGTGAGGTCATACATTGTGATGTCATCAGCATTATGGCATTATAGCATTGTTACATCATAAACTTTATGACGTCATAGTATTGTCAGCAGTGTTCTCAGTGATGTCAAAGCCTTGTGATGTCATTAACTGAAGATGTAATAGGATTATGACGATTTAATTGTAGCGATATCTACAATGTAGATATGGCTTGATCTCACACATGCGACATCTACTGTGGTGGCCAGTTTTGGATGATAAATCTACATTAAGTTTGAGAAGAAACCTCTTACCTCCGGAATTTGCTTCTGCTGTAAATATTCTGATGATTCCTGAAAGAAATTTATACTGTTTAGAAACTGCATGGCATGATTTGAGCTGGAAGCAATAACTATGTGATATAGAAATATTGATAGTATGAATAAAGCCATACCCCATATCCTGAATCATCGCAGCTGGACCCCCCTCCCCAGAGGTCTGCATCGCTGGTGAAGGGCTGCTTGAAGAGCGGCAGGGAGGGGCGGTATCCCCCTGGCACACAGTTCATCAAACTACCTCCCTCCTTACACAGTCCACTGGGATTACGCACTGGCGGTTCACCCAGCAGTGAAGTTTTCACAAGTCCATCACCTCTGTGTCCAGCACCAACTAACTGTGGTACATTAGCACCAGGTAACTTGCACAGTGGTTGAGAACCAGCAATAGGCAAGTTCTTTATAAAGCCATCGACGGATTCTAACAAAGGCTTTGGCCTATTCCTGATATTAGGAGCACAGGGATTTGGCAGGAGTCCTTCCTTGATGTGGGAGGGCTGAGCAGGAGCAGGAGCAGGAGCAGGAGGAGGGGGAGGAGGTGGCTGCTCTGTGGGGTTTGCCTGCTGGTTCTGCATGGAGAAGATCACCTGTCCAAGACTGATGAGCAGATTCAGGTTCAGGTTGCGCACGTTCTGCAGGTGCTGCTGGTAGAATGGTGCGGCCTGCCGATCTGCGGGCGCTGGAGCGGTCACCTCGGAGAGGGAAGCTCCTTCGTCTGAGGAGGAGCAGGAGTCTGTAGTCTGCTGCTGTAGTTGGACGAGCAGGTTCTGGAGCAGCATGTTAGCACGGGCGATCATCGGCTCTCCCAGCAGGTTGGGCTTAACACTGGTGCTGCCCTTCTGCATCTAGAATGTGACACAACACTCACTATGTAGCAAATACTTCACTTCTCTTAGCTTACTGGGACAGCTCTTCTTTATATATGTTGCTAATATTAGAGGTGGAAATTAATAAAATATGATCTCAGAATATTTCTAAAATGTGTAATAAGTGTGGTAGAGTATGGACAATTTATAAAATTACACATTATACTGAAGAGTTAGGTTTACAAATACTGTATAGGAGTCTATTTCATATAAAGTGATCGAGAAGAAGCACTTTAAAAATATTTTGAAAGCTGATGAAACTTAGGACAAAGAGTTGATTGTTTACCTGAGCTTGTGAGTGTTTTACCAACAGGTCTAGATGACGGGCAAGGGGGCCAGTGAACTGAAACCAATCAGAATACATTCTCTAGCAATAAGGTAAGACAAACCTTAAAAAGATGTAATTTTTTATCAGTGGCAAAGTTTATTATTTAAGATTCTATATTTTATTTTCAATTTACTGATTTTGTACAACATAAGTATGTTCCCATGATGCTAGAGAATCAAACAGTCCAGAATGCCATTAGAGAAGACTATTATCTAAGAAGGAGTTCTGAATGACAACTTATTGCAACCAAACATCAGTTGGTACAGAATATTATGCAGAATTAAGAAAATGGGATGCAGAATTTGCCATGGAACTCTTCAGAGGAATCCAGGAACTGACAAACACAACATTTCAGAATTAACATAACTTCATCAGATGGATCCACCTGTACATGCCCCCCTCCATTGCCAGGATTCAAAGCAAGACTACAGATCTATATGCCATATAGCCCAACACTGTGATTGTAAGCCATGACGGCTGAGAGGGTGAGGGGGTGAGAGGGTGAGTGGGTGAGTGGGTGAGTGGGTGAGAGGGTGAAGGGGTGAAGGGGTGAGAGGGTGAGTGGGTGAGTGGGTGAGAGGGTGAGGGGGTGAGAGGGTGAGTGGGTGAGTGGGTGAGTGGGTGAGTGGGTGAGTGGGTGAGAGGGTGAGTGGGTGAGTGGGTGAGAGGGTGAGGGGGTGAGAGGGTGAGTGGGTGAGTGGGTGAGTGGGTGAGTGGGTGAGTGGGTGAGAGGGTGAGAGGGTGAGAGGGTGAGAGGGTGAGGGGGTGAGTGGGTGAGTGGGTGAGTGGGTGAGAGGGTGAGTGGGTGAGTGGGTGAGTGGGTGAGTGGGTGAGTGGGTGAGTGGGTGAGTGGGTGAGAGGGTGAGAGGGTGAGTGGGTGAGTGGGTGAAGGGGTGAGAGGGTGAGTGGGTGAGTGGGTGAGTGGGTGAGAGGGTGAGGGGGTGAGGGGGTGAGTGGGTGAGTGGGTGAGTGGGTGAGTGGGTGAGTGGGTGAGAGGGTGAAGGGGTGAGAGGGTGAGAGGGTGAGAGGGTGAGGGGGTGAGTGGGTGAGTGGGTGAGAGGGTGAAGGGGTGAGAGGGTGAGTGGGTGAGTGGGTGAGTGGGTGAGAGGGTGAAGGGGTGAGAGGGTGAGAGGGTGAGAGGGTGAGAGGGTGAGGGGTTGAGGGGTTGAGGGGGTGAGAGGGTGAGAGGGTGAGAGGGTGAGTGGGTGAGAGGGTGAGTGGGTGAGTGGGTGAGAGGGTGAAGGGGTGAGAGGGTGAAGGGGTGAGAGGGTGAGAGGGTGAGAGGGTGAGAGGGTGAGGGGGTGAGAGGGTGAGAGGGTGAGGGGGTGAGGGGGTGAGTGGTTTACCTACCTGCTGCTGATGGTGAGCGGGCTGGTGAGTCTGCATCTGGACAGCGATGAAGATGATGAGGCCCAGCTGCATGTTGGGATTCATGATGGGAGACAGCGGAGGGTAGGGGGCGGGGCCCAGCAGTCCTGTCAGTCACACACAACAAACAAGTCACAATCAGAAGTCAAGGCAAAATTCCTCCAAGCTGAAATATGAACATTTCTAAAACGACAGTTGAGGAAAATTACAAAGCCAAATGATGTATATCAAAAAAAAATATATTTATAACTTCTTAACGCTTCAGGAAATTCAAATCCTCATATCCTTTCCCCCTTTTAACCCTTAACATGCGGGCGACGGAATTATCCGGGCGGGCTATAAGCGATTCCTAGGTGTCTGTATACGGATCCCGGATACAAGACTTAGAATAATTCACGGCTGTCTAAGTATACTCTATCACCCATACCGGGTCACGAGTCGATTGTGTCCGCGACCCGACCCATGAGAATGGCTGTATTTACGCATCGCGACCCGACATGAGAATAAAGCTTTGTTCAGTGTGTGGTCGGAATATCAAGCAAAATTCACACCAATTTGCGTGTGCATTGTTGACCCGTAACGCATCGATAATTAGCTTTACAAAAGGCCAATTATGTCGGGCTTAGCCCCCGAAGCATTAATTCGCTTGAGGCTATTTTCACCCACGTGTTTGTATTGCCTCGGGTTTGCCTCGCCCGAGACTGCTATCTGCCTCGCATCTCGCGAGACGGGGAAAAAAATCGCTAACTCGCCTTACTCCCGCACTTCATATCATGTGAGCGAATTGTTTGTTTTCAAAAAAAAATACGGCAAAATAAAGGGGAAACAATGGACTACATTCCCATATAAAATTAGAAAATCTCAAAAAAATAATAAAGACACAGCAAGCGCCGTGAAAAAGGTCATGTTTACACTTCATAAATTTTGAAACAATCGGCGATTTTCACAACTTCTAAAACATTTATCAAGGCTAAAATACTGAATGCATTTTCATAATTTTTATATCACAATAAACCGAAAAGAGTAATCTTTTATTCTATATAAAATGCGCATATTTATTCACAGAAATAAAGATACAATTTTACCTTTCTGAGAGGCATGTGAAACCAAACGGCACACAAACTAATCAACATATTTTCATCAGTTATGGTTCGAGGTTAGCGTTTATTTGAAAAGTCAAACAACATAACCATATTTGGGTTGACATGTGCTTATTTGTCAACTGGTTCGAGATTATGATTTCTTGGAAAAGTGCGATGAACGACCGTTTGCAATGCCGCATACATGTTGTAAGTATTGACGATTTTATAGGTGGGAATAAAGACAAACTTTACATAGCTATAGAATTATAACCAAAGGTCGCATTCTAATAATTTTTATATCATTGTGAAGCTAGACATCTTGTCTTCAATTCCGTATATAAATGGAATTTTTTTCGTTTCGTATTTATGATGTTACGAGGCCCGAATAAAAGACAATCTTTCGAAAGTAATAGAATAAAAACGAAAAAACATAGAAAATTCATTCAAAGTTTCGAGTGTGAATTAGCCATTTGTGTACGGGTTTCGCTACTTGAATTTGTATTGAACGCCCGTATATAGTCCTTATTCGCCATGTAGATGCGGTATATTTTGTAAAAACGATACCGGAATCGCCGCCTGGAAATTCCGCCAGCAGAGCTAGTTAGTGCCAAAGCCCAAACTACTGCTGCGAGCTGCGAGCCTGTAAATTCCGCCACAGGGGCTAAAAATGGTAAAATATATATACGCAACGTAAGGGTTAAGAAAGTGTGCAAAATTCCTGGATCTGGCTATTAACTATAAACACCCAAGCAGCTGAAATGGAAACACAGACAAATATCGAACAGCTAGCTTTTTGCAGAATTTCAATATTTGCAGATAGATATGAAAATGTTAAGGACCAACATGACTTAACACTTAATATAAAGAAAATGAATCACATGGTCATCAATTTCACAATTCCTGCAAAGATCTTGAACAAAAATTCAAGAAAACCGATCAAATTCAACAGGTGTTGGCATATTCCCAAATCGTGATACAAAACAATACAAATCTGAAGAAATTCATGACATATAATTGTGTCCAGATTGTGATTCCTTACCCGACCCACCAAAACTAAAGCACCAACCAACACCTGCCAACCTACAGCAGCTACTCAGCTCTGGTCACTGGATCAGCCATGAGGCTGAACTCATTAGACAGTGTAGTGGATGTGTAACATGTCCATTCCATTTGATATTCTTTCTACAAAGATGATATTCTCAAAATGTGAACTTCCCAGCTTTAAGTTTGGGAGTGGACACACTATCTCACCCATATTTCAGGTCTGATGAGCTAACCATATTGAATTTTGATCAAAGGCACAGAGTTTGAAAGGGTTTGCTCCTTTTTGCATGCTTGGAGCACTCTCAGATTACTGCAATGCTCTCGTTGAAAGGAATAACATGAAGTAAGAGTAACGTCAAAGTTTATTTCCTGAGAGATGTCATTTGGTGAAATAAATTACTTTTTTTTTAAAGATAGATAAAATTGTCACTGTTGTGGGGATCACTTGTAGGTCAAAATCTCAGCTGCTCTGTCTGCTCCACCTGACTACAAGGAGCAGCTCAGAGCAAACTCCGAGCAAGGTCCGATAGCCCTCCTTTTGTATGGAGCACTCTGAGTAGAATTCTCAGCTGAATGGAGCGCACCCAAAGTCAAAGACCTTATGAATGAAACCAATTCATGTTCAGGGTTCGAAATTAGTCCGGTAGCCCATGGCTAGTGAAAAAGAAGCTGGGCTAGTAGAGTGTAAAAACTGGTAGTCCGAAGGACAAGTTAGAATTTGAGGTGAAATGATCATGGAGATGTATTTGGCTAGCTGGAATGAGTCTGGACTAGTACTTTTAGAAATGCATAAGTCCGAAGGGCTACTGCATTGAAAAGGTTAATTTCGAGCCCTGAATGTTGACAAATGAAGGTGTGAGTTCTACTGACCTGGTTTGGTGTTGCGGGACATCACAGAGTTGATGTATGTTTGATGTAGCTGATGGAGGCACTTCATGAAGGTTGGAATCACTGAAACAAGACATACAATCATGTATATACTACGTTTTAACTGCTGTCGGACTCATTGGTGGTATTGGATTAAATCTATTCATAGCATTGAAACAAAACTAAACTGCACATAGAACAAGTCTCTCTTGTTCTGTTTTATCTATACAGAAAACATAACTGGTTTGAGATATGAAGATGAGATCTAGGGACTGACACTGAGGGAAGTGTGTGGTGAGAGCCTTCACGATAGGACTGCTGAGTAGGGCCGGGTTCACAAACAGCGGGTCAGGTAACAGGCTGCTCTTGGTACCCAGCTCCAAGTTCTTGTCCTGAAACCAACACAACACAGTGAGTTACATGCTGTCTGGTGTACATTGCTCATACAATACTAGAAACTGTACAAGGCCTAATCTTTCCAAAAACTTTCTTGTAGATGTTATGAGGCAACAGAAGTGATACTTATCCGTGTAGATATGAATGTAAACATCTCTGAGATGGGTTCCCTCTCACCATGCTCCACATGATCCTGTTGTAGGTGAGGACGGCGGGTCGACCTGGCACACAGTAGGACAGTTCCAGCTCCTTCCCATCCAGCTTTTCATCCTGCAGCTTCTCCCACGTTGCCTCCGCATCAACAGCTTCTCGGAACTCAATGATCCCGTACCGAAGTGATTTCCCATCTTTAATTGCTATCTGTCAACAGTATCATCATTGAACTTTGGTTCCTGGTACAATAACTTATTACAGGGATAACCAAAGTATTACAAGCCCTGTGTGTATTAATGGTGACAGTGTGGAGATTGGAAATCGATATAAGTACCTTGGCACAATAACAGACAGTAAACTGAATGGGAAATCCGAATGCTTATACTGATGCAACTTCCAAACGCAAGTCATAACTCTTGCAAGTCTGCATTACTGGCTGATTTAAGCCTTGCGGTATTTCCCTCGCTTTGTTGTGCCTAGATAGTGAATTGCTGCACAAGAAATGCATAGTGGCCCTGGATTTCTAAGCACAGATTTCTTAAGGAAATACTGCAAGGCCTAAATCAGACAGTAATGGAGACTGGCAAGAGTTATGCCTTGCATTGGGAAGTTGATACTGATGCAGTTTTTAAAGACAAATGTTTATAAACTTGTTCCTTCCAATGTTGATATGGTTTCTTGTCTCTAGTTCATCTCACTTTTAAAAGTTATACAGTTAAAACAACTGCACAAATGTCATTAACAAATATGTCATATCTTTATTTAAAGAAAACACTCCTCTTCCTCTCCCAGTGCTTAAGTAAGTTTGACAGACTATGATGTAAGTAGGTAGGTACCTGACAGTAGACAGGACTGGTGACACAGGAGAAGATGTTGCGTAGTCTGGAGATGTCGGTGAAGTCCCAGGGCAGGTTGGAGAGGAGGAGACAGCGAGACTGAAGATGCTGCCAGCTGCTGTGATTCTCGTCGAGCACCTCAACCTGCAGTCTCTCTCCGCCCACCAGCCTCCCTTCCAGCTCACTCACGATCTGCTGCAGACGCTCAGCACTCACGCTGTACTCCACAAACCCATATCCTTTGCTTGTACCTGCACACAACATACACAAGCCTCATAGAACAACCCCACATTATCAGCTCTTTGTTCTCCCTAGGATAAGCTATGTCTAAGATATGAAGAAAGTCCAGTGAACAGTTCATGTTATAATATCACAGTGATATCCTGCTGACCAGCCTAACATGGAAGTTAATATGCCGAAAAATTCAAAGTTCCACTGTGACCTTGAGAATGATGTCAAGGTCACCAAAATCTAATCAGTCCTGTGTCTTCCCTAGAATAAGCTATGTGCAAGATATAAAAAGAACCCAGTCAACTGTTGAGATATGCCATTGACAAGGGGAAAATGACAAAGTC
Organism: Gibbula magus; assembly: GCA_936450465.1. Taxonomy (NCBI): domain Eukaryota; kingdom Metazoa; phylum Mollusca; class Gastropoda; order Trochida; family Trochidae; genus Gibbula; species Gibbula magus. The sequence continues at coordinate 68,953,965 of OW388292.1, forward strand.
TATCTTGATGACTTGAAATGAAGGTCAAGGTCACATAACTGTGTTGGAACATTACTCTCCCTATGGTGAACCTATATCAAAATATGAAAAGAACCCAAGTTATTAGTAGTTGAGTCATTTCATTTTGTATGAACGGACAAAGGGATGGATGGATGTTGTCGAATACTACATCCCTCGCTTCGAGCTAAACGTGTTGCGGGGGGATAACAAATCACTATTTGGAGTTAAGCTTTACAAGAAGGAAACCCATTTGATGTAATTGTAGCAGTTAAATACATACATAAACTTTCATGAAAATATAATGAACATTTTTCAAGCCGGACAAGAAAATCCAAGACAGATGGAAGGATGGAGATTATTTCTACAACTCTTGCTAACTTTGTTGTGACGGGGGAGTCCCCAGGGGGACAATAGACCAAGATTGACCAAAGGCTAAATATATGTCATTCCTTGATACTTAGTCTACTATACTAGATAAGCAGGTCAAATGTTAAGAAAGGGAATATCCTGGTAATTCCTGACTTCTCCAACTTTAATATAACACAGTGATAGTGAGAGTAGACGACTGACTGACCTGTTTGCTGAGTGCGCATGAGGAAGGCCCTGCATGTGGGTCCATATTCGGTGATGAGGGAGAGGAACTCGGCCTCAGAGTAGTGAGCGGGGAGGTGGGCCACACACAGGAGAGGGTTGTTGCCACCCAGACACACGGTCAACTCTGCATCCAACATGCATCTGTTGTCCAGACTAGCAACCACATCTTCCGCTTCCTCGCCGTGCTTCAACACAACCACAGCTGCCAACAAACATGGAAACAAGTCACGTGGAATTCCAACATAGGGGAGAAAGCAGAGTAAACACTCAACTGTTCCTGGGTTCTAATATTTGTTCAATTCAAACTTCAAAATGAAAGAATGTATAAGGTATAAAACGGACTCCATAAGCAGATAACTGAGGATTGCCTAAGTAAGACATCAGTCACATCTAACTGTGAACAAGCAATCTCATTCAATTTTATCAAATCTAAAAAGATGTACAACTTATAATCACATTGGCCAATGTATCTGCTTTTTTAAGGCTTTAGTTCTTGAAAAGAAAACGAAAATAAGGGAAAATAATCATGTATCCAATGGTTACCATTTTTGGCACAGCCAGTATGATGTCTGTATCGTATTTGTTGAGACACAATGCACATGACCTATCATGCTGGGCAGTAGGTTTGGTACATGTCTGCCTACACGATTTCATATGAATTGGCAATTGGCCATCTAGAATTCTACAAATTTATCACAATACTAATATAAAACGATACATATTACCTAATAGTTGTGTAAGGAGAGAGAGACCAGGGGGTGTGAGAGAAATATTACCTTGCCGAGCACAGTCCAGTTCATCCTCATCCTCAAACTCTATACTCTCTACTTCATGACCTTCTAGCAAGTCTTCAACATCCTGAAAAACACTTGATTATAACCACCTGAAACTTACTAATGTTTTAAAGCCTGCAAATGGGACAAATTCTTACCAAAAATGAACACTTGCTCAAAAAATACATTGAACAGAAACAGTGTGGGAGATCATTGGGTCAGCTGGAAGTACAATCAGCTTTTGTGAGAATAAATGTGTTGAATAACCTGATGAGTACCAGGTAGTCTAGAGAATGAGAGCAGCATTGCAATGTTGCCTCACAGTCACACAACCATATCCACCTTTTCTCTTTTGGTATGATAGTATATTTCTAACTTATCTCAAGACTACAAGCTATACTGCATTGACTCTACTCTGCATCTACTCTACTCTGCATCTACAAATATTTATACCTGTGACACAGCCGCAATTGTAGATACAAAATGTCTTCTTCATGAGATAACATTCTAATTGACAAGGAGTCAGCTATTGCATTAAAATTCCCACCAAAATTAAAATGCCACCATTTTTGCAGAAGTTTGATGTCATTACTGCAATTTCAATGAAAAGCGCCAGACCCTTAATCTATATATTATACCTATCTATCTATATAACATAAAGAGGATATGACATTGGACCGGAAATGGTTAAACTGGTTTTCCGTTTCAATTACGCTTTGTAAAATTTATAGAATGATCAAATTTCATGCTCGGATTATTCCTTCCCGCTGTGGTATTGAATTTCAACTTCTTATGATTTAACTTCTTGAAAGTCTTTCACTTGGTTTTTTTTTCATGCCCACATTCTGACACCGCATTGTGAGTCATTGGTGACGTAAATGTTTAATGTCGTTCACTGCCGTAAAGCATTACACCAGAGTGGATGTTGTAAACATACCGTAAATCCTTGAATAATTGCCTAGCGATTATTAATTTCAAACACCGATTTGATTTAATTCAAGGCAGGTGATTATTCGAGGCAGGCGATTAATTTTGTCGAAGCTATAATAGATATATGACATTTAGAAAAATCATAACAAAAACATCATTTCAGTATGTTTAAGATTATGAATATATTTTGTAAACGAACTGCATGTCATGACTGATGAGGTTAAACTTCGCATATAATAGTTTTTATCAAAAATCAGAATTATTTCTGTAAAGGAGATAGCCATCATAGCCATGTCATACCCTCTGTATATGTTAAATAGATAGGTATGTACTTAGGGTCTGGCGCCTATGGCAAAAAGTCATGGCAATTGACATATATTATAGGTTGATTTCTCAATTTCCTCAACCTGAAAATCAGCAGCCAGAAATTGGGAAAGGCAGGGGCCATGGGCCATTTTGCACATTGGATGAAAAAATGGCCCACTTTAATTTCAAATTTTACTATTGCTAGAAAGTGAAATGGCCCATTTAAAATTCTGAAAATAACTAAAAGCCCTAAAAATGTCCCATTGTCAAAGGTGTCTTTCCCAATCCCTGCTGGCAGCATTTATAACGGGGGAAAAAAATCTTAATTATCCATTTAAAGCTTCATGTTAAACGTTCCACTTCATTATTAAATATACATTAATTTCTAATACATTTACAAATCTACAATATTAGTGATAAGCCAGGAGCACCTCCAGGGAGCTGTGTTAGTTGTTAAGCGCCATTGGTTCTGGAGCTCATCAGGATTTGCATTTTTTATTTGAAAGGAAGGTCCATCCAAATCATCGTGAGGGATATTAGGGCACATTGGTGATATATTACAGTGGGTGTCCCCAACCTGGCTGTCACTGCATCAACAAGTGTAGAAGCGAGCACAGCTCACATACCCACGCTTCCAAATGTAGATGAAAATAGGACAGACACATCTATGGAAACCGCCCAAAAAGAAATTTTAAAAATAGGTCTAACCCTCAAAGGGCACAACTAGGGATCATGGTTGACATGTGTATGAAGTTTGATGAACCTAGCATGCATAGTTTTGGAGATCTGCTCAGCACAAAATGACTTCCTAAAAGAGTCACTTTTTAGTCACGTTTCCATGGAAACCGCAAAAATTAAAATTCAGAAATAGTTCTAACCCTCAAAAGGCACAACTAGGGATCATGGTTGACATGTGAATGAAGTATGATGAACCTAGCATGCATAGTTTTGGAGATCTGCTCCGGACAGGAAGTCATTTTTTAGTCACGTTTCCATGGAAACCGAAAAAAATGAAATTCAGAAATAGTTCTAACCCTCAAAAGGCACAACTAGGGATCATGGTTGACATGTGTATGAAGTTTGATGATGCTAGCATGTATAGTTTGGGAGATCTGCTACGCACAAAGTTTTGGGACGGACGGACAGACGGACGGAAAGAATGAACGCTATATACCCCCGCTTACGCTGTAAGGCGGGGGTATGATTAATTTAATTATCTTTTTAATTTCTTTCAGGCAAGGACGTTTGAATGTTTCAGGCTACAATTAAACTGCAGTTATTGGCTTTAAGTTCTGATGTGACAATGGCTTTTAGGAGTATAATGTTGGATTAGACAATAATCTGATGCCAATCTGATAATTATAATTCACTTATATTAGACACGACGTACCTTTTCTGTCGCTTCGGAAGGGACGTTTTTTATCAACACCTTTCTTTCTTTGTAAAATTCCGATTGACAGTATCGAAATAATTCACACTGGTTTAGTGCAACTTTCACACAGTCACCAGTATCATTTGATAATATCGAGTTATTATCTGACTCGTCTCCTTCCATATGGTCATTCGAATTAGTGACGTTGACATCACATAACGGCATTATTGTACCGTTATCGTGGGATGGGAGATTCGATCCCAAGGTGGCTGCCATTTTGAACGTACGGAAGTTCCCGGCATGCTCGTGTCATTTCCGGTAATGGGGGTTGGCAAATTATAAACCTTTAAAACACATTTTACGTTAAACAGGTCAATGTATTTTCAGTTTAACAAACAAATAATGGCATTTGTGTTTAATCACACAAATTTAATTTTAAAGACATATACTAATAGATCTATTCGTGTTTATAAACAAAATCGACCGATGCTACTGTCCAAACGACTGCTTCACATGTCTCCTAAGTACTTGAATTTAAAAACATATCCAAACTTTCTTTTTTTTAAATTCATCATTATAAAATAATTACGATTCTAAATAGTATATTGTTCTTAAAGATGTTTTAATTGCTATTTTAGTATTTAATAAGTTTACTTAAGTCAGAGACCATAAAGTAAAGTTTAGTTTAGGGTCTCTGCTAAAGTTTACTAATTCAGTCATTGTTTAACTCATAAAAAGGAACTTCGATCTATACGTTCCAAGTAGAGTCAACACAAATAACTTCTACGATAACACCCCCCGGTTTATATCGCATCACTGATGACTCAGTTATTGATTAAATTTTTATTTAAATGTTTCCTCCCACGCTACTTACGTTTTCTAGTCAAAAGGCATGGAGTTCCAATAAAATTAAGTCAGTTATCAGAGGAAATACGGTATCCTGGAGTATGGTAGGCCTATCATTACCAGCAATATGTCAACTCATGCGTATCATCTTATAGAGAGTATGGGGACGAAGCCTAAACCTTAGATTATCAATACTAATATATAGAGATTAATGTGGATGTAAATCTTGGAGTTATCAATACACATATATAGAGATTAATGTGGATGTAAATCTTGGAGTTATCAATAATAATATATATAGAGATTAATGTGGATGTAAATCTTGGAGTTACCAATACTAATATATAGAGATTAATGTGGATGTATATCTTGGAGTTATCAATATTAATATATAGAGATTAATGTGGATGTAAATCTTGGAGTTACCAATACAAATATACAGAGATTAATGTGGATGTAAATCTTGGAGTTACCAATACAAATATACAGAGATTAATGTGGATGTAAATCTTGGAGTTACCAATACTAATATATAGAGATTAATGTGGATGTATATCTTGGAGTTATCAGTACTAATATATAGAGATTAATGTGGATGTAAATCTTGGAGTTATCAATACAAATATACAGAGATTAATGTGGATGTAAATCTTGGAGTTACCAATACAAATATACAGAGATTAATGTGGATGTAAATCTTGGAGTTATCAATACTAATATATAGAGATTAATGTGGATGTAAATCTTGGAGTTACCAAAACTGTATATCGAGATTAATGTGGATGTAAAGCTTTGAGTTTCAATCATAATATATATAGAGATTAATGTGAATGAAAATCTTGGAGTTATCAATAATAATAATATAAAGATTAATGTGGATGAAAATCTTGGGGTTATCAATACTAATATATCGAGATTAATGTGGATGTAAATCTTGGAGTTATCAATACTAATATATCGAGATTAATGTGGATGTGAATCTTGGAGTTATCAATACTAATATATCGAGATTAATGTGGATGTAAATCTTGGAGTTATCAGTACTAATATATCGAGATGTGGATGTAAATCTTGGAGTTATCAGTACTAATATATCGAGATTAATGTGGATGTAAATCTTGGAGTTATCAATACTAATATATCGAGATTAATGTGGATGTAAATCTTGGAGTTATCAATACTCATATATATAGATTAATGTGGATGTAAATCTTGGAGTTATCAATAATAATATATATAGAGATTAATGTGGATGTAAATCTTGGAGTTACCAATACTAATATATAGAGATTAATGTGGATGTATATCTTGGAGTTATCAATACTCATATATATAGATTAATGTGGATGTAAATCTTGGAGTTATCAATACTCATATATATAGAGATTAATGTGGATGTAAATCTTGGAGTTATCAATAATAATATATATAGAGATTAATGTGGATGTATATCTTGGTTATCGATACTGATATATCGAGCTTAACGTGGATGTGAATCTTGGAGTTATCAATAATAATATATATAGAGATTAATGTGGATGTAAATCTTGGAGTTATCAATACTCATATATATAGAGATTAATGTGGATGTAAATCTTGGAGTTATCAATAATAATATATATAGAGATTAATGTGGATGTGAATCTTGGAGTTATCAATAATAATATATATAGAGATTAATGTGGATGTGAATCTTGGAGTTATCAATAATAATATATATAGAGATTAATGTGGATGTATATCTTGGTTATCGATACTGATATATATATTTCCCTGAAGTTATCAATATTAAACTCATGGGCAAAAGAAATGCCATGTTTATGAGAAATCACCGTTCTAATGATGTTGACCAACCACAGGACGTGCCGATCAGTGGACGTTTACGTGTTACAAACACACGTGAAGGTCAACACATACGCTTTGTACAATTATAAAGCCGACCATAGTCTTTACGTCAACGGTCAAAACAGCATGGACAACTAGGACATTGGTTACGACAGAACATCTGAAGAGAGTAACCCCTCTGCGAAGAGATTGATTCCAAACTTGTGACGATTTTTAAGCAAAACTGATTGTCCGTACCGTACCGTTTCTACATTAGGGATAGTGAAGAGATGTTTAGATTCAGAACTGGGAGCTTTGACAGGTGTATACGGCCGAAGAAGTTAGACATATAGCTGGGAGCTTGGTTGGTAGGAGAGACAGAGGATCTTGTACTTGATTCTGTATTCAACCGGTAACCAGTGGAGTGAATACAGCACAGGAGTAATATGTTTATGTCTTCCTGTCCGGGATACTATCCTGGCAGCCAGATTGTGTATTCGCTGAAGCTTATCAATGATCCAGCAAAGAGTCTATTACAGTAGTCTAGTGGTGACTAGCGAGAGAACACGTTTAGAAGCCGATGACCTGGTGAGTAGGTATCTGGTGATATTCCTGAGAAAACATGCAACCTAACAATCTGATTGAAATCAATGGTTTTCCGGTGAAAAACCACAAGACCTCCAACAAAAGCTTTCGGTGTGAGAAGCTGGGTACAGTTAACTCTAAACAGGGACCTTGTATATAATGTCCCTGCTCTAAAACAGCTATCATTTCGGCTGTTCCGAATGCACTCAAAATGGCGACTGTTTAAAAACTGATATGTGATTGGTCCTGCAGCTTTTTTACAGGGCTTGATCTGCGCTAAACTAGTACTGAACACGTGCCTGTACGGGGTGTTCTCAGACTTTGTAGCGAGGAATCTACAGAATCTTTTCGTATCCCGCTAGATGCTTTATTTTGCAAAGTTTAAACTTTCGAACAAGGTTGATTTTTAATTAGAATTGGCAACCCGAAGTTCTAAGGACAACTCTGAATCAAGGTATATGCCAAGGTCTTTAATGAAGGATGCATACTGGATATCTGGCTTCACCAGCTTCAAAACTACTGAGCCCAGTTTTTTTCGGCTTGCTCTTTGGACGATCAGCCCCGTGTTCAAGACCGCTAACTACGTAGTACTGGCGATTTCTTGCACGTGCTGCTCATGCTTTACCATTGAACCGCTAGCGGGTTCTCGCTAGTACTAGCCATCTTGAACACAGGGCTGTATCACCTCTGTCTTGCATGTCACCGTTAAGCTTGAGCTTGTTAGACAAGGTCCAGTATTTTATACTGGAAGCACCACGTCAATGTATTCCAGCAAGATCCTGGTTGGAATCGGATCCAGGTTCTTTTTGAACTTCTGATGATCTTCAGATCTTCTGCTTCAGACATCTGTAACTCCGGTACATCGGAGTTGATATTCAGGTCAAATGGATGGTGGACCCTACTGAAAAATTGCCTAAATTGCCTTGTCCTGAAACAATGTTGAGAAAGCCTCAGCTGTTTCCTAAAGAGTTTCAAAATTGAGATGAAAGACTTGTCACATGTCTTACCCATGAGATGAGTTTATATACAATTTGCGTGGGTTTGACTCAGTCTGCTCAATTTCGGTGTTGATTTGCTTCCTCTTGGCGCGTATGACTTCTCCTGAAACTTTGATGGTATCTGATGGTACACTTCAAGTCTGTTTTATTCCACGTACGCTCAGCCCGTCTACGTTCATGTTTGGTAGCTTTTGACTTCATCAGTGAAAAGCCATAGATTTTGTGGCCGGTATGATATCAGCTTTTCAACTTCAGGCGCGTGTTTGTCTAGAATGTTTGGTTATGGCGTTGTTGTACAGTAAAGTGTTCTCCTTTGAATCGAGATTGAACGAGGAAAAGAGTTCATAAACATGCAAGTTTCTCTGAAATGAGTCGTTGTTGATCCTCTTGAAGTTTCTACATTTGGTTTTCAGTTTAGGTGCAGATGGACGTGTACCTACTGTCCAGGGACATACGAACAAAAAGAAAGATTTCGGTTGGTAGTGTTTAACAGGCCATAAAACTATTGTGTTTGTTAATGGGACATGTACTTTCGGGTTCTACACCTCTATTTGCATTGAAAAAACAATCAATTACCATGTATATATTTGGCGATTGGGTATGGATAGGCAAGTCAAGTACAATCATTTGAACAACATATCAGCACATGTGGTGTTTCGGTACGTACATTTGCAACATAAACTAGTATGAAACACTTCATGCCACTTTAGAATGGAAGAATATAATGCGTTATGGCATCTTTTAGGGAATAGTTAAAGAAGTACTAGTCGTAAAATGTCTGTATACGACCAATATATGCCTAAAGCTTTCGAAAAACCCAGCTTTTGATACATATGAATCGTCACTCAAAGATGGTGTCGGTTAATTCGTAGTTTTGTCAATAGTTCAATGGAAGCATTTTTCGTAAATGTTGATATAGTTTTCCACAAAACAGCCCTTCCGGTAAAGATTTTGTTGTGAGATTTGAATATGTTTATAAGCTCGCAAATACAAACATTTCATAAATTAAAATTATAATTGCTATTGATGATGAATGTCCGACCTACCCGGTGGTAATTATAAAATCTAATATCACCAAAATAATACCATCATAACTTTCCCCTCGAGAATTTCGTTTCCACAAAATATCTCATACACATGAAGAATTATATATGGTTTATTTAGTTGTCTCAGTCTCCATTTGGCACTGTGTCATTAATTCTTCTAGATCTCTCGCCGCATAGAATAAACCCAACAATATCGCCAGAAGACCGTGGCATTCTTAAAATAACTAGTTCGAGGGGATGCAGCATCTTCTCTGAATTCCCGTCATGCTTTGGGTTGATTTGTTGATATTCGATGGAGAGTCGAGGACGGAGAAGGGCACCTGCCATGTTTTCATAAATAAGTGAACCAAGTCGGACGTAAAAGAAAGAATAGTTTGCTACGGATGTTGCTTGATATGGAAATAAGGTATTGCAGCTGTGTCGAACAACCGTCACAATGTCACTGCATCAGTGCAGAATGTTTTCACTCAGTTGGCTGAAGTCCCGGTCGCTGGTCACGCCTCTGTCTTGCTCTTCCTCACCGGTAAGAGTACGAGGGTCGAGCCCCGGACCACACCCACTTTTACATTGCACTGGGCCACTGGGATGTGGGCGTGACGTTTAAACTCAGTGTGCACTGCAGCGACATCGTCGACATCGTGCACTGCCTTGGCATGGCAAGTGAAGGTGCAGGCTCCCGCCGTCCCCAGAGTAGCAAGAAGCAAGTGTTGCGTAGGAGTAGGACGTGTGTAGTTAGCAGTGCTCACAGGAATTCTTTGAATTTTGATCCTGACTCACACGATTCTAGATATGGACGAGAAAATTCACCAGACATCGATCAAGGAGGACCATCTTCTACATGTCAGGCTCTGAAACATGCAGTTTCAGCACTTACAAGACTTGATGATTTCGTCAGTGAAAAACTTGGATATGGATTTTTCTCAGATGTGTATAAGGTATTATTTTCTATGATCACTCGATATGCATGCACATCATAATTGCCATTCAGTGATGTAGATCATAGACATGTGCAGTGAGTGCATTCTAGTATAGGCCTAGGCTAATTAATGTAACCGTTGATAGTAATAGAGCTACGAATGATTCAGTTTTGAACACAGTGTAAAATTAATAATGCATTATAAATTTGTGAATGTCTTTTTCCAGACGTCCTCAATCAAAGAAATTCAAATTACAAGATAACCCAAATCTCAAAAGGATGATGTAGGCTAAAAATACTCAGAGAATAAAGATATGTACTGAAACAAATTCAACCTAGATCTAGATGATAAATAAACCGTCCATCCATTAGTCCGTCAATCCGTTAATAAACATTTTTCTTTTTCCACTTCTATTCAAGAACCACTCCTTGGCCAATGTCACATTGTGGGGTTATATATTACACATTGCTGACTCTGTGGCCCCTAAAACAGCCTAAACCTGTAAACCTATTTTCATGTTTTTCTCCAGAACAAGGCCTATAAGATTGTCACGTTTTCTACTTTTCGTTAAGAACAGCTACACCCCAAAACTGAAATTTTGTGGGGAGGTACCTAGGGGATCAAAGTTAAATCATTTCCCTCTGGGAGTTAGTATTATCTAAATTAGCAATTAATACTCGTCAAGGTCAGTCTAACTAATGAGTAGAGTCTCTAGAGTGGTTGTTTATTCAGTAAATCAGACCTCAGGCCAATTCTTTTTAACTAATTCAACAAATAGTGGTACATTTTTTATCCTACCTCATGTTAGAATCTCGATCACTGATTGGATCATACGACCTTGAACTAATGTCCATATACACTGTTGACCCAGTGTATAAATTGTGGAGGGAGTTAAAAGCCAGTGATGTCAAATACATTGAGAAACGCAACCTGAAGTGAGATTGTGGCAGTATCCAAAGGTAGCTTCACAAGAGATGGTACAACATGATTCACAAATAGACTATCGCTATCAAGGTTTAGACTGTTAATGGTTATGCCAACCTGTCAGTGGTGTACACAAACCACTGTATTAGTGCGCAGCCAATAAGCTCGACATGACATACCGGTAAGTGTCACCGGACATGAAGTGTTAATTCGTGTACCCGGTTGTATCCAAAAAGAAGAAGATACTTTAATCCGAAAGTTTTGTGTCAAACATGTCTACAACTAGTACTACTAGTACTCAGCCGCAAACACGATCTGCACGTGCAACATCGACCCATGTCAAAAACACTCGCACTGGGATGGTGTCACTGGCAGATAACAACGCACTGAATAATTATAAAATGCGTTCAGAGTTTGGAGGAAAACATTTGGAGGCTTTATTTGAGTTTTTCCCCATGCCTGACACTACCTATTTGCCAACAATGTATCGATTAGTTTTTACAAACTGTAACATTTAAATATTGTCTTTAATAAATTACTTCTTCTGGCATGTGACCCACTGACCTATAACTCCTAAACCAGTTTGTTTGGACTGTGACCCAGATTTGTTGTTGCTTTGAATAGCAAATATATTTTCATTTCTGTATATTTTTGCAATACTAATTTGAGACATTTGGTATGATAAATCATAAAACATTGTAACATGCAGTTTTGACTTAAAGGGCTCGTTGGATAAAAATGAACTTGGACTCGGGTCAAGTAATTCACTATGTCAACCTCCAGTGAATATTAAAACTTATAGTGATCTTTGGTTTATTTGATTAATTACTTATTATGAAGCATGCTGAAGTCTGATGAGCTACAGAACCAATGGCTCTATTTTTCAACTTTTGTTTCAGTGAAGCTTTTGCCTTCTTTATCTACAATTGTTATGAGAGAGCCTATAATGTATACATAATCACCATAAAATCGAGTTGTGACTTATAAACTAATAGATTAAAGAAAGAAGTTTTCTTTCCAAATTAGATATGTGTCACATCTTTTTCATCATAACCTGTGAAATTTCCTTCATCCCCCAAATGAGGATTACAGGGGTCATGACCTAAAAACCTATTTTCATCTTCTCCAGTATGAAGAGCCCTAGAAAGCTGAAATGTTGTGTACAGACTCCTTGTCCAATGGGGATTGTAAATTATAGATTTGTGACCCTGTGGCCCTAACTAAGGGCCACGGCCTAAACCCTATTTAATCTTCTTCTCCAGTATGACAAGTACAAACAATTTGTTAGCTCTTTGTGAACCTTATATAATAATGTATTGTTTTAAGCCTGATGAGATACAGAGCCAATGGCTGTATCTTTACAGTAACATTGCCCTAATGATTCATAATCTTGCAAATACAAAAGAATTGTAAACTAACAATGTGGGTATCCACATTCACATTGGTTTTGTTTTTGCTTATCCTGAGTGCTCACTGTCTTATGTTGGCAATTGATCTCCCACAAGTAAAATAAAGGACCAATAAACTGTCGTGTGTCAAAAACAGTGTGTCATATTTAAAGAAGTAATTCCCAAAATTGATTTGAAATTTAGACAGCAATTTAAATGACATTTTTACATTTAGGTGACCCATAAAATCTCTGGTCAAGTGATGGTTCTGAAGATGAACAAACAGGAAGGCAACCGTTCCAATGTTCTTCGAGAAGTGCAGCTTATGAACAGACTCTCACATCCTAACATCTTGAGGTAAGTGCCCACTCCATGCTCCTAGTATTCAAAGAAGTGTGCAGTATAAGTCATGAGAGTGTTTGGATCCATATGTTCACCTCATGTTCGGTGTCCCCTAAATTTGTTGTTCTATATCTGCCAAATTGGGCAAATCTAGTCAACTTAAGGCAATAGTGGGTTTAAATATTTTCATTTATAACCTTTGACCTCTTAAGGAATAGACATAAAGATGTTGCTAATTGGGTCGGGGTGAAACGGTGCAAAACTACATTAGATGAACCACTGTATCTAGGGGATCTTCTTTTCAGAAACCAGTTGGCTTAGGAAGCTCACATTTTCAGAATAACATCTTGCTACTTGAAAACTAAATTTCAGTTCATTTAATCATGATCCCCCTTAAATATGAACATGGCAGCTGTTTGAGAGGCATACTAGAAGTTAGTGTGATGAAGAAGACAAATATTTTATGGATGATCAACTTCTTTATTAACTTTATTTGTCTTCTTCATGGCAGGTTGTCCACCTTCAAACTTCCTTTTGACTTTCCTGAGAAATTTATCAACTTTTCGGCAGTTCAGTAACAATTCAAGCTGAATCAAAGCACTAGTGTACCATTTCACCTCCATCAATGGGTAAAATCTTAGTTAATATCACTTATCACTACAATGACATCATGTGATAAAGCTGTGTCCTCATATATGATGAGCTTGTGCAGGCAGGTGTACTTTCTGCTTCAGGTTCCTGGGTGTGTGTGTACATGAGGGTCAGCTTCATGCTCTCACAGAGGTAAGTAACTTTCCTCCTCCCTCTCTCCCTCCCTCTCTCCCTCCCATCTTCCTTCCATTAACACTTCCTCCTCCCCTCTCTCCAATTGTCTCTCCGTTCATGTCTTCCTTTTCTTCCTCTATCTATCTAATCCTCCTTTCTTTCACAAACATCCTTACACTCTCCTCCTCCTCCTTCCAGAAGTATTTGTCTTTCTGCTCTCACTCCCATCCTCCTTCCCTCAATAAACAGCCTTCCTCCCCTCTCTCCCATCCTCCTTCCCTCAATAAACAGCCTTCCTCCCCTCTCTCCCATCCTCCTTCCCTCAATAAACACCCTTCCTCCCCTCTCTCCCATCCTCCTTCCCTCAATAAACAGCCTTCCTCCCCTCTCTCCCATCCTCCTTCCCTCAATAAACACCCTTCCTCCCCTCTCTCCCATCCTCCTTCCCTCAATAAACAGCCTTCCTCCCCTCTCTCCCATCCTCCTTCCCTCAATAAACACCCTTCCTCCCCTCTCTCCCATCCTCCTTCCCTCAATAAACACCCTTCCTCCCCTCTCTCCCATCCTCCTTCCCTCAATAAACAGCCTTCCTCCCCTCTTTCCCATCCTCCTTCCCTCAATAAACACCCTTCCTCCCCTCTCTCCCATCCTCCTTCCCTCAATAAACACCCTTCCTCCCCCTCTCTCCCATCCTCCTTCCCTCAAAAAACAGCCTTCCTCCCCCTCTCTCCCATCCTCCTTCCCTCAATAAACACCCTTCCTCCCCTCACTCCCATCCTCCTTCCCTCAATAAACAGCCTTCCTCCCCTCTCTCCCATCCTCCTTCCCTCAATAAACACCCTTCCTCCCCCTCTCTCCCATCCTCCTTCCCTCAATAAACACCCTTCCTCCCCCTCTCTCCCATCCTCCTTCCCTCAATAAACACCCTTCCTCCCCCTCTCTCCCATCCTCCTTCCCTCAATAAACACCCTTCCTCCCCCTCTCTCCCATCCTCCTTCCCTCAATAAACACCCTTCCTCCCCTCTCTCCCATCCTCCTTCCCTCAATAAACAGCCTTCCTCCCCTCTCTCCCATCCTCCTTCCCTCAATAAACAGCCTTCCTCCCCTCTCTCCCATCCTCCTTCCCTCAATAAACAGCCTTCCTCCCCTCTCTCCCATCCTCCTTCCCTCAATAAACACCCTTCCTCCCCCTCTCTCCCATCCTCCTTCCCTCAATAAACAGCCTTCCTCCCCTCTCTCCCATCCTCCTTCCCTCAATAAAAACCCTTCCCCCCCCTCTCTCCCATCCTCCTTCCCTCAATAAACACCCTTCCTCCCCCTCTCTCCCATCCTCCTTCCCTCAATAAACACCCTTCCTCCCCCTCTCTCCCATCCTCCTTCCCTCAATAAACACCCTTCCTCCCCCTCTCTCCCATCCTCCTTCCCTCAATAAACACCCTTCCTCCCCCTCTCTCCCATCCTCCTTCCCTCAATAAACACCCTTCCTCCCCTCTCTCCCATCCTCCTTCCCTCAATAAACACCCTTCCTCCCCTCTCTCCCATCCTCCTTCCCTCAATAAACAGCCTTCCTCCCCTCTCTCCCATCCTCTTTCCCTCAATAAACACCCTTCCTCCCCCTCTCTCCCATCCTCCTTCCCTCAATAAACACCCTTCCTCCCCCTCTCTCCATCCTCCTTCCCTCAATAAACACCCTTCCTCCCCCTCTCTCCCATCCTCCTTCCCTCAATAAACACCCTTCCTACCCCTCTCTCCCATCCTCCTTCCCTCAATAAACACCCTTCCTCCCCTCTCTCCCATCCTCCTTCCCTCAATAAACACCCCTCCTCCCCCTCTCTCCCATCCTCCTTCCCTAAATAAACACCCTTCCTCCCCCTCTCTCCCATCCTCCTTCCCTCAATAAACACCCTTCCTCCCCCTCTCTCCCATCCTCCTTCCCTCAATAAACACCCTTCCTCCCCCTCTCTCCCATCCTCCTTCCCTCAATAAACACCCTTCCTCCCCCTCTCTCCCATCCTCCTTCCCTCAATAAACACCCTTCCTCCCCTCTCTCCCATCCTCCTTCCCTCAATAAACACCCCTCCTCCCCCTCTCTCCCATCCTCCTTCCCTCAATAAACACCCTTCCTCCCCCTCTCTCCCATCCTCCTTCCCTCAATAAACACCCTTGCTTCCCCTCTCTCCCATCCTCCTCCCCTCAATAAACACCCTTCCTCCCCTGTCTCCCATCCTCCTTCCCTCAATAAACAGCCTTCCTCCCCTCTCTCCCATCCTCCTTCCCTCAATAAACAGCCTTCCTCCCCTCTCTCCCATCCTCCTTCCCTCAATAAACAGCCTTCCTCCCCTCTCTCCCATCCTCCTTCCCTCAATAAACACCCTTCCTCCCCTCTCTCCCATCCTCCTTCCCTCAATAAACAGCCTTCCTCCCCTCTCTCCCATCCTCCTTCCCTCAATAAACAGCCTTCCTCCCCTCTCTCCCATCCTCCTTCCCTCAATAAACAGCCTTCCTCCCCTCTCTCCCATCCTCCTTCCCTCAATAAACAGCCTTCCTCCCCTCTCTCCAATCCTCCTTCCCTCAATAACACCCTTCCTCCCCTCTCTCCCATCCTCCTTCCCTCAATAAACAGCCTTCCTCCCCTCTCTCCCATCCTCCTTCCCTCAATAAACAGCCTTCCTCCCCTCT
This sequence comes from Gibbula magus, assembly GCA_936450465.1. Lineage (NCBI taxonomy): Eukaryota > Metazoa > Mollusca > Gastropoda > Trochida > Trochidae > Gibbula > Gibbula magus. Next base: position 68,970,254 of record OW388292.1, read on the forward strand.
CTCCCATCCTCCTTCCCTCAATAAACACCCTTCCTCCCCTCTCTCCCATCCTCCTTCCCTCAATAAACACCCTTCCTCCCCTCTCTCCCATCCTCCTTCCCTCAATAAACACCCTTCGTCCCCTCTCTCCCATCCTCCTTCCCTCAATAAACAGCCTTCCTCCCCTCTCTCCCATCCTCCTTCCCTCAATAAACAGCCTTCCTCCCCTCTCTCCCATCCTCCTTCCCTCAATAAACACCCTTCCTCCCCTCTCTCCCATCCTCCTTCCCTCAATAAACACCCTTCCTCCCCTCTCTCCCATCCTCCTTCCTTCGATAAACACCCTTCCTCCCCTCACTCCCATCCTCCTTCCCTCAATAAACACCCTTCCTCCCCTCTCTCCCATCCTCCTTCCCTCAATAAACACCCTCCCTCCCCTCTCTCCCATCCTCCTTCCCTCAATAAACACCCTTCCTCCCCTCTCTCCCATCCTCCTTCCCTCAATAAACACCCTTCCTCCCCTCTCTCCCATCCTCCTTCCCTCAATAAACACCCTTCCTCCCCTCTCTCCCACCCTCCTTCCCTCAATAAACACCCTTCCTCCCCTCTCTCCCATCCTCCTTCCCTCAATAAACACCCTTCCTCCCCTCTCTCCCATCCTCCTTCCCTCAATAAACACCCTTCCTCCCCTCTCTCCCATCCTCCTTCCCTCAATAAACACCCTTCCTCCCCTCTCTCCCATCCTCCTTCCCTCAATAAACACCCTTCCTCCCCTCTCTCCCATCCTCCTTCCCTCAATAAACACCCTTCCTCCCCTCTCTCCCATCCTCCTCCCCTCAATAAACACCCTTCCTCCCCTGTCTCCCATCCTCCTTCCCTCAATAAACACCCTTCCTCCCCTCTCTCCCATCCTCCTTCCCTCAATAAACACCCTTCCTCCCCTCTCTCCCATCCTCCTTCCCTCAATAAACACCCTTCCTCCCCTCTCTCCCATCCTCCTTCCCTCAATAAACACCCTTCCTCCCCCTCTCTCCCATCCTCCTTCCCTCAATAAACACCCTTCCTCCCCTCTCTCCCATCCTCCTTCCCTCAATAAACACCCTTCCTCCCCTCTCTCCCATCCTCCTTCCCTCAATAAACACCCTTCCTCCCCTCTCTCCCATCCTCCTTCCCTCAATAAACACCCTTCCTCCCCTCTCTCCAATCGTCTTTCCCTCCATTACCACTCTTCTTTTTCCCCCTCTATCTCATTCTCCTCCCAACTCTCCCTCCTTCCATTGACTATTCCTTCAACCGCCCCCCGTTTCTCATTTCTCAACTATGGTTTAACTTCATTCAATTTCCTCTTTCTCTTCTTTTCTCACCTCCTGTCAATCATTAAGGGTAAGAATGGGATGAATTTCAGCTATTCAAAATCAAATGATATATATATTTGTTGTTATTTTGTGTCCATTGTGTTATCTATTGGTATGGTAGAGAGAGCTAGAGGACTTCCACTGTGGCGGTGAATGGAGACCTGGTTAGTTGGAGTAGGAAGGAAGTTATTGCGGATGGTGCACACATGTGTTTCCTGACACTCTAGTGGCCTATATCTGAACCCTGTAGCCATTCATGTAGCACGCAGTACTTCATCTAGAGACCTGTCTTACTGTATAAATAGTGTAGCCATCGTTATGTAACCTGCACCCTATACTGCACAGTTAGGGACTGATTGTGGACCTGGTATTGTGTACCAGCCATCTGAACATTTAATACACATAGAGTTCACACGTCTCAGGTTGTACTTTCACACATACTTGACACACTTTCAAGGTTGTTATGTATACGAGATCTGTACAAAGAGATTTGTTCGCTATAAACTAAACTCCATCCTTGGATGTGTCACATTCAGTATTGTCTAGTCGGCAATAAGATGGAATTCACATTTTTGATTAAACCATATTTTATTCATTTAAAAAAAGTATTGGGCGCAAATTATGTCTTATCTTTATTGCAATTAATGTATGTATTACATACTATTAAAGATTGTATAGGGTTGTATTTTTAGCTCATCTGGCCTGAAAGGCCCAATGGGCTTATGGCATGGCATGGCGTCCGGCGTCTGTCCATCCGTCCGTCCATCCATCCGTCCGTAAACTTTTCGCTTTTTAGCTCATCTGGCCTGAAAGGCCCGATGGGCTTATGGCATGGGATGGCGTCCGTCCGTCCGTCCGTCCGTCCGTAAACTTTTCGCTTTTTCGACTTCTTCTCCAGAACCAATGACTCCAGAGAGCTGAAATTTAATGTACAGAATCCTTGGCTGAAGGGGATACTAAATTGTAAATTTGGTGACCCTGTGACCCCAAATGTGGGTCACAGGGGTCATAACCTTAAAAGCTATTTTCATCTTCTTCTCCAGAACCAATGACTCCAGAGAGCTGAAATTTTATGTTCAGACTCCTTGGCTGAAAGGGATTCTAAATTGTAGATTTGGTGACCCTGTGACCCCAAGTGTGGCTCACAGGGGTCATTACCTAAAAAAAACTATTTTCATCATCTTCTCCAGTCCCAATGAACGTAGAGAGCTGAAATTTTATGTACATACTCCTTGACTGAAGGGGATTCTAAATTGTAAATTTGGTGACAGTGAGACTCCAAATATTGGGTCACAGAGGCAATGACCTAAAATGCTATTTTCATCTTCATCTCCAGTCCCAATGGCTCAAGCGAGCTGAAATTTTATGTACAGACTCCTTGGCTGTAAGGGATTCTAAATTGTAAATTTGGTGAGTCTGTGACCCCAAATATGGGTCACAGAGATCATAACCTAAAAGCCTATTTCAGTTTACAGCATCTTTCTGAGATTATATGTGCACTTCAATCAGTAATTAGGTAAGGGAGGTAATTTTAAAGAAAACAGCTGAGTTAAAGGCATTTCATCTTTCTGATGTGAGAGTTCTAACATGTGCTTTGAGAATATAATATGTCTGATGAAAAAGAGATATTTAGAATTAAAAACTTAGAATTGGAGGTCTAACAAAAATTATAAGTCATATTTTATCTTTGTCTCACATTTCACATATGAGTAATTATTTGTATTTTGCAAGTGAATTTGCTGATAAAGGTACACAAGTCTAAAAGTATTCTAAAGACTTAATACAGAATCTTTTATTAAATCTAATATTATGTTCTTTGTAATTTAAGAGTAAATAATGGAGTTTTTTAATATCTCATGATATTGTGTAATTATTTGGAGAATTAATTAATTAATTATTGAGAATTTCCAGTACGAGTCAATTTGGTATACCTTATTTATATCATATTTTATACTTTATAACTGATTTAGTTTTCTATTAACTTTGCAGTTAATTTTATTCAATAGGAACAAGAAATGAGATAGATGTCTACATCATGGACATGTTTAATGTGAATCTATTTGAAATGAGAACTATTGAATACCCTTTGAAGGAATAACTTGAAGAGGAATTAAATTTTTTCATTTTACATGAGATATGTGAACTGAATATGACTAGTGATGACTGGTGATAACATAGGACTATAAAAGAAGTAGCTATATGAGATTGTGACATCACACCTATTTTCATCATCTTCTCCAGTACAGAAAAATAATTAATTGTAGGAAAAACTGCATCTAACATATAAATTTTACTGGCTGTGAGTCCAGTGTCTGCATGTTATGTAATTGCATTGTGTTGACCTCTTCCTGGCAGAAGAATGAAAACTGATAGTTACACAGAGGTTTCAGGTTACTTCAAACTACTGTGCAGCACTGTGTTATCATAGACTGTGCGTGAGACTGCTTTAGTCTTCCACTGACTCTAAAAAAGAATTTATTCATAGAATATCACCATTTTATCAAATATTGAAAAGGAGCCTATAAGAAATGGTGAAAAAGAATTTACTAAAAAAAATTCACCAATTTATTAAGTATTGAAATGGAGCCTATGAGAAATGGGATTTTCAAAAACTGGGGCTCCTATTCATTATGTAATAAATGTTGGTATTGCCATAATGCAATTAAGAATTAAAACAATATAATGCAAAGGTGTATGATATTCATAACGAATGTTGATTTATGTGTAACCAATTTTGATAATAATTAACAGGGGTCATGACCTAAAAAGGTTTTTTTCATTTTCTTCTACAGCCCCAGGCCATTATTGCAATAGCTTACAGTGGTGAATTGTATGCAATGAATTGTACCCGGTATATTCATTATTATATAATGTGTGTACGATCTTAAAACATAGTATGATCTCTCCACCACATTATTATATGTTTGATACCAGCAATTTATTTCCAAGCTTTGTGTTGCTCTTTCAACACATATATATAGCAGATTGGCAAAGTTATGGTAACAAAATATGTTTAAACTGCTTTAATCGTTTCACTACCTAGATTCTTATTACTACATTCCATTATCTGACCATTGCTATAAAGTCCACTCCATAACATACCCCACTTATTATCTCCTGATGAGCTACAGAGGCCATGGCTCTATTTTTTTACTTCTTCTCCAGAACCAGTCACTCCACAGAGTTGTAATTTTATGTGCAGACTCCTTGGCCAATGGGGATTCTAAATTGTAGATTTCGTGACACCATGACACCAAATGGGGTGACAGGGGTCACATGCTTTAAAACCTATTTTCATCTTCTTCTCCAGTTCCAAATGGTCTAGAGAGCTGAAAAGTTGTGTGCAGACTTCTTGGCAAATGGGGATTCTAAATTGTAGATTTCGTGACCCCATGACCCCAAATGGGGTCACAGGGGTCACATCCTTAAAAACCTATTTTCAACTTCTTCTCCAGTTCCAAATGGTCTAGAGAGCTGAAAAGTTGTGTGCAGACTCCTTGGCAAATGGGGATTTTAAATTGTAGATTTCGTGACCCCATGACACCAAATGGGGTCACAGGGGTCACATGCTTTAAAACCTATTTTCATCTTCTTCTCCAGTTCCAAATGGTCTAGAGAGCTGAAAAGTTGTGTGCAGACTTCTTGGCCAATGAGGATTCTGAATTGTAGATTTTGTGACCCTGTGACCCCAATCTAGGTCATGGTTCATGACCCAAAAACCTATTTTCATCTTCTTCTCCAGTTTATATGTAAAGCTCTAGAAAGGTGAACTGTTGTATAGAGATTCTTTGGTCAAAGTTGATTCTAAATTGTAGGATTGGTGACCCTGTGACTCCAAATGTGGGTCACAGGGGTCATATTATTTTGCTTGTTAACAATGTATTACTTGAGATAACTTAGATGTTCAACCTTAGATAATAAATCAATGAAATCCTGATGAGCTACAGAGCCCATGGCTCTATTTTTTTTACAAATTTGATAAAATTAT